>CM076570.1:836138249-836145749 GCA_034641835.2 Pinus albicaulis
TTATTAAAAAGGTATTATTGACGTCTATGTGCGCAGCTTATGTTACTTAGTGCAATAGATCGATAAGATTGCAGATAACATAAACGACATAAGAAAATGAAAACACATTCAAACACATCAACACAGCAAGAATTTAATAACGAAGTTCACCAGACTTCCTGGCTACGTCTCCGGGTCCTTAGCTTCCAGTGCTGACCGCTTTATTTTGTCTTCAAAATGCTTTTACAGGTATGAGCTCAAAAATAGAAACTCAAATGAGAAAATGGACCTCACCAATGCGATGGGCTCGAAATTTTGAGTAAAATGAGTATAAACTTTCCTATATTCCGCCACTGTGACCTCCAGACCCCCTGGAGAAATTCAAAACCACCTCTGCCTTTCAAAAAACCACCTTCCCTACATAAAAACCACCTTCTCTGCACAAAACTGCCTCGGTCCGCGAGCTAGTGGATTGGGTTGGTTCAACTTTGCGCACTGTATAAATGGAAATTCGGTGGCTTGTATTACAAGTTCCACCACTTGGCGTAATGGTCATCGCATATGTTGAAAGGCATTGTATTATATAGTTTTTGGAAGGTCGGTGGGTCGAAACCCCCACCCGACTCTTCCACCTTATCCCCATCCGTTACATTAACATACATATGTGGCAACATATATATACGCAACATTTAAACCTTGGATAAGGTTCCATCCGGTGGTTAATACCTATGTATAGAAACATATAATATGCGCGTCTTGATAATTATTGGGGTCCGGTGGTCGTGGGGTTGACCCTGACCATCTGGCCCTTTTCCAGTGGATCAATACCGATTGCAATAAATACTTAACCTTTACATTCAATGCCAATTGACACAGTAGCTCGACTGGTAAGCGGACTACGGCAAGATCTTTGGCATTCTGGGAGGTCAAGGGTTCGATCCTCCCTGATCCCCAAATTTTTGGAAATGAGGCCATATTGGGCAAAATCCGAGCTACTACGTGTCAGCCCCGGATTGGCCCATTCTGATCAATCAAACTCTGAATCCTACTGACATCACGCTAGACATGTGGCGTATTCTCGAGATGACACGTGTCCTGCTGACATCATCCTGACCATTGACTTGACCGTTGACTTTGACTGTTGACTTTGACTTTGACTTTTTGTCATTTTGCCCTAATTTGTCATAAACTTTGACTGGCCACATCTTCTTCATACGAACTCGGTTTTATGCGTCGTTCGCATCGTTGGAATATTGTCGACGAGCACTTCAACTTGATCCTATTTTCATCTGCATTTGAAGACTCTGATCTAGAGGCAAAACTTAATCCATTTTGGATCACTCCTTCCCACTGGAAGCTTTTGGACCACCAAAAGTTGGTTTTAGCTGTCGAGTAAGTGAGGATAAATTTCCTTCACTTTTCCAATTTCTATCCATCATGCTTTACATGGATTTGTACCTTTAAGCCCAACTCGAAGATACTCAACTTCTCCTCATCACGAAGTCCTTATCCTCCTGTCGAGAATTGTGTCCTCCTGCAACTCATTGAGATACTCTAGTGAAAAATCTTCGATGGAAGGTACTTGACTTTTCTCTTCTAGATCTTCAATCATTGAAGGCTCATACAATCGCAAGTTTTCAACATTTACGACAGAATAGATCTGCATATAAGCTGGTAGATCTAGGCGGAAAGCATTCTCACCAATTTTGTCAAGAATTTTGAAAGGACCATATCTAATTGGTTTCAACTTGTTACCTTCCCCTTGAAGTCTTTCTTTGCTGATGTACAACCAAACTTGATCACCAACTTGAAAACTATGCTCAACTTGATGCTTGTTGTGCCTTTCTTTATACTTTGCTTGGCTCTTTTCTAGCTGTTCTTGTACTGCCTGGTGAATTTCCTGGATCTGTTCAATGAACTTGGTTGTTTTTTCCACATCGTTGTGTCCATCAACTGCTATGTCTTTACCAAAGACAAAATCCAAGGGAGACTTTGGTACAAAACCAAAACAAGTCTCAAATGGAGATCTTTGAGTAGAAGAATGTTTCGCATGGTTGTAAGCATGCTGCACATAACACAAATTCTCATCCCAAAGCTTAGGATGCTTGCTGCAATAACCTCGAAGCAACTGTACCACTGTCCTGTTTACCACTTCAGTCTCGTCGTCAGTTTGCGAATGAAATGTCGTGCTCTTCTTTAACTTTTTGTCCATGAGTTCCCATAAACTTGACCAAAATTTCCCGACAAATCGAGAATCTCTATCAGATACAATAAAGGTGGGTAACCCAAAATGAACCCATACATTTTGAAAGAACAACTTTGCAGTTTGTTCAGCTGTGACATGTTTGGTACATGGTGTCAAAATACACATCTTACTGAACCTATCCACAACTACATACAAATAATCATGACCTTTTCTAGACATTGGCAATCCCCCAACAAAATCCATGGATAAACTTTCTCAAGGACAAGAAGGAATTGGAAGTGGATTATACAAGCCTAATTTTCTGTTACTTGGCTTGCTTATAGCACACATAGTACATCCTTTAATATATCTTGAAATTGTTTCATTCATTCTTGGCCAATAGAAGAATCTTTGTAATTGTGCAATTGTTTTACTTACACCAAAGTGACCTAAAATTAGAGAAGTATGTGCTTCTCGAATCACATTAACTCTTTCAGTTTGTGGAATGCATAATTTTCCCAAATGATATAAGAGTTTGTCCTTTATGAAATAATCCAATTCTTCTACCTGCTTGCCATGACTTAAAGTTGCATATACATCCTTAAAATCTGTGTCTTGAACATATTGTTCAATATAGCTTTCGTGAATTACTAAATTATGCTTAAGAATTGTGGATGCATTTATGATTGGTCTTGATAACATGTCTGCAACATTATTATGTATGTCTTTCTTATATCGGATTACAAAATGAAATTGCTAGAAGAAACCCATCCAACGATAGTGTCTTGATTGTTGCAATTTAGTTTGTGAGTGTAAATATTGTAGTGGTTGATGATCTGTATGTATGATTGTTTCTTTTCCCATTATGTAATGTTTCCACTTTTTAACACTGTACTAATGCATATAATTCCTTATCGTATGTAGGATAGTTAACTACTGCTGATGTGAATGTCTTAGAATGAAAGCATATAGGCTTTCTATGCTGCATCAACACTGCCTCCATGGCATATTCACTTGCATGTGTCTCGATCTCAAATGGCTACTGAAGATTTGGCAGTGCTAGTACTAGCGCTATACTAATCCTTTCTTTCAATGTGTCGAAGGCTTTCTGTTGTTTGCCTCCCCACTGAAACACCTATTTCACACTTGTCAAAGCATGTAGAGGAGCTGCAATCAAAGAAAAGTTAGCAATAAAATTTCTCCAGTATCGTGCTGCCCCTAAGAAACTTCTAACTTCTGTAGCAGTGTTGGGCTTAGGCCAATTTACAATGACTTCGACCTTAGAGGGATCTATCTTCAATTCACCACCCCTTACAATATAACCCAAGTAATTTAAAGATGTCCTGCCAAATTCACATTTTGACAGTTTTACATAGAGATTTTCTCTTTTTAACACATCTAAAACCTGCTTTACATGCTTTATATGTTCATCCCATGTCTTACTAAAAACAAGAATATCATCTAAGTAGACTATTACAAAATCATCTATAAATGGTCTAAAAACATCATTCATGACACGCATGAATGTCGTTGGAGCATTGGTTAAGTCAAAAGGCATAACCATCCATTCATAGAGCCCTTGCTTTGTTGTGAAAGCAGTCTTCCATACATCTTGTTCTGAAACCCTGATCTGATAGTAGCCGCTTTGCAAGTCTAACTTAGTGAAGTAAATTGCATCTTTCAATTAATCTAATAAATCGTCGATGAGAGGAAGAGGATAACGATTCTTTATTGTTATTTTATTTAATGCTCGGAAATCAATGCATATTCTCCACGAACCATCTTTCTTACGTACCAACACAATAGGCGATCCGCATGGTGAAGTGCTTGGTCAAATAAACTGTTGATCGAGCAATTCTTGTACCTGCTTCTTTATCTCTGCATTCTCTAGAGTTGATAACCAGTACATTCCAATGTTAGGAAGAGGAGCATCTGGCTGCAAATAAATCTCATGTTTTATCTGTCGCTTGGGAGGAAGCCCTATAGGCTCTTGAAACAAAATATCATAATCAGAAACAACTTTAACTATATGCTTTATGTTTAGGATTACGACCTTAAGCGTGGATTTTAGTAGATTTTTGGCTTCTGTGATCCATCAATAAATTCTGAAGAAATCTTTCGGTAATAATCACATTATCATGAATAAAGTCGACGTGTTTCGAACCAACCAGTGTGGTTCATCATCAGGACTAGGTGAGAGATCAGATCAGTCGTTAAGTTTAAATAGATGTAGGAGATGCAAAGAAAACAGATATAACAGCTATTTTGACTAAGAAATCCACAACGGCTAGTTTTAATAATTAAAACAAAATAATAAAAATAAAATAAAAGTAGTCTACTAATTTAAATATTAATTAATTCAGAAGCGGCTGATTTTAGACATTCAAATTAATTATATATTATTATATTAAAATTCCCTACTAAATATATTTATTTATTTATTATTTTTATTTTAAATAAAAATAAAAGTAATAAAATAAAAACAAATAAAATCGAATAATAAATAAATAAAAACAAAACTAAAAATAGTTAAATCAATAAAATTAAAATTAAAAATGGTAACAATAGTAGGATATATTTATTTATTTATTCATTAAAAATATAAATAAATAAATAAATAAATAAATAAATAAATAAATTAAAAAATAAAAATAAAAATAAATAAATAAATAAAATAATAATAATAATAATAAATAAATAAATTAAAAATTAAAAAAAAATATATATATATATATATATATATATATATATAAAATAAAAAATAATAAAAATAAATAAATTAAAATAAAAATTTTATTTTTATAATATCGTTAATTGACTATTCAAAAAATAAATAAATAAATAAATAAAAATAAAAATAAAAAAAATAAAAATAAATAAATAAATAAATAAATAATATAAAAATAATAAAATTAAATTAAAAATTAAAAAATATAAAAATAAAAATAAAAGTAAATAAATAAATAAATAAAAATTAAGAATATAAGGCAGGAATCCAACACCTGCTTATATTCCAACCATCATCTCTATTGAGATTTACGGGCCTTTTTTCAATTTCAAGGGCCTCTCTTAACTTACGATGATGAAAATGATCAATCTTGGCTAAGACCTTAGCCTCTTCAATGCAGATATGGTGGTTAGTTTTTTCCACATGTTCAACTAGGGTAGAGGTGCGGGACCTGCCATGTCTAATGTCAGCTGCATGTTCACATATCCTTTGGCTAATGGACCTACCCGTTTCACCAATGTAAGGCGTCCCACAGGAACAAGGAATAAGATAGACACCTTTTCCATCCTTAGGGTTCACAGGATCTTTAACTGAGTTAAGAGAGCTGCGAATCGTGTTAAGGGGTTTGAAGGAAGAGGAAACCCTATGCTTCCTAAGGATTCTAGCAATCCTATCAGTGGTACCCTGAATGAAAGGAAGCCTTACATTGCAGGACCATTCATTAGGATTTTTATTTTTAACCAAGAAGCCTCTTTTAGCTTTAAGAAAAGCTTTACGACCTTGAGACTTACTATAACCATTAGAACAAAAAACATTAAGGAGATGGGTCTTTTCTCCCTCTAAGTGAGACTCATCAGAGATTCTCAACGCCCTAGTGGTTAAGGTATTTAGGACACCTAACTTTTGAGCAAGAAAATGATGAGAATCATCCCGAAGATATTGTTCATTATGGGTTTTTCTACGAGAAACTCGATGAGAGAAAGAACCATCTTCTTTCCTACAAATAAGAACATCAAGGAAAGGAAGGTTCCCATCCACCTCATATTCCATGGTAAATTTTATGGAGGAAGATTGACTATTAAGATGAATGAAGAAATGATCAAGCTCTTCCCTACCATGAGGCCAGACGACACAAGTATCATCTACAAACCTTTTCCAAAGCTTTGGTTGGTGCAGAGCAGAGGAAAGAGCCTTGGACTCAAAATCTTCCATAAAGAGATTAGCAACAACCGCAGAAAGGGGAGAACCCATAGCAACACCACAGGTTTGTTCTTAAAACTCTCCTTCAAAACTAAAGAAAGTAGAAGTTAAGCAAATCTCAACTAAAAACGAAGTGTCAGGATCAATTATCCGATTAATGACTTCAATGGCCTCCTTAATAGGGATATTGGTGAAAAGAGACACAACATCGAAACTAACAAACCTATCTTCAGGTCGCATTTTAACATCTTTTAACTCATTAACAAAAGAAGCACAATCTTTAACAAAGGAATCAGTACAACCTACAAGAGGCTTCAACTTAGAGGCTAAATACCTAGCAAGAAGATAAGTCGGACCCCCAATGGTGTTAAAAATGGGTCAAAGAGGAGCACCATCCTTATGGATTTTGGGGAGAGCATAGATTCGAGGAGTAAGGGGGTTGCTTTCAATCAACTTCTTACTAAGAGAACCCACACAGCTGCTTGACTTGATAGCCTCAGCTACAGCTCTTGAAACCTTTTTCAAGGGATTCTTAGAAAGTTTTTTGTAGCTCCCACTATTCTCTAAATGGTCCAACATTTTCTTCCTATAATCCTCTTTATTAAGAATTGCAGCAACACCTCCTTTGTCCGCTTTAAGAACAACAATATCTTTATTATTATTTAAGGATTTTAAGGCTTCAAATTTCGCCTTACTGAGGTTACTCTTAGGGGTCTTGGCCTTCCTTAAAATGACTGCACAATCTTGCCTTATAATGTCCTTAGAAGAATCCGGTAAGTCTTTGATGCCAAATTCAATATCGCAAATAATATCATGAACCGGAATTTTCCTCGGAGCAAGGGCAAAATTAAAACCTTTTTCTAAAAGCCTATAAACCGACGACTCAAAGGAGAAGCTCGAAAGATTAACTACTTTATTACTAGAGATAATATTATTATTGTTAGAATTATTAATAAAATTGTTATTACTAAATTTATTTTTATCATCATAAAAACTCATAATCTTACCATTATCTATAGATAAGCCATTACTAATATTCAACAATTTGCCATCATTAATATTCTTCATTCTATCATTATTAAATTTTTTATCAATAGTAAAACTATTATTAATACAATTATCAAAAGTAGAATCATTATTAATAATCTTAATATTGTTATTTTTAACTTTCTTAGCTATGTCATTATTAAAATTACAATTATAATCATATTCATTATCATAAATTCCTTTAATATTATTATTTGACCATTTTTCATTTTTAAAATCGATATAGTTTCTATTCATAAATAAATGATTATCAAAAGGAGTATTTGAATTGATTTCATTAATATTATAGACATCTTTGAAATTAGTTAAAGATTTATTAGAGCGTAAAGGGTTAGAGGAAAACTTATCGTTTGAATTTAAG
>CM076570.1:836150749-836240094 GCA_034641835.2 Pinus albicaulis
TCTACTCCACCTCTCTTAAAACTTTGTTTTTGAAAATATTTATCCAACCTTGAGTACCAAGCACGAGGAGCCTGATTTAGTCCATATAGGGCCTTCTTCAGTCTGCACACATAGTCTTCTTTGTCTGTCAATGAGAAAACTTCTGGTTGTTCCATGTAGACTTCTTCTTCTAAGTCTCCATTCAGAAATGCAGATTTTACATCCATTTGATATACTTTGAAGTTTTGATAGCATGCAAATGCTAGAAACATTCTGATAGCTTCCATTCTGGCTACAGGGGCAAATGTTTCTTCATAATCAAGTCCTTCAATTTGTGAGTATCCTTTGCAGACCAGCCTTGCTTTATTCCTGATTACTTGTCCTTGCTCATTCATTTTGTTTTTGAATACCCACTTTGAACCTATGACATTTTTCTCAATTGGTCTACGAACTAGTTCCCAGGTATTGTTCTTCTCAATTTGGTCCAATTCTTCATTCATTGCTTTTACCCAATACTTGTCCTTGCTTGCTTCTTCAAATTTCTTTGGCTCTATTTGTGACAGCATGGCTATGTATACCTCTTTAGTTTGTTCTGTTAGTTGCCTTCTTGTTTGGACCCCTACTCTCTTGTCTCCAATGATCTGATCTTCAGGATGGTTCTTCTGAGTATATCTTGAGGGAGCTTTAGAACTCAGCTCTGTATCTTCTATTGTCTTGCTTGTTTCCTCATCATTTTGGTTTTCTTCTTCATGGTTTTCTGATGGACTGCAGCAGTTTGTATTTCGTGTATTGTTTGGAATTTCTTCATCAAATCTCACATCAATACTTTCTACTATTTTCCGAAGAGTCTTGTTGTAGCATCTGTACCCTTTACTTTTGGAAGAATATCCTAGAAAGATCCCTTCATCTGCTCTTGCATCAAATTTGCCAAGATTTTCATCATTATTCTTTATGTAACATTTTCTTCCATAGATCCTGAAATGTTTGATTGAAGCTGGCTTTCCATGCCACAGTTTGTAGGGTGTCTTGTCACTGCTTGGCCTTAAGTGAGCTTTGTTAAGGATATGTACTTCTGTGTGCATTGCTTCTGCCTAGAAGGTTTGAGCAATATTATTCTCTTGCATCATGGCTCTAGCAATTTGTTGAACAGATCTGTTTTGTCTCTCTACAACTCCATTCTACTGAGGTGTTCCTGCAATAGTAAACTGTTTTTTTATGCCATATTCATTACATAGATCTTCAAAGTCACAATCTGTGAATTCACCTCCTCTGTCCGATCTGATACATTTGAGCTTGCATCCAGTTTGATTTTCTGCTAATGCTTTGAATATCTTAAACTTTTCTAGTGCCTCTGATTTGTTTTTGAGAAAAGCAACCCATGTCATTCTGGAGAAATCATCTATTATCAGCATGAAGTAGGATTCTCCACTTGGTGTCTTAGTTCTAGCAGGTCCACACAGATCCATGTGCACAAGATGGAGTGGACTTCTTGTTGATAGCTCATCTTTAGATTTAAAGGATGTGCGAGTTTGTTTCCCCAATTAACAAGATTTGCATATGGTATTTGAAGGTCTTTTTATTTCTGGCATATCTCTGACAGCTTTCTTCTTGCTTAGTCTGATGATATGGTTGAAACTGAGATGTCCCAATCTCCTATGCCATAACCATGACTCCTCAAGTTTGCTAAGATGGCAGGTTCATCTTCCTCTTTCACTATGTACACATTACTCTCTGTTCGAACACCTTTGAGCAGAGTCTTTCCTGATGTGCTTGACCTGACTACACAATCTTGTGCTCTAAAAAGAAATTCACAGCCTTTGCCACACATCTGACTGACACTCAGTAAATTTGCTTTCAGTCCATCCACAAACAGTACCTCTTGGGCTTTTCCTCTGCCATTGTCTATGCTGACTGAGCCTTTTCCCTTGATCTTTCCTGATTTGTCATTTCCAAAAGTGACATTGTCGGATTTCTTATCATCAAGAGTTATAAACTTGCTTTTGTCTCATGTCATGTGTTTAGAGCAGCCACTGTCCAAATACCATTGACTCTTCAAATCTTAAGCAGTTAAAGCCAAGTCACATTTATTCATCTTCTTTATCCACTGGAGGCACCCTTTTGTGTGATATCTTTTGTGAGGTGATGAACTACATCTTCTGAGAGGACATTTGGAAGGCATATGTCCAACTTGATTTCATATGCAGCATTTGATTATAAGTTTTGTAGAATTGTGAGTATGAACAGAATTTCTTTGATTCATAAACCTCCTTGAGGTGTTAAACATTAACCTTTGTCCATACTTTCTACACTCAATGATTTTATGACAAAATTCCTTACAATAAAAGCAGTAACCATAGAAGCTATTTGCATACCTGATGTAAGGTTGCCTATTCCATTTGTTTGCTTGAGGCAGTCTCTTCAATGTTTGCATCTTTTGCTAGTTTGAATTACTCCTCCTTGCATGACAATAAGCAGCAGTGTGTCCCAGCTTGTGGTAGACATAGCAGGTGGCATTCTTCATTGGAGGGAAGAATCCCCTTTGATGGTTTCCAAATTTTACATATTCAGGGGTCTGAGTATTTATTGCATTCTTTGCTACTAGTGCTTTCTTCTGATCTCTTTCTTCCTTATTACAGATTTATTCTTTTGTAGGAATTTTTTGAGCTGCTTCATCAATCTTCTTTGCTTTTACAAAAATAATCTCTCTGTCAACTTTTTCTTTTCCTTTACTTGATTCTCCTTCATAGCCTATTCCAGTCTTTATCATAGGGGATCTTTGAGCAACCAAAATTTCATTCAACTTACTAGAACTTGTCATTTGAGAAGGGTATATAGAAACTTTCTGTTGAGCACTTTCTAATTTCTTTCTTAGACACAGAATTTCTTCTTCTAGCTTCTCTTGTTCTCGAGCTTTATCTTTGATTTGCTGAAGTAACATATCTTCTATATTCTTGGCTTCTTCAAGCCTTAACTTCAGCTGCATGAGGACTTCTGAATTTTGTTCTTCTTTCACACTTTGTAGGAGAATCTCTTTTTGTTTTCTGCATTTTAGTTTGAGTCTGTCAATCTCCTCCAGAGCACTTCTTAGCTCCCCCTCAAGGTCGACTTCCCCTTCTTCTTCTTCTAGCAAGAGTCCTTCAAGATCTTCTATGGCCATTAGTAAAAATTCAGAGGTTCCCTCTTCTGAGGATTCATCTGAGTCTTCAGATGCACTGCTGTCTTGCTGAGCATAGAAGGATTTTCTGCTGAATTTCTTTCCTTTCTGCCAGTTCTTTGATGTGTCTTTCTCTGATTCTGGAGCTTGATTTCTTACTTTCTTGTGAGGACATCTGGCAGCATAATGTCCAACTCTTCCACAGTTAAAGCATTTGAAGGGAAGTTTACCTTTGTATCTACCTGAGCCTCTATCCAATTTCTTGACAAATTTAGCCTCTTCTTCATCAGAGCAGAAGCATATGTCTTCCTTTTCTTCTTTCTTCTTTTCTGTTTTGAATGTTGCCTCCCTTGTGCTTGGCTTCTTCTGTGGGAGCCTCATCTCATATGTTGTAAGATTTCCCAGTAGCTGGTTCATGGTCAAGGTCTCCCAATCATTTGTTTCTTCTATTGCAGAAACTTTGGGATTGAATCTGGATGGAAGAGATCTTAGAATCTTTTGTACAATTATACCTTCTGGTATTGTTTCTCCAAGAGCTTTCATACTGTTAACAATTTCTGCAACTTTTAGGAAGAAGCTGCCAACATCTTCGTCATCATTCATTTTTAAATTTTCAAACTGGGCTCTATATACTTGAAGTTTGGCAGTTTTTACTTTCTGGTCTCCCTCATGTATGTTCTCAAGAGTATCCCATATTTTTTTGGCAGTGTCTTTGTGCATTACTTTAATAAACTCTTCTTCACATAATCCATTCAGGATGGCATTCATGGTTTTTGCATTAGCCACAAAATCTTGTTTTGAGTCTTTTTCTGTGTCAGTTTCCTTTGGGGCATATCCTAATTCCACAGCAGCCCAGACTTCTATTCCTAGAGACATTATGTATGTCCTCATTCTGATTTTCCAGAAAGCATAATTTTCACCAGTGAAGAAAGGGGCTTTATTGGTTGAGCATCCTTCTTTACTAGCCATCTTGAGAACCTAGAATCTCCTTTCAGTTGTTAGACTTGTACAAAGGAACCCGCTCTGATACCAATTTTTGAATCCTTGGTTAAACTGAGAGGGGGAGGTGAATCAGTTTAACACATACATGGATTTTTAAAACTTTTCTCTTAAAACTTATTTACACCTTCACTTCATGATCAACTTAATATGTGAGCAATCTTTATTAGTGAGCAGCAAGTATCAAACAGATTTGTTAATGTAACAACATTCTTAATATGTGAGCAACAAGTATTAAAGGACAGATAAATCACATCAACACATGCACAAGACACTGATATATGGAACCACAAGGGAGTAGAAACCACATCTTATTATTGTTGTGATGCAAGGCAAGCCTCCAACTCCCTCTCACCACTCGTTTAATGTGCACCAACCCACAGAGGCTCCTACCTCAAATTTGCCACAACTTGCAAGGAAGCACCAACCTTTCTAATTTTCTGAAAATTAAACCCGCAAAGGAGGCTCCAACCTCAGTCAGCTACAACTGACAGCTATCAAGCTGCAACTTGATAGGGAAGCTCCAACTTCCTCAATTCATCAAACTGAATGTTTGCTGATTTACCTCAAATATTAGCTCTGTTATGTAGCTTCTCTTTCTGCTCTTCTTCTCTTAATCTTCTCTGCCTCACTCTTATGTATTCTGCCTTCTCTAAATTTACTCTCTCTAACCACCTTTTGAATATCAAGATGATATTATTTATAGATTTCCTCACATGACTGTTTGTATTCTACTTGGAATTTGAAATGGACAGTCATGTCTCTTTACCTTCGTCCTTCTCACTCCTTTTATCTGCTTACTCAGGAATTATAACTGTAGGTGTCAATTTTAACATTACAGTGGGAGTTTGTTTTCCTCTCGGACACTTTCCAATGCATCACAAACAATAAAAATCAATTAAAACAATTACATTCGAATTACAAAATGAATTCGAGTTCAACTCATTTAGTATTTTGGCGTTTCTTTGACTTTGCTTGTCCTTTCTGTGACTGTGTTTTAACTCTTTTCTGCTCTGTATCCTTTTTTGTCCTCTTTTGCGGTGTAATTGCTGCATAAGTGTAACAGTGCCTTTTAAATAAATAAAATGTAGTTGCAGACTTTTAAAACAGGGAAATTCCAATCCTTTTCATGCCACGAGTGTCTTTTTGATGTGGTGAGTTCCGTAGGCCGGAACAGATATATATCACAATTGTATTACACTAATAATCGCCCTCCACCTTGAGCCGAGGCCCGTGGGTCCACATACCATGCGGCATACTTTAATACCACCAAAACCATGTTATATCTGTATATATAACAGCACCATTTTATATATACATATAATGTAATTTAAACTCTCGGCATACATACAAACTTCCTTTTGAAATGACTTAAATCAATTCTCGGCGTAATATAATAAAAATTCTTTAAGCATATAAGAACTCCTTTCAGGCCCACTTGACCGTTCGATGAAATGATAGCTTATTCCTCCGATACGATTGACCACTCGTTCATTTGAAATGTTTATGCATGAATTTAATTGAAATCTTCCGATTACATGATTGGGTATTGTTCACTCGTTCTTCGCGATACGAACCAAAACACTATTAAAAACACAACTTATGCACCGATTGGGTCCGGAACTTAATCGCAATCAAAAGTCTCTGATGGACGTTCCGATCCCTTTATATTCCTCCCGTTGCGATCATGCTGACCAAATATATGTCATCCATCGCTATACTACCATCTGTCCCAAGCCCAATCGAAATCACAACTCTTATATTCTCCGATGCGATTACCACTGCTCATTGTATTTTGTGATGCGACAGTGAATTCAACAGCATTTAATTATAATTCAAGGCATCCACTAGTCCGATCAAATCGCAATCTTAATTCTTTAATATGTGTTGCGATGGTTTGTTTCTTTCCGATGCGATTGACTAATGCTGATGCGATTCACCACTATTCACGGAACTTAAAAACATATATCAATCGTGATTTATAACTCATCGGATCCAGAACTCAATCGCAATCGCAACTTTCTGTTTGTGATGTTTCGCTCCCCTTGTGATCTCCGATTGCGATTAGGGAGGGGTCCCACCTTATAAACCATTTCGTTTTGATAGAACCTTTGGTTATATAGATATAAAGAGCTCCACTTGTATATATTTAAGCTTAGACCTTTGATTATATGATGCGCTGCACATATATGTACGGTGATATATATATATATATATATATATATATATGTATATATATATATATATATATATATATATATATATATATGTATCCTCCATCGGCAGCGATTCCCTAATTTATGTGCCTTATCGTTTCTGGGGTTGTTATCTCCTTAATATGGTTCTATGGTTCTATGCAATTTCTGGAATATTTGTGTTATGTATAACGCCGGTTGGAGTGTGCGATTCCCGGAATATGGTTCTGCATTATATGCGTAACGCCCGGCTTGGGGTATGATTCTCGAAATTTTATAACTGCTCTGCCTTTGCCTCTGCTGCTTCTGTCGTTCTGCCTCTGCTTCTATCTCTGTGATAACGGTTCTGCCTCTATTATATTCGCTTCCTATGCCTTTATTTGCTTCTTTGTTGCCTCCATTGTATTCGCTGCTTCTTTTGTCTGTCTTTGCTTCAGCGCTGCCTCCTTTGCCTGAGTGCTGCCTCCTTTGCCTCCTTTGCCATCAATGACAACATTTCCAACAAGGCAATGGTGTCACCTATTGAATCAAATTTGAATTATAGACTTCCTCTAAGTCAGTTCATTAGTAAATGGAAAGCCACCTTTCCACACTCCTTCAAAAACAAATCCACAATTCAGAGATTCTGGAGCAGCCTTCCATCCTTTCTTTGTTGGAAAATATGGTTAGCCAGAAATGGGAAAATTTTAAAAAATAAAATCCCGACTGTAAATACAATAACCTCAAAATCCCGTGGATTGATGACTGAGTTTATTTTATCGAAAGGGCTCTATGGAATAGATATGGCCCAACTTCAGAATGACGAGAGAAGCTGGATTGGCTTTGCCTTCAATAAGATCAACTTCAGCCTCCATCAAAAGAATACAAGGGTCCAAAAAACCTGGAAAATTAGAAAGACAGAGACAGAGTTTTATAGTTGGATTCACTCTCCCAATAGAGCCTGCCTTTTCTTTGATGGGGCGTTAAAGAAAAATCTAGGTAAAGCAAGATTAGGAGGCCTCATTATCCTCCAAGAGAAATCAAGACAGATATCTTACAACTGGGGATTAGGACAAATGTCAAATAATAAAGCCGAGACCTATGGTTTACTTTCAGGTCTCAAAATCCTAAGGGACATGAAAATCAATAATGCAATTATTTTTGGAGATTCATCACTTATCATTCAAACAATGGTGAGCAAGACTCCTCCAAAAAATGCAGCCCTCAACCAAATTTTTCATAGAGCTAAAAAATCAACAAAGCACATAGGAATTGTTGATTATTATCACATTCTTAAAGAAAATAACAATCAAGCAGACTCTCAAGCTAATGAGGGAGTACATATAAATATTGGTCAAGTTACAATTGTCGGAATAACATCTCATATTCCTATTCCATGATGTCTTCCTACTTCATTGTTTTTAAAGCATCTCCATCCTTTCACAGATCAGAAGAACAACATTCATATCATGATTATAGTCTCTAAAATATCTCAGCTCAATCCCAAAAAATATGTCAAGCTCGAATTCCTAAAGATCTACTGCATCTCAGCAATCAATACTCTCACCCTACATCCCTTGCTAACTCTCGTGACTCCCCTCTGCAGAGATGCCTCACTGTTCTACTATAAAAATCGTGCTCTTGTATGGTCTAACTCAACATCCCCCTCAATTTCGATTTCATAGCGCCCTCTACTCACCCCTCCCGATCACATTACACCCCTTCCCCCCTTCCTGCATCTCCTCCCAAACCATTGCTCGAACGTGCGTGGTGTTGGTCATCCTTGTGCTCTCACAACACCTCCCATTCTCACCCCTCCCTCCTCATTCTCCCCTTCATCCCCTCCCTTTCCCCTCATCCGGAGCCCCAAATCACCCACCATTCGGCCTTTGTTTTTGTGCGCTTTCTATCTTGTAAAATCTGGGATTTCCTCATCAAATAAGGAAAAAGAGCAGTATAAAAAAAAACAAAGGAGCATCCACACAGAAGGTGGAAAATCGCGCAACAAAAAAAAAATCAACAACAACAGCCAACAGAGAAGATTTCAACGAAAGTGTATACGTTCTCCTTCAGCAAATGGATCCATTAGAAGACAGGCAGCCTCCTTGTGCATTCTGTAAATCCCACAGAGTGGTGATAGAAAGCTTGAGAATCCAAATTCAGCAAGACAAGGCTCGAACTAAAGCAGATATGGCCATCCTACGCTCACAATGGGATACCTTCACGAAAGATGTAATGACAGTCAAGAATCGAAGCAATCATTTGGAAGAGTCTCTCAAATTCATAAGGGAAGCTCTCAACAAAAAGTTAGAACAAGGATCCACCTCCCAGGATCAAGGAAGCAAATACAGAGATAGTGAGAATATTGCGAACAAATGATCCACCACGTCATCAAGATTTTCATGCTTTTGTCTAGGATTATAGCAGTTAATCTAGTTTAAAATCCAAAAAAATGAAAGTTAAATATATTTTTCTTTTGGAACAGTTTATCTGATAGTATAGCACAAATTTAATAGCCTCTAATTCAAAAAGGAAGTAAAAAAACAACAGCTCTAGCAGCACTCATGAAGTAATTCTTCCCCAATAGACAAAATCATTTTGTATCAAGATCGGGGAAATTTTGTAATGAGGAATTTCTTCTCCTTCTTCATTTCAGATAATACAATATAACCGAAGTTGTGCGATTTTTTTTTTTTTAATTATTAATATTATTCCCTAATAACTAATTCATTAACAGTTAGTTTTTAAAAGGCTAGTTCTCAGCGACTAATTCTAGGCAATGATGCATCCACACTATTTATTCAATAAGATCGATTGACCTGAGGATGAACGACATCGAAACGTCGACCAAATCCTAATGATGTGATTAATCCGAAAAAAACATTTATCTAAAATCACAACAATTTTGACAAATTTCCTTAATACTAATGGGCCATGCACAATAAAATTCACAACAACAATATTGAATTGTTCACATTTCTTAAATTTGGCAGTAAACTTGACAACAACAATATTGAATTGTTCATTTCTTAAATTTGAAGTTGTCTTATTTGAATCGGTTGTGAATTTTGTTAAAAATTTCAATTTCATGTCATGGGATAGGGCATGTGTTCACACAAATAATTGAATTTCATGTTGTAACTTAATAATTGGTATAATATTTTCCAGTATTTATTGAATATGTAACAATATAGTAAATCATTTATTTATTTCATTTCATTTATACATGAAAAATCCAATAATTCATGATAACATGGCATTAGATACTTGCGGCATATATTTTTTTTATACAAAAAGGCTGCAATCTCTTTGGAGAACAACTACTTATGCTATGTGGGGCTTTCAATTTAGTCATTTGTAATGGTTTGACTAGATGGGAAAAGTCTGGTAATTTCAATTGCAATATTTACAATGGAGCAAGTGTAGTAGATTATGTAATTTTCTCTCATGGTTTGTGTGAGAAAATGGAGGAAGTGTTGGTTGGAGATAAAATTTGAGACTTAAAATCAGATCACAAGCCAATTTATTTAAGTTTCTCTTGGACTGGAAAGAAGAAATTAGGGTCAAAAACTCAGTGTGTTCAACAAAATCCCCCAAAGGGCGGAATTTTTTTGACTCTAGAGAATTGTAATACCTTCAAAATAACGCTAGAGAGGCACTTCGAGAAAGAGGAAATCTCATTTCATGGCCTTCATAGTCACGAATTAACACATTTAATTCAAAGCGCACTTGTTGAGTGCAAAAGAGAAAAAATTAAGAAATATGAAACAAATTGCTTTCCATTTAATGCTTGGTTTAACGAGGAATGCAAAAAGGCAAGGAGAATGTGGAAGGAATCAAACAAGGATAACATAAAGCTCAAATCTTACAAAAAGATATTAAGAAATAAAAATGTTGATTTCATGGTTTCGAGGAGAGAAGAACTAATCTTCCTTGGGAAAAATAACCCCAAATTATTCTGGAAGGAGCTCCAATAAAAAAAAAATGCAAACTGAAAACAAAATTACAACTTCTAAATGGTTCGATTATGCAAGACAAATTTATGAGCAAGATCCCAAGGTTGACCCTCCTCCCTTGGTCAACACAGAGACAAAAATCTTCACGATGCAAGAGGTAGAGATGGGTATCAAGAAGTTGGGTGCTGGAAAATCAAAAGACTTAGTTGAACTCCAAGCAGAGTATCTAAAGTGGGGCTTAAATATTCTTTCACCTCACATCACAAAAATCTTCAACAACATCATACAGCGGGGGTTCCCCACAGATTGGATGACTAGTATGGAAATACCTCTTTTCAAGAGTGGTGATGTCAATAATCCCTCCAATTATAGAACCATAATGATAAACCCCTTGTTTTCAAAGTTATTTGGAAGCATGTTAGAAAATAAAATCAGCAAGTGGGGAGAGCCGCAGAAGAAAGAGATAAATGTGCTAAAGGGAAAACATGTTTTAGACCTGAACATACCATAGTTTATCATTGTATAAATTTAAGGCACGTCATTGAAAAAGTTTGGGAAGAAAAGGAAGAAGTTTTTTGTTGCTTTGTTGATTTCAGAAAATCCTTTGACACGGTTCCTAGGGACAAGCTTTGGTGTAGAATGGAGGAACTCGGGCTTCCCAGAAATTTGAGAGCAGTTGTGCATAGGTTGTATGAAGAGGTGAAAGTCAAAATTAGAACTTCAACATGCATTTATGAAAGTTTTAGAAGCGATATCGGGGTCAAGTAAGGTTTTCCATTGTCTCTAACCCTTTTTGGTTTATATATTGACAAGCTTGAAGGGTGGCTAAATTCGCAAGGGGATGAAGGTATCCATTTGAGCAAGTTCGTTATAAGGATTCTTTTGTACGCAGATGACCTTATATTGATTGTTAAATCAACTCTTGGTTTGCAAGAGCACTTACGTTCCCTTGAGAATTTTTGTAGAAGGGTGGGGATGCAAGTCAATATTAGCAAAACGAAAGTAATGGTTTTCTCTAACAAAAGAAAGCATAACCATCATAAGTTCTACTTTGAAGGAAACATTCTGGAAGAAGTTAGAGAGTACAAATACCTCATAATTGACTTCAACATAAATTTAAGTTGGGATGGTTGTAGAAAGAAAATGACTTTAGGGGGTTGGAAAGCATTTTATGCTCTTCAAAACAGGTGTAGAGAGGCAGAGCTATGGGACTGGAAAACCACTCTAACTCTTTTTGGGCTTCTAGTGATTTTGGCCATTCTCTATGGTTGTGAACTGTGGGCTAGCAACACAACCGAGATGTAGTGGAAACAAATTGAGAAAATTCAGAAGCATTTGATTAAAAACAAATTTAAAATTAAAAGTGCAGTTCTTTATGCTATCTTGTTAAGTGAAACAGGGGATGCTCCTATTGAAGCAATTGCTATGATGCGACTCATAAGGTATTTGAAAAAAATTGAGCAAATGGAAGAGGGTAGATGGCCTAAGGTTGTGTTTAATGACAGATTGTGCAAAAGAAAGAAGACTTGGATGCAACAAAATAACCAATGGTTTAGTAAATGGGGTATTTTCTTGAGCATGTGTCCTACAAATAGTAAAGAGACAAAAACTTTTGTTGTGGATAAGTTCCACAAACGTACTTGGGAGAAAGAGCTAGGGAGAAAGAAGAAGTACTACATTGAAGATTTTAACCCCACTCATAATCATCAGCAAAAAGCGTACATAGGGGCCAATATTTATTGTAGATCTAAAATTCTTATTGCTTAATTAAGGACGAATTTTCATTAACTCTGTTGTGAAACAGGGCGTTGGAAAAGGCCAAAAGAAATGTGGGAGGAAAGAGTATGTATTTTTTTCTCTTCCAGAAAAGTGGAAACAAAAAAGCATTTCATTTTAGAATGTGAAGCCTTCAAAGACAACAGGAAAAATAATGCAAGTATTCTAGCAGCTAGCTCTTGGGATAATCTATTCAATGAAGAGTTCATCAAGAAGCTGGGAGTGTTTATCGTAAAACTCCACGAGAAAAGGGTCGAATACAAGAGCCAGATGGAGAAGCAATCTGTCCCATAGGCCATTTTTAGCCTTGTGGACGTTAAAAATACTTTCTTTTTTTCTTTCTTTCTTACACGAAGAATACAAATATTTTAGAAAAAATATTGAAGAATCGTGGACAACAAGAAATTTTCATTGTTCATTTAACTTACCCTTGAAGGTATCGTCATGTCTCTCTTGTGTGATAAGGTGTCAGAAAATTCATTAACTTGTAACATGCTTTGTTTGAAAATTTGAATGAAGGGATGATATTTTAATGTCTGAAAGTTTATGGGATTATTAGTCTCTTGTTTTAGCTTTTTGCAATTCAATATTTTTCTTACTCAATTTTGATGATTAGTTAACCCAACCTTCTCATAGTCCCTCGCTAAAAATATAATGCCAAGGAACCGATGTTAACATATTGCCATAAATATGTCTGATGTTTATGAAAGCATCACATTCCAAAATGAAATTTTTCTCTAATTCAACTGCCCCAAAGTGAAAAAAGTACACACCCATTCTTCCCAAGCTTCTTTAAGTATTTTCCACCGACTAGTTTCACATAGAAATTGATGCGAGTTAGTTCTTAATTGAACAATAAGAATCTTTGCTCTACATGGAATACTAGTTCCAATATACTCTTTTTGTTTGAGATAACAAGTGGAGTTGAATTATTACATCGTACTACTTATTTCTACCCAACTCTTTTCCCATATACACTTACTGAATTTTTCTATAGAAAAATTCTTTAACCCTTTACTATTTGTGAAACGAAAATTAAAATAAATATTTCATTTTTCTCATAGAACTTGTTTGCAACTCAAAGTTTGTCGTGTCTGAAAAGATCGACGATACATAAAAACCGTTGAAGGACATAACTGACAACCAAATCGAACTGTGCATTTATTAAATTCGAATTTCTTCCACTTGAGTCGGCAATCATGATTTACGATGGAAAATTTGTGGTACAAATTGCCAACAAACTTGACAGCAATATATTGAACACTACATTTATTAAATTTAAATTCCTAAACTTGAATAGGTATTTGGAGTGCCATTGTTTAGTTTTGTGGTTTTTTTTTAACCTTGTCTTTGATGAAGAAGAAGGTTATTGGAAAACTATGTGTTGTTATTAAGATGTTGGACATTTTCCTTTCATATTTCTTTTTTCCGAGAGAAAAAATCAGCAACTTTATGTTAATGAAAATGAAAAGTTACATTTTTGTAGATGCAATTAAGCATTCAGAATGCTCAAAGGGCCTGTGTGCTCAAGCACACAACGTAGCAAAGCTACCAAAAGATTTAAAAAATCAGAAAATAAAAGTTACAGAGTGCCAACAAGGTTGGGATTTTCGCGCTTGCCATTTTTCTTTTGGACAATATGCCAAGTCCCTGATTGCGAGGAAGAAGAAACTAAGGCCAACTCATTATTTCTTGTGGTATTTTCTTTGTCCGAGTCTGAGCTTTCAAACACATGTGATCTTTTTTTTGTACCTTTTTCTATTAATGTTCGAGCTTCGCTTGGCGTGGGATCTACAATGGTGAGAGGGCTATATGTTTGTTGGATGAAGTCCTCTTTCCCTTCCTCTCTCTCTTGTGCTCCTCGTTGTTCTTTTGTTCCTCGAGTTTCATGATTTTCTTCCATTTCTTCTTCATTTTCTAATAAGGGGCAATGAGGGAATTGCCATCCTTTTTTATTTTGACTTTTTTATTTGTACCTTTCTTTGCAAGTTTGCATGTGCTTTGTAGATGCCCTGTTTGTTGACATATCCTGCAACGGAAAGTTGTGTTTTCGAAATCTAGCGGTTGTACCCATCTGAAATCTTTGTGTGCCATGTTGATGTTGTCGGGAAGGCCTTTACTTAGATCCATTTCCACACAAATGTGAGCGAAAGTAAAAATGCCTTTTTCAATTCTTTCGTTGTCCATCTTAAGGAATCTTCCCAAAGAGTTTCATATTTCTTCAAGAACCCGATGGTGCCAGAAAGGAAGCGAAAGGTTATGTAGTCTTACCCATACCAGCATGTTTTATATTACCATTGAATTTGCATCGAATTTGGCAAACCACAGGGTTACAAATAGACTCGTCCTTCCCCAAAACCATGGGCCCTCGGATATGACATAATTGAAGGCATTTTGTGAATCAAACTAAACCACAAAAAAAACCTTTTGTGCATAAATAAATATCGCATTCAGTAGTCCAATATTGATGAATCCACTCACTTAACGCATAGGATTTTTGCCCAAAGCCATTAAAAACAACCAATGATTGCTTTGGATTGAAGGATGTTGAATATATCGCTGACTTCTGGTGATTCAATGGTTATCTCTGGTGTTTTTTCCAACTTATCCACCATATAGGGGCTTGGGAGATTTGGGAGTTGTTTGTCCTATAAGACCGTTTTCCCCTTTAAAAAGTCTTTCATCCTCCAATATTTTACTAGAAAAAAGCAGAACTTAGGTTGCATCGGGGATGCTTGTTACTGTATGGTCTTTCTGCTTCAGAATTTTCACAGATTCTGAAATCTGTACCTAGATTAGTTTTGTGGATCTTGATATTGTTTTAAAAAGAATCTAAAAAGAGTCCTCTAACTCTGTGGGCTCGGAGTCTGCTTTCTTGATTTTTTGGTTTCCCTGTTCATCTTGAATCAAAATTTCCTTATGACAATATCAGCTTGGTTGACGAATACCTAGATCTGGAATAAAGCATAGTAGATCCAAACTAATACACAGTAGATCTGGGGTTGTTGAGAGTTCTAACCTGATTTTCGTAGGCCAATCTACGCCATGTGGAAGTTTTTCCGAATAAAAGAAACCCTCTGGCCAGTGAAGCCCCAACGAAACTGCTAGTTGCTTCCCTAGAGCTGGTACCAAATTTCTTATAGGCTTTGGCCCTCTTGTGCACTTCTTCGGCGGTTGAAAGCAGATCTTGCAACTTTGGATCAACCTCTCCAGAGGCATGGCCATCAGTGCCGAGGTCTACAATACACTTTCCCCCCTGTATGTGGGTCTCCGTCCACCGTCACCAAGTATGTGATTTGGAGCGAAACAAGAGTCAAAGAACTCTTGTTGTGTACAGTGCCCATGGATGAAAGCGGTAAACAGGGTGCGAATGTCCTCATTTGCGAGTTTCGTTTTGTCCAAGTGCTGTGATCCATAATGTACCATGCACTGGCCAGACTCGACGATGTCCTTATGCCAAAAACCCCTCGTCCAGGGTATCTCCTCCCGTCTCTTGAGTGCCTGGATGCGGCGAATGATGTGTTGCCAGAAAACCCAACGCCATGAATCCTAGCTACGCTACCTTCCATCACACTCCTTTCCGAAAATTTCCCTTTCATATTTCACTCTTATAAAATTAAATCTATAGATTTTTGGCTTCTATGATCCATCGTTAAATTATGAAGAAATCTTTCGGTAATAATCACATCACAATGAACAATGTCGACGCTTTTTGAACCAACTAGTGTGATTCATCATCAAGACTAAATGAGAAATCAAATCCAGTTGTTGAGTTTAAATTCAAAATTTAAATAAAAAACACCAAAATTTGTATCTATTTTTAAAGTAAACATAAACCCTTCACTTATCTTCAAAATATTAAATTTATTTAATAAACCTATGTCAAGGCAATATCATGACTAGTGAGCGAATAAATGATGCCATATCTTGCGATTTCACACGACAACCAAAGTAAACATGAAACCTTCACCTATCTTTCTCCCAAATGTTGAATTTATTTATAAATTCAAAATCTATACTATTTTAAAGTCAAGGCAATCATGACACGTGACTGGATAAATGAGGTTATATCTTGCCATTTCACCCTTCACCTATCTTTCTTCAAAATGTTGAATTTATTTATAAATTCAAAATCTATATTATTTTAAAGTCAAGGCAATCATGACTCGTGAGTGGATAAATGAGGTTATATCTTGCGATTTAATGGATTTTCCAGGAAAAAAAATTGTGGATTTTTTTGGATTAATTTATTTAAAATCTTGAAATTCATTAAAATCTTAAATTTGATGAATAACTTCAGCACAATCAAATTACCTAATTTTTTTCAAGGAAAAAAAAGAAAAAGAAAAAAACTGAATCAAAAATCAACTTAGTTCGAAACGTTTAGACCTAACCATCTGAATGTGGTTTTTAACCAAAAGACTTGTTGATGTAACACATTTTTCTTAGAAAAATTCGAGGCAAGTGCGCTTAGGGTTTCCCACGAGTTGTTGATTCGGACCCTCAACATCGCTTGTTCCTGTAGTCAGTTTTATTATTGTTTATAAGTCGTGGGAGACACTACAATCAACATGGTTTTCTGGTCCTTGTGATTGTAATGGAGATACTTTACGTCCATTTTCCGTTCTTGCGTATTATGAAGATGCTTCTCTTCATCATTTATTTGATTCTCCTTATCAACCCTTTTGTATTTTCCATGATAAATCGTTGGCATGCTCGTCTCAGCAATATCTCTGATCAAGAGGCTCTGCCTCAATTCATGGCTGCAATCAGTACTTCTGATCCATCTCGATCCCTCTCCACTACCTGGAAACCAAATGCTTCATTCTGCCAGTGGACAGGTATCACATGCAGTCGGCGTAGAGAGAGAGTGGTTTCCCTCAATGTTTCCAGCATGGGATTACAAGGTACAATCTCTCCCTTCCTTGGCAATCTCTCTTTTCTCAGAGTACTCGAGCTTAGCAATAACAGTTTTCAGGGTCACATTCCCTATCAATTGGGAAATCTCTTCCGATTGAAAATGCTTGTCCTGTCGTCAAATCAGCTCCAAGGATTCATTCCACCCACTCTTGGTAGGTGTGGCCATTTAAAATCTTTATATGCGGACTCCAACAATCTGATAGGAAACATTCCCGCCCAACTGTGTGATCTGCCCAGGTTAAAATACATTGACCTAGGATTTAACAATTTGACGGGTAAAGTCTCGGGGTGCTGGGGAAACATATCCTCTTTGATGTACATTCGTTTGGATAAGAACAACCTGCACGGGAATATCCCTTACCAGTTGGGTATGCTCACTCTACTCTTCTACATCTCTATCTGGAATAACCGTCTGACAGGGCAAATTCCTTCTTCCTTTTTAAACTGCACAAATCTTGAATATTTCTCTTTCAGTGCCAACCGATTAACTAGACACATTCCAGCGGACTTGTGTAGCAAGAACACCCGATTGTTGCAATTATTTCTGGTTGGTAATCAATTGAGTGGCAGTATTCCTGCTTCCCTTCACAACTGTACGAACCTTCAAGTCATTTCATTATCGAGAAACCAGTTTAGCGGAGTAGTGCCCATGGAATTGGGTAAGTTGGTGCAGCTGTCGGACCTTTTGTTAGACACCAATCAACTGGTTAGTGGCAGCAGCACGAGTTTGCCCATTCTTACTGCTCTTACTAATTGTTCCAACCTGCAATCGTTAGGCTAGCTAACAATCGTCTCACGGGAGCCTTCTCCTTTTCTATTGGGCCCCTTTCTGCAAAAATGGACTTCTTAGACTTGCGTCACAACCAATTAGCGGGAGAAATACCTCCGCATATTGGAAACCTTACTAATTTAACAATGCTCGAATTAGAGGAGAACTTTTTTACAGGAAAAATCCCTTCCTCGCTCAATATGCTTCAGAAGCTGGAGAGGTTATATATGGGTTTTAACAATTATCAGGATATATATGGGTTTTAACAATTATCAGGAAACATCCCGAACGAAATTGGGCAACTCAAAAGTTTAGGCCTTCTTCATCTCTAGGGAAGTAATCTTCCTGGAAGAATCCCTGATTCCATTGCTAGTTCCCAAGAGCTAGTATCTTTAAATCTTGCTCAGAACCAGTTATCAGGTCATATCCCTGTAACTCTAGGGAGATGTGTTAAATTACTACTACTAGACCTGTCATACAACAACCTAACCGGGCCCATACCTTCAGAGATTGCCGGTCTTTCAAATTTAGCTTTTTATTTAAACCTTTCGAGCAATTTATTACACGGTCATGTGCCTTATGTGCTGGGAAAGATGACTATGGTTGAAGCTATAGATATTTCTGCTTTATGTGCTGGGAAAGATGACTATGGTTCAAGTTATAGATATTTCTGTTAATTAGTTAATTGGTAAAATCTCAAATACACTTGGAAGTTGCATAGCACTAGAGTACTTAAATCATTCTTGCAATGCACTTGGAGGTTCAATTCCAGTTTCACTTGGTGATGGACTTCTAAATCTTCAAGTCATAGATTTATCATTCAATAATTTGTCAAGTGGAATACCTATGTCATTGGGAAATCTAAAAATGCTTCAGCTTTTGAATTTTTCTTTCAACAAACTGTCAGGAGAGGTTCCTAAAAGTGGGGTATTCAAAAAGATTGGTGACACAATGTTGATGGGAAATCTTGGTTTGTGTGGAAGTTGGGTAAGTTTGCCGCCATGCTCTACATTCAAACATAAAAGACACTTATACTATTTGAAAAGAGTTATCATCCCTGTTGTTGCAGCTACCGTTATTGTTGCATAGTGCTTGTTTCTTGGAATTTTGTGGAGGTCACAAAATAACAAGAAAAGAGAGGCCAGGGCTTTTAAAGATGTGGGATATAGAAGAATTTCATATGCAGAGATTATCCAAGCAATAGAGAAATTCAGTGATGCCAATTTATTAGGAGTTGGTAGTTTTGGAAAAGTGTACAAAGGGGTTTTAAATGATGGTATAATAGTGGTTATTAAGCTTCTTAATTTGGAAAATGAAGAGGCTCATAATAGTTTGGACAAGGAGTGCAAAGTTTTGGGTCAATTGAGGCACTGCAATCTAATCAGAATCATAACTTCTTATTCAGATATGCAAATGAAGGCATTGATATTTCCCTTTATGCCAAATGGAAGTTTAGAAAAGTGGCTATATCCAAATGATAGAGAAGAAAGTTGTTTGAGCTTGAGCCAAAGGTTGAATATATTAGTAGACATCGCTCATGGCATGGCATATCTTCATCATCATTGCTTTGTGCAAGTTATCCATTGTGATCTAAAACCCAACAATATACTTCTTGGTGAAGATATGACATCATATATAATAGACTTTGGCATTGCCACCATATGTTTTGCAAATTCTCAACATTCAGCATACACTTCCACACATGCACTCAAAGGCTCCATTGGCTACATTCCCCCAGGTACTTTTGATATTGAAATAATATATAATAAGCAATTTTAGTTTTTTTTTTTAATGTTAAATTTAAATGTGATCATAACTTTGGTATGTGGTTGTTTAAATGCAGAATATGGACTAGGTGGACTTGTCACAACAAAAGGTGATGTTTATAGCTATGGAATCCTGCTACTAGAAATGTTGACTAGAAAGAAACCCACCCATGATATGTTTGTGGAAGGAATGAATTTGCATAAATAGGTGAATGGTGGTTTTCTAAATGGAACAAGGAACGTGGTTGATGGGAGCCTATTAAGAAATAGTAGTACAAGCAATGAAGAAAATAAGGATCTCAATTGCTAAAGTGAGCTCCTAAAGATGGGTTTGCTTTGTACAAAAGAATCGCTTGAAGAACGGCCTACCATGATGGACATTGTAGATATATTACAAAATATTAGAGATACTTTACTAGGAGTTACTAGCAATTAGATATATCACATTTACTATGTGATACAAGTACTACTCATAACAACTTTCATGAAGATCAAAGTTCTTCTACCTTCTAGCCAGTAAACTACATTAATCATGTAATTAAAATATAAAAAATTTGATTATTAATATAACTTCTGTTGAAAAATTCAAATCCATTATTGGAAAGTCTTTTTAATTTTAATATTTTATATATATTATTTATACATTGTTGTAAATTTAATATAATTCTAATATTTTATAATATTATTTTTATACATCATTTTAAATTTCAAAATTATTTTATAAAATTCAATATTTAAAAATCTTTAAAGTACATTGTTATTTTAATCATTTAAATATAAAATTATAAAAATTTAATCTCAGCTATTACCCTCATTACTTCCTTACCAATCCTCGGAGCTCTCTTTGCAATTTGAAACCAATTTTTGTTCTTCCTATGCCTACCCTACCCGTGCAATTTTAAAGAAACTTTTGGTCAGGATTTTCATAAAGTAATTGTTGGCCAGATGTGCCTTTAAACTGTGTATTTATTAAATTTGAATTTCTCTAATTTAAATCCGTAGAGGTATTGTTTAATTTTTTGAGAATAATTTTAAGTCAATTTTATTCAAAAGGTTAAAGATTTTTAAATAATTTAAATAAGTAAATATTTTTAAAATTTAAATTCTGGATTTTTTTTTGCTAGCATTGAATTTATTTATAAATTCAAAATTTAAATGAAAATTACCCCAACCTTAATTAAAACAACCATACCTTTAAAAGTTATCGCAATCATGACACATGACTAGATAAATTACATGGCAAAATCCATATCTGCGATTTCACACATTTTTCAGAAACTTGAATCCATTTATAAATTTAAAATTTAAATGGAAAATACCGAAATGTTAATTAAACCAACCACACGATTTAAAAGTCATCGCAATCATGACTCATGACTGGATAAATTATATGGAAAAATCTATATCCTGCGATTTCAAACCAGCAACGAGGCGATTAATTTTAGTGAAGTACGGTATTTAAAAAATTTGAAATGATTCAAGGAAGTCTACATGAAAAGTCAACTTTCAAGCAATCAATATAATTTTTATAAATTGATCACATTGTTGGGAAGGTTGAAGCAATGGTAAAGAAGGAAAAAGGAGGAGAAGAGAAGTTATTTTAATATTAATGAAGTTAAAAGATAATTTATGGACTAGATTGTTTTTCAATTTGGTGGTTTTTTTTTTTTTTAAGTTTTATAATAAAAGCTATTAGCTTCTTAATAATTTTTTGGCCGAATAAATTATCCTAAGAGTTAGCTGTCAAAACATATATCTGCATAACTTTCTCTGCTGTTTTTGTAGTTCTCACATTCTAAAATGAAATGCTTTTCTATTTTTGAAAGAGCAAAAAATACATGCTCTTTCTTCCCACATTTTTTTTGACTTTTTGTTCTAAAAATCCCACACAATCAAAACGTAGTAGTGTGTTTAGGTTTGGCACTAGTTGTAAACTAGTTGTGGATTCATTGTTACTGTAGTTAAAATTTTGGGTTTGGCACGAGTTGTGGATTAGTTGCTACTGTAGGGTTTGGCACTAGTTGTGGATTCGTCGTTCCTGTAGTTAAAATTTTTATTTATAAGACACTACAATCAAACATAGTTTTATGGCCCATGTGATTGTAATTAGTTATACTTGAGATGGAGATATCTTACATTCCTTTTCTATTCTTGCTTATTTATCATTTATTTGATTCTCTTAACATCATGCCTCATCGAAGATCATATGCAAATCTTGGAGGTGTTTTCATAATAACCTAATTTAGAAGGTGTTTCCATAATTTTTGGAACTGCAAGTCTTCTAGATTCATACTAAGGCACACGCTTGTAAAAAACTGATTTGATTTCTCAGGTTCGAGAGTGGGGGAGACATAGCGAGAAGGAAGAGTTTGTAATAGTATTTTTTGCTTACCTTCCTTCTCCCTCTTTTTCTCAAGGTGTGAACATAGAATGTCGAAGTTTGGAGAGACATTGCTTGCTCTTCACGTCTTCCAAAATTTATCTCCCAAAAAATAGTGGCAGGGGTAGACAGTGATAGTTCCTTCTCCCTCTTTCTCTCTAGGTGTGAATAAAGAATGTCAGAGTTTGGAGAGACCTTGCTCGCTCTTCACGTCTTCCAAAATTTATCTCCCAAAAAATAGTGGCCGGGTAAGACAATGATAGTTCCAGGGAGTGTTCCGAAGTTTCCAGGCAGTAGTCAGGTAGTGTTTCCTGGAGTTCCAAACAACGGTCATGCACAATGTTCAACTTGAGGTTTGGTTCCTTGCAGGAAGAATAGGTTAGACCCACATCTCTCTCCTTTTTAGATTGTTTGCTCAAGTAAATTGTTAAGATATCCTGGTATGGGGACAAGGGGGAAATGTAGAAAAACACATGTTTTGGTGGAAACCAAGTATTTTGGAAACATAGAGTTAGGGAAAAGCATTTCAAATAGGTGGGAAGTAGCAGGTGGTTACCAAATGCAAATATTAGGTTTAGTAGTAAGGAGACTTTTGGAGGAAGGCTGGTGCACACCTTGGAATCACACTCTCCAATTCTCAGGAGGACATAGGGAGCCTTACTCAGAGAATATAAGTGAGAACATGGTTTTATGGAGCCACTGCATTTGGAATAAATGAAATGTGTTCATTAGTAGAAGAGTAGGCAGATCAAGATGTGGATATTGGAAAAAATAAAGAGGTTTATCGAAACTTGAGGAACTTAGGCCAAAACAAAGTGAAAGTGGAGTTATTCTAGCAAACAAAGAAGAAAGCAATAAGGACACATACAACCCCACAACCACTCTATTGTTGTGGTCGTCGGAGCTTTATGTAAGCAAACTCGTGAGCATGAAAAAAAATTGATTTTATTGAGTTAAAGGGGCAACTTGAAGATCTCAAATTAAAAGAAATTTTAGAAGCCAGTCAGAAACTTGAAGGGAAAACAAGGTTCTCAAGGAGCATGTAATAAGCTTACAAAACATTATGGAAATAGGGCAACAAGAATTAGAGCAAACGAAGGCAATAGAAGAAAAAGGCATAGGGACAATGAAAATTAGTAGAGAAAATCGGATGGAAGAGTTTGAATCAACAATTGCAAACATGGAAATGAGAGAAAACAAACTAAAACAATGAATAGAAGAGGCTAAATCTTGGGCTCAAGTGGTAAATGAACCATTGGTTGAGAAAAAAGAAACCATGGAGAGACAAATCAAGAGGCAAATAAGAGAAGAAAAAGATAGGCAAGACAGGGCCAGAAATGTCATCATTAAAGACCTGAAAGACTATGGAGAGTAAGAAAGGACATATATTTTAGCAAGGGATTTTCTCAAGGACAAGTTGAAATAAACAAGTTATATTCAACAAGGAAATAGGATTTATAGGAAAGCAGAAAATGGAAGGGATAGACATGTTAGAGTTACATTAAGAAGTATAGAAGACAAGATGGCTATCCTAAAGAATATGGGGCTACTTAGAGGCACTCATATTTACCTAGATGATGACTTGACACTTGAACATCAAGATTGGTGAAGGAAGGAATGGGGAAAAGTGAAAACAACAAGGGAAGCAGGAAAATGAGTGTGGCTGAAAATGGGAAAGCCCAAGTCAGCGAACGTTTAAAAAATCAAAAATAGGGAATTGAGGCTCCTCAGGAGTATCTAACTTATGGTGAGTTGGAATTATAGAGGTTAACCATGGAGGAGAGGACTGGGATTAGGGCCCGTAGCAGAAGGGAAATACATCATTATCCTTACAGAAATCCATGAGCATGATGGTTGCAGGGTTCCAGAATTTGAAGGCTACAATAAAATTTTAGTGTGGAATGAAGATACTAGTACAGGGAAATGGCATGGAGGGATCATCATTCTAATAAAAGAAATGTGGAGTGGAATAGTGAAATTGGAAAAAGAGGATCCAAATAAGCAATTTATATGGCTAATTATAACAAACAACAAAGTAACATTTAGGCTGATTGCATGTTACTCTGCTCCAAAAAACTTGAAGTTCTACAAGAAGGCAAATTTAGATAAAGAAGACCCTTATGCTACTTTAAAAAGAGACATTCCTGCTTTCAAGAGTTTGGGAGATATAGTTATAATTAGTGACTTTAATGCTAGGACAACAAACAATCAGTGTATTTAGTTAGGAAGTGATGGGAATTTGGACAGCAATCCTCTTTGGTTAGAGGAGAATGAGGATCACACATGGAAAAAGACTTCTCAAGATGGGAATGGGAGTGTGTCACACTTCGGCATTGAGTTGTTAGGCTTATGTAGCCTCTATGACATGGTAATTTGCAATGGCATGAAAAATTGGCTAAGATCTGATGACATCATGTGCCAAACTTACAATGGTCAAAGTGTGGTGGACTATATAATATGCTCTCAGAGCTCTATTTGCAATTTGTTAAGAGTTCAATATTGAGGCTTGTCATATGGAGATGAATTTTGACCATATGCCTCTCTGTGTTAAGTTGGGCATACACACAGGTGGGCTACAGGAAGGGCGGACCCAACGATGTCATAAGAAAGTACAGGAAAATGGAAGAAACCTCATAAATCAAGAAAACTAAGAGCTCTTTGTTGCTACTTTGTAACAACACTTTCAGTGGAAAAAAGGCAACATAGAAAACAAGGAAGACAATGCAAAAATAGAGTGCATTTGCAACAATATTTTGATCCCTCTAATCCACAAAGCCTTAAAGGTGTGCAAAAGATATTTTCCTAAGAAGAGGGTCTCAAACACTTTTCCAACTAATCCTTGGTAAAATGAAGAGTGCAAGGTTGCTAAAAGATCCCTTAAGGAGAAGGAGACAAACAATGAATGCAAGAAAATGTATAAAAACCTAATAAAACCAAAAAAAAAATATATATGTGACTTCAAAAGCAATGAATCAATCTCTTTGGAAAAGCACGACCCCAAAGGATTTTAGTGGGAACTACAAAAAAAGAGAAAGAAAATAGATAATAATATCTCGGATACAGATTGGTTGGAATATGCAAATTTCCTCTATGAGAGAAACCAAAAGAAAAGTAGCCCTCCCATAATCAGCACTACAACCGAGTTATTTTTAGTGGAGGATGTCAAGCGTGGTATAAAAAATTAGCAAGTGGTAAAGCCCAAAACATTGTTGGGTTGCAAGCAAAATTCTTAAAATGGGGTGTTATGAGCTTGGCCCCAATCATCAATGGGATCTTCAACAACATCACGCAAGGCAATTTTACAGTTGAATGGACAACAAGTGTTGGTATCTCTCTTTACAAAAGTGGACACATTAATAATCCCTCTAATTATCGCACTATTATGGTCAATCATCTTCTTGGAAAATTGTTTGGGAGCATGATGGAGCTTAGAATCAACAGTTGGGCAGAAAAAGAGGGTAAAAGAGCAAAAGGACTAGTTGGGCTTAGGTCAAGGCACTCTACAATTGATCATTGCATCAATCTTAGGCACTTCATCGAAAAAGTATGGGACATTCAGGGTGGGGAATCCTTTTGTTGCTTTGTTGATTTCAAAAAATCTTTTGACATTGTTCCTAAGGATAAGCTTTGGAGAAGAATGGAATAACTTGGAATCCCGAGTGAATGTAGAGTTGTTGTCCATAAACTTTATGAGAAAGTTAGTGCTAAAATTAGAACTAGGGATGGCTTTTCGGAATGCTTTGGTAGTGACATTGGGGTCAAGCAGGGGTGCCCCCTTTCCCCCACTCCATTTGATTTATATATTGATAAGATAGAAGAATGGATAAACAACACCAGTGGAGAGGGTATTCAACTAGTGGGTTATGTCATGAAGCTATTTTTGCATGTTGGTGATCTTATCGTAATTGAAAAATCTACTCATGGTTTGAGAGAGAATTTGAAGGCCTTAGAGATCTTCTGTAAAGAGGTTGGGATGCAAATAAACACTGGAAAAACCAAAGTCATGATATTCTCTTTGAAGCAGAAAACACAGTAGGTTAGATTTATATTTGAAGAAAAATCTTTGGATATAGTGGACTAGTACAAGTACCTATGAATTGTTTTTAACAATATGCTCCGCTGGGAGACTTGCATAAATAAAAAGATTCAAGGGGGATGGATAGATTCTTACCTTCTTCAGAAAAGATGCAAGAAAGCAGAATTATGGGACTGGAAAACCAAGAAAACTCTTTTTAGAGCGTTGGTTACCCCGATTGTCCTCTATGGATGTGAAGTTTGGGGGAGAAGCATGTCAAATCACAAGCAGATACAACTAGAAATAATTCAAAAGCACTTAATCATTAGTAACTTCAAATTCAAGTCAATGGTCCCATATGAGATCCTGCTAGTTGAGGCTAGTATGTTCCTGATGGAGGCTTCAACAATCATTTGTTTGTTAAATTATTTAAAAAGGTGGAAAGCATGGATCAACACCATTGGCCCAAGATGATTGTTGCAGAGGAACTAAAGCGTAAGATGAAAACTTGGAGGAAGAAAAATGACAAGTGGATGAGCAAATGGGGAATTAATTGGCAATATTTCCCTAATTCTAAAGAGGAAATAAAAAATTGGGTGCTTGAAAAATTCAGGACTTCCATGTGGGAAAAATAAGTTGGCAGGAAAAAAAAAACACTATATGTCAAAAATTTCAACCCAACACAGTGATATGATGAGAATACTTATTTGAGTGTCGCAATAAAGGGAAAGGCTAAAATGCAGTTGAGGATCGGATCTAACCATATTAGGTGTGAAACAGGGAGATGGATAACCCCCAAGGAAGAGTGGGAAGAAAGAATTTGTATCTTTTGTAGGAAAGGAGCAGTTGAAACCAAATGGCACTTCATCATGGAATGTCCGACTTATGAGGACATTTGTAATCAGTTTGTGAGTAATCTGAAGGTGGATAGTTTGAGCAAGTTGTTTAAGGAAGCAAGGCTTCACAAAACTGTGAAATTCTTAATCAAGATTCATGGAAAAAGGGTTGTTTTAGAGGGAAACTTGAGAATATGATGTTTTGTTGGGTTTGGATTTCTAGGTCTCTTAGGTCATTTGGTCTCATGGACGTCATTAAAATTCCTTCAATTGAATTCATTTTTGTTTTCCACAGTTGGTTTATCTAATCGTTAGCATCCTTGTGTCAGCAATGCCTCTGATCACGAGGCTTTACTTGTATTCATCACTGCACTCAGTACTTAGATCCATCTCGATCCCTAACCAAAAGTTTCAATTTGTGAATGGACAACCATCTTTTTCTTCTCTGGAATATTTTTAAATTGGATTGTCAAAAGTAAGGTAAAAAAATTGACCTCATTTCTATTTATCAAATTATGAAATATTCCCCCAATTAAGTTTAGTGATAAATGAACCTCATTTGAAATATTTTGAGAGTCAAAGTTTAGTGATAAATGAACCTCATTTATATTTATCAAATTCTGAAATATTTCCCAAATCAAATTTAGCGATGAATAAACATGTAACGCATACAATCAGCTTAGAGAAAGTGGTTTCACGACGAATAAATAGGTATCACATATACTCAGCTTAGAGAAAGTGGTTTCCCTCAATGTTTGGAACATAGGATTATGAGGTACACTCTCTCGTCTTCTTGGTAATCTCTTCTTTCTCACAGCACTCAAGCTTAGCAATAACAATTCTCATAGTCACATTCCAGATCTATTGGGAAATCTCTTCAAATTGAAAATGCTTGATATGTCTTCAAATCGAATCCAAGGTTTCATTCGACTCACTCTTGCTAGGTGTAGCAGTTTAAAGTATTTATATGTAGACTATAACATTCTGAGAGGGAAAAATCACTTCGAACTGTGTGATCTACTAAGGTTACAATACTTGATCTAGGATTTCAAAATTTGATGGACAAAAGCGAAGTCAATTGTTTGCTTTTGACTTCGTTTATGTCCATCAAATTTTTAAATATTCCCAAAAAAAAAAAAAAATTTAAATCCCTTTAATAAAAACAACCTCCTTTAAACAACTTTTGTTTGGATAAGCTCAACCCTCACAGGAATATTCCTTCCCAATATTTGTCTTTTAAGTACCAACCAATTAATTGGACACATTCCAACGAACTTGTGTAGCAAGAATACCTGATTGTTACAAATATTTATGGTTGGAAATCAATTGAGTGGCAGTATACTTGCTTCCCTTCACAACTATATGAACCTTTGAGTAATCTCATTATCTAGAAACACGAAGTAGTGACCATGAAATTGGGTAAGTTAATGCAGTTGTCGCACATTTTGATTAGACACTAATAAACTTATTAGTGGAAATATCATGAGTTTTCCCATTCTTATTGCTCTTATTAATTGTTTCAAGTTCCAGCCTGCAACCGATAGGGTTAGCCCACAATCGTTTCATGGGACGCTTGTCCTTTCCTATTGGCCACCATTTTTCAAAAAAGTGGACATCTTAAACTTGATTTACAACCAATTAGCCAGTGAAATACCTCCACATATTGGAAACCTATCAATGCAATATACCATTTTAAAAGAAAATTGGTATCCTCGCATCCTGTTTGTTTTTTTAAGGATAGCAACCTTGAATATACATATTGTGGGAGAAGTAATGTAATTATGTTATTATGACATGCAATAACCTCCCATATTTGGATTATTGAAATGGTAGTGGACAGGGACACGTCACAATATATTTGTAGAAATTTGAATAACTGTTAAATTATTCACCGAGATTATCCTGATCACACACTATTTGAGCTTCATGCATAATACATAACCTCTTCTACTATTGATCATCAATTTGCGGAATTATAAACAATCGCATGCGCACATTAAAACCATAAACAATCACACATATAAACACAGTATTTATGGGAAAGCTTAAAGCTGAAAACCCCCAACTATCTGTATATTATAATGATATAGATCATGTAACAATCATTGTACAAACTCCTCACAAGCTCTCAGTACAATCTCCAATTGTTACACACTACACAAGCTCAGATCTAGCAAAACACATGCTCCAATCTGCTCCACCTGTTAGCCTGCCTCTACTGCGCAATCCAAGATGAATAATGGCCCAATCTAAGTTCGAATCCCTCTGGTATGCACTACGCAATCCTCATTGGCATCTCCATCAATGTGTGGTGCAAACTCATGCACCAGTATAGTCACAACTGATAGTCACACTGCTCTTTCACCTACCTCTCCACTGGTCTCCACTGAAACTGTCCATGCACTGCAGTTAACTGATGTATTATTTAGTTGATTTATGAGTTAATAATTAGTAAATTAATTAATAATCAATTCACACCACTCTCACTAATTGTATCAATCAGTTAGACTAGATACAACTAGCTCAACTAAGTTAAATTGAACACAACTCCATTAACTGTCTCATCAACTCCACCAAACTCTGTCACATGAGTTCTAACTGAAGTCAACCATGCAATAGCTCCACTAAACCCTAGGAATAGCGTAATTCCTTTTGTCAGCTGCATGTGCCACATCCAGGCATCAAACTGAAGTGCTCCAAGAGTATAAGATAATGTTTAGAGTCCAAATATTATTAAGAGCTAATAATATTCGACATATCTATTTTAGACTGGCAATCTAAAAATAGATTCCGCCCAGTATGTCTAAAAATAGAAGTCCATCTATTTTTTTTTACTTGACCAGCCATCCACAAATAGCATCCTGCAACTCATAGAACATGATCCATATGTCTAAAAATAGACATAGTCTAAAAATAGACTTTGCGCCAAAAATAGCTTGCGGGCCCACTTAGTGAAGGCGACTTCTTTCCACTAAGCTCCTCATCTTGTTGCAATCTCAACAATATTTACAATGTTTACTCATCATTATATATCTACATGGCATTTTCAAAGTTGTCAATACTTTATTGCATCGAGAGGCGCTCTTCAACCCAATATAAAAATGACCTATGGTATTGGTCAATGGTATTCATGTAGAATATTGTCTATTTAAACTAGCTTAGATCCATCTTAACTCGGGATTCACCAAGCGCCTAGATGGATCAAATATTTTAGCATACAAACCTCTTTCAGAGTGAAAAGATATTTAATTCCTTTCAACACTTACTAGATCCAAAATTAAGATGAAACTAGACTAGTTGTACATGAGTATTATTCAAATATGACTTATAATGGAAATTAATATAACAATATTTATTATGTTGCATTAAAAATATGACATAAAATTTAGTATTGACCAATGTGCCTTTCCCATATTGAATATTTTTTAATTAAAAATTCGTTTAATTTAGCATTTTTAAGTTGTAATGCAACGAGTGTTTAAATGTAATTTATGAAATAGAGATCCCAATCAAAATTTTCATTTTTTATCAATCTCCATTTCTTTTGAATTTAATGTTGTGTATGAAATTTGTGAAACTCAAAGATAACTCATAATTAAAGTTTTTATGTGCTATTCTCTCGAGACAAGTTTTTATTGAAGTGTTTACGTATTGTTTTTTGAAAGGCAGGGTTTTACATCGTCACTTATAAACCCATATATGTGGCCTCCCTCAACTCATTTTGCATGGTGTTCTCGATTTTGGTTTAATGATCATTGGCATATCATTATTGGTTTAATAATCATTGGCATATCATTAGTTTTATTATAATTTTTTATTTTGATGAAGTGTGACTTTTGAGTTAGAATATTTAATATGTTATTACTTTTTAATTGAAATGATAATTTGTATTATAAATTTTGTAGTTGGCTCGCAGGAAGTACATCAAATATAGTTATGCAAATTATTGTCTAATTGATATCAGACACAAATAATAACTTCTATCCAACAATAGGTTTCTTTCTGCTAACTATAATTGACCAATAAATTAAAATTCTAGAAATTGAACACTTTCTAACATACTCTCAAAATTTTAAAAACCTCATGCTCCATACAATTCAAGTTTTATAAGAAAGGATCAAATGATCTTGAGCATTACTCTATATTTGATTCCAACAAGCAAGTTGATTTTTGCAATAGTCTTTGGCATGTGTCACAAACCAATTACTATACAATATTATTGAAATAAAAAATCTCATGAGTGAAGGTTATGGGATAGGGAAAAAAGTGCCAATTCCATTAATAACTATTTCTTCAAAGCGTTAACAAGGTTCCTTTATTGGCCATGGCATATACATCTTGATTATCACATCAAAGAATATGAAATAATTTTGAATAGGATAAATAGATGTGTAGACGTCTAATTCTCTTGATCACATGGTGCAATTTATTGTCCCATGAAAGATAATTAGCAACAATATATTGAATGATCAACTGAAAGTGTCCCAACACCAATAAGGACATTATATGCCTACTCTTTGCTAAGGAAATTCCTTGTAGGAGAGCATATGTTTATCATATATTATCATACAATGATCCTAGACCCCAAGAGTAGTCCAATTATTTGTTTCCTCTGGGTAAAAATATCACCCCCCTGCTATTGGAACCCATGGATTATTTTAAAAGCTCCATCAAAGAAAAGGATATGTGAAGATTATGACATAATCTAATCTGAAAATTTATCTTTTGACAAGTGTAGTTTCCACGATTTATGAGATGGAATATGAAAGGAATATGGAGGAAGGGAAATATGAATAACATTTGCATCACACCATCCAAATTCCTTCTCATCCAATATATTTAAGTAAGGGTATGGCTGAGATTTATAAGTCCAAAATTCTTTGAAAATGGATGGGGCATTGATAGCTACACTATGTGGAGAAATTTCAAATCTTGAAAGATAATTTTATTGTTTATTGTCTCGTGGAAGATAATTATCAACAATATATTGAATGATCAACTTAGGGTGTCCCAACGCCATTAAGGACATTATGTGCCTACTCTTTGCTAAGGAAAGTCCCTATAGGAGAGCATATGTTTCTGCTATATTATCAGACAACGAGCCCATACCCAAAGAATTGTCCAATTATTTGTTTCCTCTGGGGAAAAATATCACCTCCCTGCTCCTGGAACCCATGGATTATTTTTAGAAGCTCCATCAAAGCAAAGAATATGTGAAGATTGTGAGTTAATCTAGTCAGAAAATTCATATTTTGACAATTGTAGTTTCCATGATTTCTGAGAGGGAATATGAAATGAAGATGAAGGAAGGGAAATTATGAAGAACGTTTATGTCACACCATCCATATTCCCACTCATTCAACATATTGGAGTAAGGGCATGGTTGAGATTTATGAGACCAAAATTCTTTGAAAATGGATAGGGCATTGACAACTACACTCTGTGGAGAGAATTTCTAATCTTGAAAGATACTTTTATTTCTAGGTAGCTGCACTTTCCAACAAACATATTTAGGCAAGGCAACCCAAAGATGCTTGAATAAAGTTTTACCTTTCATTGATCTTGAATAATGATTATCCCAATAGTGAAGTACTCACTTATTGTGGCTCGAAAAATTAATTGATCCTCCTAAGGATGCAAAACATTTTTCCATACTGAATGAATGAAGGGACATTCCAAGGAACAAATGAGAGATATATTCTTCCTGAGAAGAACAAAGAGGGCACCAAGAAGGACAAATTATTCCCCTCTTTTTTAGATTTTCAGCAGTTTATATATTTTGATGCAATAAAGTCCAACAAAATATATTGATTTTAGGGGGACTGTTTGGATTCCAATTATTTTCTCACATACGAGATTTTGGAAGGATTCCTTATGGGAAAAGTAGTTGCATATATCCTTGTTTGACAGAATATTCATAGAATTTCCATCCTCTTTTGTATTATTCCTCCTTGTGCTTGGGATCACAACTATCAAGCACGTTTTCCAGCAAGAAAGCTAATTTTTGTAAGGGCGGTGACATTCTTTGAAGATCCCATCCTTTCCATCTACCTTCGTGCATTCAACAAGAGATGTCCACAAGTTAATTTTGCCTTGTGAGGTCAACTAGTCTCGAAGAGGCCTAAATTCTACATTTTGGGCTAGCGAAGGGTTCTTGAGTATCCCATTGGTCCATATATTTATCTTCATCCCATTACCTGGAATCCAGGTTAGATGATCCTTAATGAGAAAGATGGTTGATGTTACAAGCTTCCAAATGGGATAACCTCCCCAATCACAAATATGAGAATCCAAACATTGCAGGTAATCCCCATAGAAGTATTTAAATTTAAGAACCTTCTTCCACCAATCATTGGATCAAGATAATAACCTCCAAACAATTTTTTCCACAATCACCATGTTCACTAGTGATGGATCTCTAATACCTAAGCCACCATGCAATTTGGGAGTGTCGAAAATGAGCCATTTGACCATATAAATTTTTTTGATGTTAGATTTTCCTCATTACAATAGAAATTGATGCAGGAGCATCAAGTTAAATTTTCATTATTAAATTGTGTAATTAAGGGGGTGAGATATTTTAATTATTTTATTAATTAATTTACTCATTTTTAATAAATTAGGATAGAAAATATAAATGTGAGGATTATTGTAAGTATTCCTTAAATAATTAAGGATATGAGTGGAGTGAATTAGGTAGATAATCTAGGGATGAGGAATTCCATAAATGGGACTTAGTTGAGTCCAAAAAAAAAAAAATCTATATTAGATTTTAAGTTGAGATTTGTGTGGAAGAAATTGTGGAATGAAATAAATTTATATTTATGTATAAATAGGAGGGTTGTAGGAGGAAGAAAGACAAAGTGAGACACAGAGAGAAGTGAGGAGAGGTGAGGAATACAGAGAGTAAGAGGAATGGTTTGAAGGGCCGAGAGCCAAGAGGCCGCCCATTGTAATATCTGGCAGAAGAATTTTTATGTTTTTATATCAGTATTTTATTTATCAAGCTCTCTTTCCTTCATGTGTATTTTTGAGCTGCACATATTTGTGGTTTTAATGAAGAATTTTAATTTTGATGGAAGCATACGTGTTTTTACATGTTGGGATCTAATTTAACCCAGTATCCTGGCATCATTTTGGTATCAGAGCAGAAGATCCATGCCTGGCGAGATTGAATGTGTTGAAGACAGATCGAGATTTGTGTAGAGAAGAACAATGATAGTGTGATGAATGCCAAAAGAGCAAAGGGCAGCCAATGAATAAGTGTGCGATGGGAGCCAACTTTTTTTGGTAAAACATTGAGATGGTAGACAGTGTAGAGGCAATCTAATGCTGGGGATTGAACGCAGAAGCAGCGGAATGTTGAATGCGCCATTGGAGAGTGCTGGAGATAATGTCGTAGAAGCAAATCGGTACTAAAGATTGTGCATTCATTGTTGTTCTCGGTGTTGACGTATAGGTCTTGTTGCGAGACTATGTCATAGTTTAAATAATGTCACCGTGGAGTTGTGAGTTGATAACCATGTGGCTTAGGATGTTGTAACCGCGTACAGTAGTTTGAATGGGATCCATGTCTTTGTTTTATGTTTTCACTCAATTATTGTTTGGTTGAGGCATGATTTTGAGGATTTATCGTCTAATATTGATAATCTAACTGGTGCAAGGGAGTCTTTTTTGTCATCTGAAAAGCGACTCCAAGAAATGGAGAAAGTTTTGAAAAGGATTACTTCCAAAACTGCAAACTTGGAGGGTCTGAACAAACAAAAAGGATATGGAAGTCCGTGACCTTTTAAAGACTAACGACGGGTTAAAAGCATCTATGGATATTAAAGAGGTAGATTTGTCAACCATGAGAGAACAGTGCAAGCTCCTGACAATAAAATCTCAGAAAGTGAGAGATAGTTGATAAAATCGCATCTAATAAAGCTCCAATCAGAGTTTTGTAAATAAACGGTCTGCTCTTTATTTGTTTTCAAAAGTTCATTATTTTGGTCTCAGTTATGAAGATCTGAATCATCCAATCGAAAAATATTAGCCGAAGCTAACTGACGCCAGAATTCGGGTGGTGATCAAAGCGTTTTGGTAGCCCATATGCCGAGGCATTCCGACATCATCGCAGTAGCGGAATTCATAAAGAAGAATAAGTCGAAAGTTGCTATGTTCAGAGTGTCTGGTTTCTCAGGCTGGACACTCGACCACAAAAACGGAGTTAGAGAAGCAGCAAACGAAGGATGGATTAAAGATCGCAGCACGTATGTGAGAGAAGTTGCAAGCAGTTAATGCAAGCATAAGGGAAACGACGGTTCGAGGATCAACACTCTGCCAACGATGTGTTAGGCATATGCGGAGGGATTGCCAGCGTCCAGTGGCCTTGACAGTAACGCAGAGAAGTATCGTCGATGATTTAATGGCAAACACTTCCAGAAATGCAGATTAGTGGCAAACACTTCCAGCAATGCAGATTTAATGGCAAACACTTCCAGCAACGACTGCGTTTTTTTTGGACTGCATAATATTTAAACCGGAATAGAAATTGTGTTCAATGTTGCTTGGCTATGTTGATTGATAGTTGTGTTGGTTTATATGAACGTGGGTTTATATACATTCATTTCCTTGAGTTAGCAGCAACGACTGCGTTTTTGGTTGATGTTGCTTGGTTACATTGTGTGATAAGTTGTGTTGATTTATATAGTGGGTGCAAGCATAAAGATTGCGTTGAATCATTACATGGAGATTAGTGCAGGTTCCAACAAAATTCCAAATTACAACGTTGGAACCATATTCATTTGCTTGATTGCCGTAGTGGTTGGGAAGCTGTGGATTCAAATGGTTGATGGTATTTTGTTTTCTTAAGCAAATTCCAAAGTCAACAAATTCGATTTCCTTTGTTTATCCATGGTGCTAAGCGTGAAGCCTGAGAGGCTTGGAAAGCAAATCGTGATAGAATGGTGAAAGAAAGAAAGAAAATGTGTGAAGAGAATTGTAGTAACACAAAGCCTGTGTGAGGAGCATTATTGTTTTGAAGTTTGGTGAGAAAATTAATTTAAGAAATTATATGTTTGTGTTATTGAGTTTTTTTTTCTCACATGTTCTATGCTTAGCTAGGAGAAAGGTCAGTATTATTACTGCAATTACATTTGGGTGGATTAGAGGAGCCATCTGAAGCATTTTTGTGAGGGTAGAATTATAATTAGAATTTTCCAGCAAAGAGATCAATTTGTATAATTTGAGTTGATCTATCTAGAAGAGATTAAGGTAAAGCGAACAGCTAAATTGTTGTTCAAGATTGTGCAACCAGCATGAAAAGGTGTGAAGACGGTTTTGAAAGACAACAAGGGGTTTTCGCATAGAATGAAAGAGGTTTTTCGCTGCTCGGATGAATGCCTATATTCGCTTTTTAAATGTACAACACAGTTCCACAATCATCCAGCTGCATCCGAGAAGGATAAATGGGTTTGAAATGCATCAATGAAGGGCATGCAAATATTTACAGTGACAAAGACGGCACATATGAGTGGAAACCAGAGAATTGAGACTGCATAAGAGAAAGGTTTATTAATAACCTTAACAGAAACATGAGGTATGATAATTCAAGAAGGTATATTTGAATGTTGAAAAGTGAATGATTTATTTATTTTCACCTTAAAATAAATCTTGAAAAACCTGAATTGCATTTCGCCTAAAGACTTTAGTATCATGTGAAATGATAAGGGCAACTGATGATTTTTCATAAGCTGAAGTATGAAAGAGAGTGAAGATTTTACATCATAAAAATGTATTAGGGGTGTATGTTTGTTGGAGGATTGTATAACTTGAATTAAGTCAAAATATCCACTATCATTATTATTGGGGCAAAGCTTGAAGTCAAAACAGATGTTAGCGTCAAATTAAAGTTTGGATAGTTTGAGTTAATATTGAGTATTTATCCAAAATGAAAAATTGGTGTAAGTCTGAAGTCAAAGAGTCATAAGCTAAGTAAAAGTCTGAATGTAATGGGGTGCATGATCGACAGAGCCTGACACCCAAAGGATTGGTCATTGTAACACATGCATTACTAAAGAGTTGTTTGCAGCAAAGTGAAGCAAGAGAATTTCCCAGAGATTAATTCCAAGACAGAGAACCAAGAGAAGCCAAGCGCAGGAGGAGAACTTGCATTTTTTTATGAACGACAAGTGTGAAGGATTGCTGAAAGGTGGATGAATGAAATCCACACGTGAACAGATGAAGTTCACAAAGGAAGAGAAGATGACTGGTGTCAGTCATTTCCGAAGATCTGATGAAGACCAAATCAGAAGGAAGAAGAAGAAAAATGACAAGGTAAGTGGAATATGTGAGCAGTTGACGGATGAAGAGTACGAGCAAGAGAAGGCTGAGATAACAGTTCACCTTGAATTGTTAATGGATTTTTTGTAGAAAAATGTGAAAGACCAGACAAATGGTTCGACCATGAGAAAGAAAGTGAAGTGGCAGAGACTACACGCAAAGAGGGAAAAGTAGGTAAACATACAGTTGGCAGAAGAACTGAGGAAGCTCGAGCAGATGTTGAGGTGTGAAGAACTCATAGAGGCCGAGTTAAAAATGGATGTTTCCATTTGTGGCCCAGAACAGGGTGAAATTCTGGGTGAAGAGATCAATGGGGAAGATCTCATGAACTATTGGCATAGTTCAGAAGAGTCTAGAGACGTGTTGGCAAGAGAAGCAGATGAGGCTATGAAGCCTTGCATTTTTAAATCTCACAGTTTATGTATGTTTGCAGGATGTGCGGAAGATGGTGAACAGTCTGATGGAACTGTCACATAGATGAAGGAAACTTTTGAGGAGAAGTCTGGTGGAGAATGCCTTTCATAGGAGGAAGGTACTAATTTTTTGCAGCAGGAAGAAATCATAAATGAAGTCTTGTTTGGTGTGAGACAGCAAGTTGAAACTGTTATGGAGCAGGAGCATAGTAGAAATGCCAAAGAGATATTCCAAGGAGGTAAACAAACGTATTTGTTTGGTGAATTTGCTGACGGAATTTTACAATGTGATGGAATAGAAACTAGGACAACTCAGGAAGATTGCCAGAAGAAGGATGAAGCTAGGAATGAAGGTTGTGACGAAGTGCTGAAAATATTTCATAGGGAAATCGAGTTCTTGAAACAATGGCTTAAGGAACCTGATGGAGAAGTAAAACTTTCAGAACCTGATCCAGAAGAAATTACAGTTGCTATACATGATAGAGATGAAATTTTTATAGAGTTGAATGAATGTTATAACTTTTCAGATAATGATGTAAGTGTATGTATAGAAAGTGACATTAACAGATATGATGTCGAAGTCAGAGAAGTTGAGCATTAGGTACAACAAGGGAGTTGTGTCCATAGAGACAAAAAGGAGACAAAAATATTAATCCAGCAGGATGAAAGTGGAAGCAGCCAATAGTTCGAAACAGAATGTATTGAATTCCAAAAGGTCGATGATGGGAGATTGATGCCTAAAGCATCAAAAGAGACTAAAAGGCCTTATCTTTTTAAAACTAATAGTTTATTGGTGAATGTGGGTACAGAACTGGACGAGAAAGTTGTTGCTATTAAAACAATCGAAGACTATGGGTGTAATCAAGAAGGAGTTCTTGATTATTTTTCATTGCAGAAAGTTGAGTGTTCAGCTCAGTTGGAGACGAAAGAGTTCGACCAAAAGGAATTTCTCCGAGGAATTGGCGAAAGAAAGCATTGGAGAAGCCGATGGAATCTGATCGACAGAGTGAGCGATGAGTTACCAAATCAAGTTGATACTTCGAAGGACCAGTGGCAAAACAGAGTTTGGAATCCTGGAGGGAGCAATTCATCGGGACTCGTGGCTGTCGCACTGTTATAGAAAAGCGACAGACCTCATAGACAGGAGTTTATGGAAACTTATCTACATGGGGAGTCTGATGCAGGAGAATCAAGTTAAATTTTCATTATTCAATTGTGTAATTAAGGGGGTGAGATATTTCAATTATTTTATTAATTAATTTACTCATTTTTAATAAATTAGGAGAGAAAAATAAACGTGAGGATTATTGTAAATATTCCTTAAATAATTAAGGATATGAGTGGAGTGAATTAGGTAGATAATCTAGGGATGAGGAATTCCATAAACAGGACTTAGTTGAGTCCAAAAAAAGATAAACCTAAGTTATATTTTAAGTTGGGATTTTTGTGGAAGAAATTATGGAATGAAATAAATTTATATTTGTGTATAAATAGGAGGGTTGTGTGAGGAAGAAAGACAAGTGAGACACGGAGAGAAGTGAGGAGAGGTGAGGAATACAGAGAGTAAGATTAATGGTTTGAAGGGCTGAGAGCCAAGAGGCCGCCCATTGTAATATCTGGCCGGAGAATTTTTATGTTTTTATATCAGTATTTTATTTATCAGGCTCTCTTTCCTTCATGTGTAATTTTGAGCTGCACATATTTGTGGTTTTAATGAAGAATTTTAATTTTGATGGAAGCACACATGTTTTAACATGCTGGAATCTGATTTAACCCAGTATCCTGGCATCAGAAATTTGTGAATCTCTTGAGGCATTAGCTTTTGAATTCTTAGTGGAGCTAAAAGGGATGAGAATTGAAGCAAATGAAGTAAATTAAGAATTGAAAAAACAACTTGAATAAGAACCAAACGTCAAACTAGATTAAGCCAGTGAGCTCTCCATTGGCCAAATTTGGAAACGAATTTAGAAATAATTGGAGCCCAAGATTTAGAAGAGTGGGAATTTAGCAATATAGGATTACCCAAATACTTAAAATCCTCTCAAGTTATTGTTGTTGAAAATCCCATAATATGTTTTATCTCGGCCATGAGAGCTTTGTTGACATTCCATGAATATATTCAACTTTTACCTTTACTAATATGCCCTCCAGATACTTTGAATAAATTTATTCAGAATTGAAAGAAATGTAGAAGCTATAATAACTAAGGCACCCCCCAATAATAATGTACCATCAACAAATTGAGCATGATTTATATTTTTAATACCTAGATCGAAGCAGATACCTAGAAGCCTTTCTTTGCGCAATTCAAAGCCTAACCTTCTACTCAAGGAGTCTACCATTATAATGAATAAAAAATGGGAAAGAGGAAAACCTTGTCTTAGGCCTCTTGAAGATTTAAAAAAACCCATGGGATTCTCATTAACCGAAGGATAGATCTAAGGGATTGAAATGCAAGTTGTTACCCACTGCAACACATGTTCTTCAAACAAGAATTTTTTCATCACTTAAAAGATAATCATATGTCGAACTTTGTCAAAAGTGTTAACCATGTCAAGTTTAATTATCATACATTTTTCACCTCTATCTTTAATTGAATGAAATACTTCTTGGACAAGGACTATGTTATCCACAATTTGTTTATTGCCCGCAAATCCTCCTTGGTTTTTTGATATCAACTTTGATATGAGAGGCTTGATTACCACTATTAAAATTTTATAAATAAGTTTGTAGGACATATTACAAAGGGAGATGGGTCTAAAACAAAAAAGGAGGAAGGGTTGAACTCTTTTGGGACTAAAGCGAGAAAGGATGAGTTGATACCCCCTCCAATATACTTACGCTTAATGGAATAATTTGTCATTTTGCAAAGGTCAAATTTTATGATATCCCAACATTGTTGATAAAAATGCACTAAGAAGCCATCTCGACCTGGATTGTGACTCCCCTCCAATAATTATGACCTTTATAAACATTTCTGTGCAATTAAGCATGTTAGTGCAATATCTAATTATTGACAGGAACTGTGCTTTAATATAATGGAAATCATTACTGGTGAAATTCATTCAGAATCTGATCATGGTGCTAAATTGTATGAATACCCTATTTAATGATTAATCATGATTTAACACTCTAATTAATGTCGAAGTTAAGAATTTCATATATTAATGCTTAAAATAGATTAACTCTGAATTAGTGTTTAATTAAATATAATTTGATTAAATTACAATTAATTAATGCCTATAATGTTTTTTTTGGTCAAGTTGTCTATGTCCTCTAGAGATGACAACAAGCTTAACCTTTGGTTTGAGAAACCGCAACACAAGGGCATCTAAGTCGTCAAAATCACTTAGGGATCAGACCCTACCTGGGTCTCACCAACCCTTAACGTGATTGGATTTTTTCCCACGCAGTTTCAAACCATTGACCTTCGCACCACAAAGTGACTTAACAATACACCCATCATCGTATATTATATGCCCAATGGGAAATTAATACCTATAATGTTAATACTAATTATTTAACTAGTTATTATTAAAAGTCTAAGGAGAATGGACATAGACCAGAATTTGAAGCGACAGGTTATGACGTGAACCACCATACCCATCTCATTCAAAAATTTAATGTTGAACCTCATGGTTGGGAAGGGGATGCTCCAATCAAGTTGGTTATTAATGAAAATTGCAACGCCATTCCAAAATCAAATTCCCTTATCGTAAATCGGAAGGGTAATGTATTCAAGAATGAAGCGCAGGGAAGAGAGTTCCCTCTCGGTTGCACAAGTTGGAGAGATAACCCAAATTTCCATAAATACACGAGCATATTAAAACAAGGGTTTGATCTTGTCTTGGAAGAGAGAACTCTTGAGGAAAAACCGATGTTGGAATAGCAGATGGAGAGCACTACATCGAATTGTTGGTGCTCACCCTTCAATTTCTTTACCTAAAGATTGCCAATATCGAGTGTGAGGGGAGTGTGATTGAATTTACAATTGTTTATTGGGACTAATAAACCATTGGTGCTTGATACAGTTAATAAACCACCATGCTTGAATATGAGTGAGAAACCATCTGTACAATGGGTCAATACTGGTGCTTGTTGGGACTAATAAACCATTAGTGTTGGCTACGATTGATAAGCCACCATTATTGTTTATGGCTGATAAACCACTTGCAAGTGACAACTCTCTTATAGCTCACATCTTAATTGTTAGGGAATTTCAATTCTCAAAATCCGGGCCTCGCACGGGGGTGACAAGTTACAGAACAAAATATCATGAATTCCTTTGGTTGGGAGGTTAACGTGGAGCCCTTCTCTAGTCGCCAACAAAAATTGGCGTAACCAAATAAATAGTCCAAACCTCTGTTTATGAATTACAAATATTAATTGGATTACATATTATATAATTCTTTTGGTAATAATCACACGCAAATGAACTTTTTCGACACTTTTCGAACCAACCAGTGTGGTTCATCATCAGGACTAGATGAGAGATCAAATCAAGACTTTGAGTATAAATAGATGTAGATTCACATCATTTTGCTTCTTGCTGTCAAATTGAATTTATATATTATGTTATGTGTATACATGTAATTGGTGAAAAATTAGAACGTACACCCTTTACTTAAAAATTGAATGAATGGTAAAAATTAACGCCGTAGATGGTAGTGCTTCGAGATATATATATATATATATATATATCACCGAGACCATACCTTTGTTTAAGATGCAATAAAATCATTGAGCATTTGCATTTTACCCATATGAAATTGCTCATGTGTTTGGGTGTCGTCCATTGGGCGAGTACAACATTAATAGCTCTGCTTATAAGTCAGTTGGGCCACACCAATGTTCTTTTGTGCTAGTTTTAATCGGCCTAAATGCCTTTGTTGGGAAGATATATAAACTTATATTTACTTATATCCCCACTGTTGGGAATATATAAACTTATATTTGCTCACATTCCCCTTTCTTTGAGCAAATATGAATGTATATCCCCCACTGTTTTACAAGGTAATAAGTTAATTAAATGTTTAAAATTAGAAATGGCGTGAAGCAGCTGGAAGTTGCTTCTCTTTATTTTGGTATACACCTTAAAGGAAGGGAAACGAGACTGCATAGTCGATTCATGAAATAATAGATTAAAATTGTAATTAATAATATTTGTTGTGTTTATCAAGTTGTATATTTAAAGAGTTTTCATTACGAATCGGCCCAACGTTACTATGCCTCGGAATATTATTTATCTGTTGTGCTTTTCTATATCTATATATATATATAAAAACAAATTGTTTGCAACAAATAAACCCATTTAATCAATTGTGTTCATTCCACAACACTTAACTGATTTTTGTTTCAAATATGCTAATGAAGTTTATGTGTGTGCGCGCAAATGCCACACATTAAGTGATCTAAAGTATATATATATATATATATATATATATATATATATATATATATATATATATATATGGCACTGAGGGTTAGCTCAATTGGTCAAGTTCTTGTTGTTAAAATCACCTTGTTAATGAGAGGTCACGAGGTCAATTCTCTTCAATGCTTTTAGGGTTAGGTTATGTTGATGAGCTAACGGGAAGTGATCCTTTCAGGTGGATTCGCTTGGGAAGTGATCCTTTCAAGTAGATTTGCTTGAATAATATGTACGTGAACCATGTGTATGTATGCATGTGTGTGTTTTAGTGGTTATGTTAGGTTTTCCATTGACATTGAATGGTGAAGCGCATAGTAGTGCTATGATAAGTCTTCAATATAAACTTTGGGACCCTTTACCCTCGATGGGACGGAGGTAGGTCCTGCATATCCATTATACTCTTGCATACATTGTTCACTGACTATGCAAACGATGTCATAAACCTTGGGACCCCCGACACTCAATGGGGCAAAGGTAAGTCTCGCATATCCATTGTACTCTTGGTTTAGTAAATGGGGTATTTTCTTGAACATGTGTCCTACAAACAGTAAAGAGATAAAAACTTTTGTTATGGATAAATTCCACAAACATACTTGGAAGAAAGAGCTAGAGAGAAAGAAGAAGTACTACATGGAAGAGTTTAACCCCATGCATAACTATCAACAAAAGGCGTACATAGGGGCTAATATTTCTTGGAGATATAAAATTCTTATTGCTTAATTAAGGACTAATTCTCATCAACTCCATTGTGAAACAGGGCGCTGGAAAAGGCCAAAAGAAATGTGGGAAGAAAGAGTATGTATTTTTTGCTCCTTCGGAAAAGTGGAAACAGAAAAACATTTCATTCTAGAATGTGAGGCCTTCAAAGACACCACGGAAAACTATGCAGGTATTCTGGCAGCTAATTCTTGGGATAAGCTATTCAGCGAAGAGTTTTTCGATAAGTTGGGAGTGGTCATTGTAAAAATTCACAGGAAAAGGGCCAAATACAAGAGTCAGATAGAGAAGCAATCTGTCCCATACGCTATTTTTAACCTCGTGGACATTAAAAATTCTTTCTTTCTTTCTTTCTTTCTTTCTTTCTTTTCCATTAGTTGACTATGGAAAATGATATTGTTGACTCTAGAAAATGATAGTATCGATGCTTGGGACCTTGACCCCCGATGGGACGATGGGTGGGTCCCTCGCAATTTTACCTAATATCTGGTTTCGACGCATTGCAGGGATAATTTTTTGTGTAAATGCTTGGACTCCGACCTTCGATGAGGTGATGGGTGGGTCCCCCACAATTTTACCTTATAATTGGTTTTGGTGCAGTGTAAGGATAATGTTTGGTGTAAACACTTAGGACCCCTGACCCCCGATGGGTCGACGGGTGGGTCCCTCGTTGTAAGGTTGATTCTGTTGTCGGCGCAATTAGAGGTTTTGATGGTTGTATTATGTTTATATTTATTATATATATATCATCATCATCACATGGCAGATGGAATTCAATGGTGGTGTTGTTGTATTTATTATTGACAAATAAAAATATATAATTACAACAACCCTACCATCGAATTCCATCTGCCCTATGTTGATGATGAATTCAATGGTGGGGTTGTTGTAATTATTATTTTTATTTGTTATGTGTGTGTGTGTATCTTACATCATGTTTAATTATGCACATTGGTACATGATATAGGTTGTTTGTGTACATATTGATACATGAAGTTTTTTTTTTTTTTGTATACACACACTCGATGAGTCTCATAAAGTAGAATCGCTGACCTAAAAGAGCACCGAAATTAAAAAGAGAATCCATGTAGGGATCATGTGTAATGTTATGGTTAACATGGTCACATTAATAAAGACACATTATATTTTAAGTGTTACTTTTAATCTGGGATTTAAATCAACAAGTAGTTCACATCATCAGAAAAATCATACCTAGTTGGGCATAATGGTTACATCAATAAATGATTTCGTATGTTTTTAGAAAAAACGACATTTTAATGGCCAATACAATGTTAAACATTGAGAAATTTGAGTTAAAATGTCAGTAGCATCCTTCCAAGACCCATATTATTATAAGGGAGTAGTAGGTAGGGTTACAAAGTCATATTAGAGGCTAGGCTCAACACTTGAACTGAATGGGCCTTGAAAAATGAATATTCACAAACAAACTTTATCTTATTGGATGCAATCATGATTAATGTGAATGAATTCTCTGTTAGCATGTTGACATGTTATGCCAAATTTTACTGACAATTGCATGTGTGGAACAACACAAAGAGAAATAAGGCAACACATGAGCAACAATATGGTGCAATACAGTGCAAACAGAGCTTTGTATGACCAAGAGGAGGAATATGTTGGGAAGAGGGTGGAGGAATACTCTTAAGACTGGATGGATGCCCTTATAATTTTGAAGGTCGAGTTAAGAATTTGCAAGTAAAATAATGAAACAACAGTCAGGTCTCAAGAGAAACAAGAAGAAGTAAATGCAATGATCTTGCAGATCCTATCAGAATTGAAAAGGAAAAAACAATATGATTTTGGTGCCAACTACTTGGAAAAACACAAATCCAAGAAAATCCCAACTGAAATAGAGATGCATAGATTTGAAGTGGATATAGTGGAAGATAGTAAAACAAAAAGGCACAGGAAATCTAGTGAAGATACTCTGAAAGGAGAAACTCCAGAGAACATTCCAAATAGAAGAGCATACAACCCTGATCAATCATCAATAATTCCAGCTTCAAGACATTAGCGACATGGAAGGAGTGACCAAATTCGAATATCGTAGGAATTTAAGAAAGTGAAACCCCCCACCTTCGATGGAGAGAATAAGAAAGTTGAAGAGGAGGAGTTGCAGTTATTGGGGATGAAGAAGTATTTTAGAGTACTTGACTACTCTAAAAACATGAAGGCTAGGGTGGCGATATTTAACTTTAAAGGAAAGGAAAATATATGTGAGGAGGAATTAATCAATGTTAAAGCCATTCGAGAAAAGGATTTGTTATGGAGTGAGTTTGAAAAACATTTCTGGGAGAAGTATATGCCCGAGAGTTATGATGACGCTAAGATCAAATATTTTCATGAACTCAGGTTGGGACAACTTACAGTGGATGTGTACAAAAATAAATTTTTAGAGCTACTATGATATGTATACACCTTATATCAAGTATGAAAAAGTAAAAATTCAAAGGCACCTCAGTGGGCTGCCCCAATCATTCCAAGACATGATCGAGTTCGATGAACCTAAGACATTGGAAGATATTATCTGGATAATTAGTTACTGTTACAAACAATCAAAATGTAAGACTAAGAACCAGATTGATTGGAAGAAGAATGATCAGCGAAATTTCAAGGGGAAAGGGTCAAAACCCTTCTGGCATAAGCAAATGGGAAAAAGGGGAAAATTCACCAGAGGTGAATTCTAACGGACACATCCTGCTAACAAAGAGAAACTCTCTAAGAGAGTAAGAAAAGAAGCAGAGGGGTATAAGAAACTTGAATTTTGGAATTGCGGGGAAGCTGCCTACTAAGGGACTTTCCTCAACCACATAAGCATAATGAAAAAAGGATATACAACATAGAATAGGCGTTGATGATGAATGATGTAGATCAAATTATGCCTCGTATTTAAGTTGCATTAGATAATTGGAAAGCAGATAACCAGGTCTTAGCCATCGAGATGGAAGGTAATATCATTAACCAATAAATTTCAATTTTAATTGATCCAAGATCTAACCTTAGTTATATTAGTTCTAAAGTAGTAAAAGATTGCACCATGCAAAATAAATAACATACCATGTCATGGATGGTTCAGTTGGCCACAGGGGGTAAGAATAAAGTAACAAAATTAGTGCAGTCATGCTACTTAGAACAAGATGGCATGGATACAACTGTGAACCTCAACATCCTTCTATTGGGTTCGTATGATGTATTAATTGGTATGGACTAGTTGGCAGTCCATGGGACCAGTATGGATTTTTATAATAAATCGTTGGAATGCCTTGATGATGAAGGAAAGGGAACACCATTGCAAGGAAAGAAGAATCCTATTTCTATTAGAAATATTTTATCATTACAGGAAAAGAAGTGCAGTTGAAAAGGGCGTACTCTAATCATGATTTAGGTGAACAATGTAGTAAAGGATGACAAAACCGAACTAGATAATCACCACCTAGAGAGACATCAATTTTTCTATCGAGCTAATTCCTAGTCCGGTTCTAGTCTCTAAGACACCTTATCGCATGAGCACCCCTGAATTGATGGAATTGAAACTACAACTAAAGGAGCTATTGGATCAGGGGTACATCAAACCCAATGTGTTACCCTAGGGAGCACCAGCCATGTTTGTGAAGAAGAAGGATGTCACATTGCGGGTATGCATCAACTACTAACGGTTGAACAAAGCAACAATAAAGAATAAATATCCACTGCCAAGAACCAATGACCTATTTGACCAACTAAGAGGGGCTACTATGTTTTCAAAAATTGACTTAAGGTATGGCTAGCACCAAGTCAGGATCAAGGATGAATACATTCATAAGACGACATTCAAAAAAAGATACGTGCATTATGGGTTCGTGGTGGTGCCATTTGGACTTACAAATGCACCAACCAAGTTTATGTGATTAATAAATAATGTCCTCGGTGAATGCTTAAAAAAAATTGTTTTAGTACTTTTGGATGATAATTTGGTATATAGAAAAACTAGAGAGGAGCACTTGAAGGCAATATTACAATTACAGAGGGAACACAAGTTATATGCTAAGCTCAGCAACTATGATTTATTTAAGACTCAAGTTCAATATTTGGGGGAAATGATTTCAAAAGGAGTGGCTATGGACCTTGAGAAGATCAAGGCCATCATGGGATGGCATACTCCCATAAATGTCATAGAAGTCAGATCATTTATGGGGTTGGAAAGATATTATTGGAGATTCATCAGGGATTTTTCTAAAATTGGACATCCAATCACAGCGATGTAGAGGAAATGCGTAAATTTTCAATGGACATCATAGTGCACAACTAGCTTTAAGCAACTCAAGTATCTACTCATTGACGCGTCCATCTTTAAAAATGTTGATTCGAAGAAAGACTTCCTAGTTTGCACAAATGCTTGTAAAGAATGATTTGGCAGAGTACTAATTCATGAGGGATATGTAATTTGTTATGAATCAAGGAAGTTAAATGAGCATGGAAGAAATTATATCACCTATGACTTAGAACTCGCAGAAATCATTCATGCATAAAAAGGTAGAGACATTGCTTGATCGAGCGGAAGTTTTTGTTGACGTCAAACCATGTGGGACTGAAATAATTGTTCGACCAACCTAAATTGAATGTAAGGCAGGACAGGTGGTTATCCCTCGTCAAATTTGACTTCTAGATCAAATACATCAAGGGTGATGAGAATAAGGTGGTTGATGTCCTTAGTAGAAGTATGCAAGTAAACCACTTGGAAGTTATAACTTCTTATGATTTTAGCATTAGGGAAAAGTTCAAGGATGCATTGGTATAGGATTAGCACTTCCAATATGTGTATGATTGTTTGCGAAAAGAGATAAAAGGGCCTTTGAGTAAAAACTACACACTCACAGATGGTGGGATGCTAAAGTTCAAAAACCGATAATATATACCCTATGTGGATGACATGAAGAACTCCTTCTGGATGATTTTTATAAGAGACCTTATTCAGGTCAACCTAGATATCATAAACTGTTATCAAGAAGATGTATTATTGTGCAGGTATTAAAAATGAAGTGACTGAGTACATTTCCAAGTGTCTGGAGTGTTAACAAGTTAAGGTGGAATGTAGGTATTTAGTTGGCCTATGACATTCAATTCCAATATCGAAGTGGAAGTGGGAAGTCATATCTATGCACTTGATCACATGACTGCCAAAGACGCCAAGACAACACGATGCCATCATGGTGGTGGTGGAAAAACTGAGCAAGGGAAGCTAGCTGCATACCTATTAAGTCCACCCACAAGGACATTGTGCATATCTTCATGAAGGAAATATTCATACTACAAATCATAACTAAGAAGATACTTTCATATCAGGATGTCAAATACACATCCAACTTTTGGAAAGCAATATGCATTGGATTTGGAACTCAATTTTCATTCAATACATCATAGCATCCTCATACATATGGGTAAAGTGAGAGAGTGAACAAGGTGTTGGAGGACATGTTGAAATGTATGGTATGCACCATCCAAAATGGTGGGAAGAGTTTATTCCCTTAATTGAATTTTCATATAATAATGGCTATTAGGAATAGTTAAAAATGAGCCCCTTTAAATCATTATACAATAGAAGGTGCAATACACCCATTAGTTGGGATGATCCAATAAACAAAGTAACTCTCAGACCTGATATGTTAAAAGAGATAGAACATGAAGTTGTTAGTATCAAACAGAAGCTAAAGGCAACCCAAGACAAATAGAAGAGTTATGAAAATCAACAAAAAATGCATAGAGAATTTCAAGTGGGGTATCACGTGTATCTTTGAATTAAACTTAGGAGAATCTCACTAAAAGTGGGGTCCTGTATTAAGTTGGCACCCAGGTTTTGCAAACAATTTCATATTTTTGAGACAGTGGGGCCAATGGCTTATAGACTAGCCTTACTTCCCACCATAAAAACACATGATGTATTACATATATCCTTGCTGAAATAGTATGTGTAGGATTCTAATCATCTGATCAATTGGTCTATGATATAGGTGGAGCCTTAGGGAGAGATCCAACTCAAACATTTGTGTATCTTGGACCAGAGGTAGACCGTGCTCCATAACCGAGTAATAGAACATATCAAGGTACAATGGAAACACTTTAGACCTAATGAGGCAACCTGGGAGCATGAAGATCACATGAAAGCATTGTGCCCTTTTTTGTTTAATGTGTAATGGATGTAAAAGAGTTGTATTTATAAAGCTCAAATATTTTTTTGTCCTTTTCGATTTTGTAAGAACATAAGGGACAATGTTCCTTTAAGAGGGCGGGGCTTGTGACACCTCTACATTAATTATGACCTTATAAACATTTTTATATAATGGAGTATCTCAGTGCAATATATGATTGCTAGCAGAAACTTTGTTTTAATATAATGAAAATCATCACTCGTTAAATTTGTTCATATTCTGATCATGGTGCCAAATCTTATGAGTACTTTATTTAATGATTATTCATACTTTAACACTCTAATTAATGTCAAAGTTAAAATCAACATATATTAACACTTGAAATAAATTAACTATGGAATAGAGTTTAATTAATATAATTAGTTAAATTACAATTATTTGGTAACGATAATGTTAATAATTAATTATTTAATTGATTATTATTAAAAAATCTGAGGAGAAAGGACACGAGCCAGAGTATGAGGGTACAGTTTATGACGTGAACCGCCATACCCATCTCATTCAAAAATTTAATGTTTAACCTCGTGATCAGGAAGGGGTCGCTTCGATCAGGTTGGTCATTAATGCAAATGGCAGTGTCATTCCAAAATCAAATTCCCTTTTCGTAAATGAAATGGTAACATATTCAGGAAGGAAACATAGAGGAAGAGAATTCCCTATCAACTGCATTTGCAGAGATGAACTAAACTACCATGAATACACGAGCATATTAAAACGAGGGTTAGATTATTTTCTTGGAAGAGAGAACTCGTGTACACACAGAGAGTAGTACACTAAACAATTGTTGTTCACCCTTCAGTTTCTTTACCTAGAGATTGCCAAGCCTAAGCATGAGGGGAGTGTGATTGAACATATAGGTGCTTGATGGGACTGATAAAACATTGGTTCTTGCTAAAGTTGGTATGCTATTGTGCTTTTATCTAGCTGAGAAACCACCTATACAATGGTTCACTTGTGCTTGTTGGGACTGATAAATGATTGGTGTTAGCTACAACCAATAAATCATTGTTCTTTTCTTTGGGTGATAAACCACCTATAAGTGACAACACTCCTACAACTCATGGGTGAATTGTCAAGGAATTTCAATTCTCAGACTCTGGACATGGCATAGTAGTGGTAAGTTACAAAATAGAATATTATGACTAGCTATGGTTGGGAAGTTAACATGGAGCCCTTGTCCAATCACCAATAGAAATTGGCCTAACAAAATAAGTAGTTAGAACTTATGTTTATGAATTACAAATATCAATGAGATTGCATATGTTAGAATAATTTTACAGGGTTCACATCCTTGTGCTTCCTGCTCTCAAATTTATGTATTATGTTTATTATATACATATAATTGGTGGAAAATTAAAACGTTCACCCTTATTTACAAATTGAATAAATGGTAAAAATTAACGTTATATATGGTAATACTTCGTTATATATATATACGTGTGTGTGTGTGTGTGTGTGTGTGTGTGTACAAATTGTTTGCATTACGAATCGACCCATGCCGACTACACCCCGAAATATTATTTATTTGTTGTGTTTATATATATATATATATATATATATATATATTCAAATTGTTTGCAACAAATAAACCCATGTAATCGATCTTTGTCAAGCCACAACTCTTAACCAATTTTTGTTTCAGATATGTCGACGAAGTTTAAATATGTGTGTGTGTGTGTGCACAAATGACACACACTCAGAGTTAAATTGTGTTATATATATATGATGTTCTAGTGGTTGTGTTAAATCCGTCGTCAAAATTGAACAATGAAGTGCATAACCACATCTTCCATTAGCACAGTGTTGTGTAAACCTTCAATATAAACACTGAGACCCTTGACCCTTGATGGGGCAGAGGTAGGTCATGCATATCCACTATACTCTTGTGTATGTCATTGTCTAAATATGGAAAACAATGGTATAAACCTTTGACCCCCAATGGGGTGGAGGTAGGTCCTACATATCCACTGTATTCTTTCATTTATTTTTGGTTGACTATGGCAAACGATGGTATCAACCCCTGGGACCCTGACCCCCAATGGGGTGATGGGTCGATCCATTGTAATTTTAACTTATATCTAATTTCGGCACATTGCAAGGATCATGTTTGGTGTAAACACTTGGGACCCCAACCCCTAATGGGGAAATGGATGGGTCCCTCACAATTTTACCTTATATCCAATTTTGACATAGTGCAGGGATAACGTTTGGTGTAAATGGTAGGGACCTCTGACCCTCAATGGGGCTACAAGTGTGTCCCTTGATGTAAGTGTTGATTTCATCAGTGGATCAGTTAGAGGCTTTGATGGTTGTATTATAGGAATTTAATTCCTGCAGCATTTTTAATTTTGCACATTGGTACATGATATATGTTGTTTGTATACATATTGATATATGAAGTGATTTTTTTGTATCTAGACACAAACACACACACACATACACATACACTCTCGATGAGTCTCATAAAGTAGAACCATTGACCCGCAAGAAGACTAAAATTAAAAAGAGAATCCATGTAGTTACCATGTATAATTCTAGGTTTAACATGGCCTCATTAATAAAGATGTATTTTCCTTTAGGTGTTACTTTCAATCCTAGATTTGAATCGACAAGTAGAAAGCTCACACCGAGTTGGGCACAATGGTTACATCTATAACTAATTCTATAAGTTTTTAGAACAATGACATTTTTATGGCTAGTACATTGTTAAACATTGATAAATTTGAGTTAAAGTGTTAGTAGTACCCTTCCATGACCCATATTATTATAAAAGAGTGACAAATAGCGCTACATGTAGCTTTATCAAGGTTGAAAAAAAGGTAAGAAATACCATACCTCCTCTTATGTATTAGGGCATAGCAAAGCCTCATTATCCTCTTTGGTATCTAGATGAGGAATATTCTCCAGTATATCACACACATTTTCCTCCTCATTACTTAGTTCTTCATAGAGAGAACTTAAGTGATAAACAACCTCCTCTTTGATCTCTGGGAAATTTGAAATTAGTTTCCCGTCCAAATAGATTGAATTTATATTATTTTTCTAGGTTCTCTTTATGGCCTCATAAAGAAAAAAAAAAAGTATTTTTATCTCCTACTTGAAGCCAGAAGCTACGAGATCTGAGTCACCATTCTTCCTCCTCTTTTTTAAGAGCTTTGTGATATCATCCAAAAAATTTGTTTTCCTCAACGAGGAGCTCCTTGGAGATGGGGAGATGCTCCATTTGTTATTGTATTTCCTCTAATTGTTTTTTATGAATAAGAAATTGAATTTTTAAATTTGAAGCATTTTTCTTGTCCCATTATTTTAAAGCCACTTTTAGATCTTTAATTGTCTATTCCCAAATAAAAATTAGATAATCTATTATCCATTTCCCTTGAAATTTCTAAACAACTTCTTGAAATGTAGGCTTATGAAGCACAATGGATTAAATCTAAAAGGTAAAATGTCATAGTCCACTACGAGATGAAATTCTAAAGAAATAGGATGATGAATGGAACCACTCCAAGGCAACATTTTACAGGAAACTAGTAGATTTTGATTTAAGAAATAACTAGCTACAATAAAGTAATACAGTCTCATAGCTATGTCACCATAGCCTATCCTTCAATTAGTCCATGTATATATGTTTTTTTGGGGCTTGATATTTATCAAACCCAATTTACTTATAAGGTCTTCCATTTTCTCTTGAAAAGGGTCTCTAACTGGGGATCCTCCTTTATTTTCCCATAGATGGAGAGTAGTGTTAAAGTCACCTCCCAAAACACAATTTAGTCTTATAGCATTTGCAAGGAAGACCAACATTCTATTTTTTGTTGATAATGGACTGGCATATAAATATTGAAGACACTACAAGGAAAAGACCCTCTAGCGGAGGTTATAAAGGAGGTTTTTAGTGTTATAAAATTGGCCAAAATTGTCAAAAAAACATTTTCTACAACATTTGTTTTCGGTAACAGAGGTTTTGGCAGATCTTCTAACAGAATTTCAACACAACTAAAAAAACCTGGTCGGCCGGAGGTTATTACAGATGTTTTTGTCATCAGTGCGCTAATCAGGTGTCAACACACCGGTGCGTTTTAGAGTGAACGCACTAGTATTGCAAACCTACCAAGCACCGAGACAAAAAAAAAAAAAAAAAAATCATTAGGATGCCCCAGGGCTTTTAGCAACGTCCTGGTGCATGTCAGCCAGACAATTTCCCCAGGGCGATCGAAGGTGCATGCACTGGGACGTTAAGGTCTACAACCGCATCGGGCGCACTGCAGGTGATACAATGCAGTGGGCCGTTCTAATTGGTATTGGGATTTATGTGGTGCCCATAGGTCATATCAACGCACATGTGTGTAGTATTATACAAACGCACCTGCGCGCAATATCACACAAACACATTGTTACACAACATTTTATCACCGTCCATGCAATCCCTCGCCCTACATATTGGAGGGTCATTCCCGTGACTTGTGAGCAGTGTCATGCTTTGCAAACACCTTATTTTCATCCTTCTGCATAAGGACATAACTTCTCCTGTTGGATATTTCCTCAAAAAAAGCACACAAAACCTATGTTTTTGGCCTTGGCGCGGGTAGCCAGTTCACCCCTCGCATCGATGTGGAAGATTTGCACTAGTGCCCACGCCACCTGGTGTCTCAATGCAGAGCCCATGCCAACCAGTTTTAGGAATGTTTTTTAACAAATATAGGCGGAAATTTCCTTCTAACCACCTCAGGGATGAGTCACTGGAAGTGGTTAAGTTGATCAGCCATGGATCTCTCTCTTTAGGCAGTGGTTTTCACCTCCCATGGAACACTCCTTAGAGATAGGCCTCCCTTCCATAATTATAGGGATCCTAACCTCTCCCTCTCCCTCTATATAAATAGGCCTTCTCCCTTTATGAAAGCTAGATGAACATATAGCCAAGGAGCTGAACTTGGAGAAGAATACTATAGCTAAGTAATTTCCATTGAGAAGGTAGAACCAAGGAGAACTCCGTAGAGAGAGCCCCGTCTGAATTCCCGATGAGAATTTGTCAGACGCGGTCCGCTTGAACCCTGTTGGAGGAGATCGCAACGCCGAAGCTTGGTTGTACTCTTCCTTTCATTTATTAATATACTCGACTATGGCGTTGGTTAAATCATTGTGTTATGTTGTTCATATAATGCAATTGATTTAGTCCTCTTTGACTGACTAATAGTTACGAATGTGAATTAGTATGTTGTATATTTTCGTTGTTTCTTGTATGTGTATAGGTGTCCGAGTGTGAAAGCGAGCGGATCGTGACCTGTCAAACCAAGAATGAGAGGCAGCCACTCTTTTCGATGACAAAAATAGCATAGGACCTCCGGTAAGTCATCTATCGAATCTTCGTCCATTCGTTAACTAGGAATCAATGTTATAGCTTGTTTTGTTTGTGGCTAGATCCACCCTAGGGTTAGTGGGATCGCCTCTATCTGCAGAGGGGATTTACCTCACCAACAAATTGGCGACTCCATTGGGGATCAATGTGAGTTTGTCTTTCATCCATTAGGTCTTCTTTTTGGTCTTTTCTTTCTTATTTTTCCTTTTCTGATTATTCTTCTAATCCTAAGACCCTTGTTCAGCCCCAGAGGATTAGATCTGACCTCTGTCTTTAAAAAAATTTCCCTTTTCCTGAGTGAACTGGCTTGGCGCGCTTTCTATTCAGACAGTCGTGCTTATTGGCGCTAGTTGCTAGGGTTGCACCCGTGCCATCCCCTGTTTGGCATTGATTACAGCCAAACATCCGCACTGACCCCTGTAGGTTTTAGGGTTTTTCCTGTTTTGAAGATTTTTGGTCAGTACTTTTGCTTCTAGGTTATTTTTAGATATGTCTTGAGTGCTTTGGGATTATTTTTTATTGTGATTGGCTTTCTTCCTCCGGTTTTTTGTCTGTTTCCTATTAGCATCGTAGCCTTAGGGTTTTTATGTGCTTTGGTATGTTGAGCCTCCTGTAGAAGTTTGAGTTTAGGTTTCGCAGTCAACTTCTTTCCTTGTTTGGTTGCATTCAGCTCCCTTGATCCATTTAAATGATTGCATTGGTTGAGTGATTCTAACCTCTTTCGTTCAATTTTGCTTCTTGTCACTCCAAGCATAGATCACACTACTTGCATGGGTCTGTTTTCAAATCTTTCTTCAATTTGAGAGATTGCAACGTTGGTTTGAGTTTTGTTATGTTTGTTTTGGGTTGATTGAAATCATTTCACTTCAACTCTCGCATTAACTTTCTCATACTAGTGTTTTGGTTTCTTTTTCATGTCATTTAGTGCATTGTTTGGTCTATTACCTTGAAAAATAAAATTTGTTTGCATTCCTTTTTGCGTTGTGAAATTGAAAGTCTTTCGCATATCTAGCATTGGAAAATTCTAGGAAAGATTTCTCATTTTCATTAGCTTGCATCGGATACTGTAGTGGATGCTTCTGTGTGTTCTTAGTATTTTCTATCGCTTGAGAACTCCTAAATTTCTCGTAGATAGATTTTTCATCTAGCTAGATAGCTTTTTCTCGTAGATAGCTTTTTCATCTAGCTTTTTGTATCTTTTGGCATGTAGCTTGCATTTAGGGATTTTTGAGATCCAACATTCGGTAGGACCTTGGAATTGAAACATGAATACAATATCAACTTAAAATTTACTCGATTAACCTAAGGCAACATTAAAACCTAACGAAACATCAGTGGTCTAATTTAGAGACGTGTTCCGGCGTCTTTAAACCTAGCAGTTGTCGCTCGCCATCTGGCTTCAGATAACACTAGTATGGACTTGCGCTCCTCGTGTCGTTGAGTATATAAAGGGAGACCCCTCTAGGTTGCAATCCTTTTATCCGTAGGAAGCCAAGACTGCCGCCTTGTAACCATGATACACCGAACACAACATTCAGGGAGACTACCTGCACGTACATCAAGTCCTTGGTCAATTCTTCTTTCATTTGATTACCAAGGTGTATATGGCAGTTCACGGAAACTTGGTACACCCTTTTACCTAGACTAACTGAGCAGTCATTTTCGATCTTTACTAACTCCATAAATTTGAAAATATCATCGAGAACTTGTCCTTTCATGCTCGTTTCAACCAAAAAGTGATAGAGTCACCTTTTTCCTGTTTCTCGACCCTTAAAATCTGAAACGGTAGAGTTTGGTTTCAGTGTCTTAAAATTAACTTCCCACGACATATTCCTAGTTAAAGTTAGCTTCCTTAGCGTTGTTTTACTGTTTTTTCTGATGAAAACCTTCCCAGAGTTTACCAACCAAGGAATCCCCTCCAAAGGCAATCCTGGCCCTTTTCCTACTTTTGGGAATGTTGGTGCTCCTTACATATTAACGTTGTCTCTTCTAGGGTTAACTGTTGGTTTTCTTGTGTGGTTGTTTTTTACCTCAGTGGTCCCGAATGCCCTTATCTCTATTCGAACATCACCTCCAACTGAACAGCACCATGTTGATTCTAAGGTGGACCTCTCCCGTTCTTCGCCTGTTTCTTTGGCCTCCTCTTCTACTTTTCCTAGTGAAAGTTTGGATTCCAGTAACCAGGTGGCTAAGAAGAAGAAGAAGACGAAGAAGAAGAAGTCAAATAAGTGAGAGGCTAATGCTGCAAGTATTGTGCCTAAGAAACCATCCATCGATAAATCATCCAAACTTCCACGGAAAGTCAAATTCCCTTGCATGTTGTGAAAAGGTAACCACCTTCTTCGAGACTACCCTGGCATTCCCAAGGTAATTGAAGTATGGTCTAACGGCCGTCCACCATTGCCTTTGGCATCCAGAAGTCATATTGGTAGCACATCTTGGACTAGTGCTGATAAAACTCAAAAGAAACAGGGTAAGATTAATAATCCCTGTAAGTTGTGTGAAGGGCATCATCCCATTCACCTTTGTCCGTACATGGATGAAGCCAAGAGAGTGTTGGAAAACTCTACTATTTCTGCACCCTGCCTTCTAACTGGTTACCAGAAACTTTCTTTGAGTCCTCCACTAGTTGATTCCATGATTGGTCAAGCGTCATCCTTGGTCGATCCTTCTGCCCCAGAAATTCAAATTCAGGAATTCATTCCTGACCAACCATTGGACATGGAATTTTTTGACTTGACCCCGCCTATGGTTCATCAGGTCTTTTCCATTGAGAGTGGATTTCATCCCCCCCACGTTCTTCTTGTTTCATTAGATTCTTCGGACTTGGAGAAATATTCTTCCATCCCTATAGTTCAAGAAGTTGCTCCTCCTACTCCCGTGATGGAAGTCCAGGAGAGTGCTCCTCTTGCTCTGGTAACACCAGGGGAAAACCATCTCAGTTCGATGGTATCCCCTCCAAGTAGTTTGGTCGCTTCCTTTGATTGGAGTCGATTTGCAGGATACCACCTTCCATCTTATGTGCCTTTCGAGATAACAGTACAGACTTTTGATCTGGTCGTACCTAGCACTATTATAGATGAAGGCGCGTTTGTTAGTATTATGTCTTCCACTACTTGGAAAGCTTTTGGTTCTCCACCGCTTGTGCCTGTTACGCAAAATCTGTTGGCTTTTAATAGAGGAACCAGTCAACCATTAGGGATCCTTCCGAAGTTGCCTGTTACTTTGGGAGGGAAAACTGTCTATATAGATGTGATGGTTGTTCTAGGCCCCTTGGATTTCAATTTACTCTTGGGGCATGACTATACTTATGTCATGGGTGCACTTGTCTCTCCCCCCTTTCGTGTGATCTGTTTCCCACACAAAGGTCGTATTGTGACCATTTATTAGCTTTCATTCTTTGGTCCTGACGTGACATCTGGTCTACCATTGTCCCTTCCGAGTCTTTATCCACCGGTTTTATCTTCCCCGCCTCAGGTTAATAATGTGGCTACCTAGCCCATGCCCGCATTCAGTGATAGTGTCGTTGTGCACCATGTGCTGGGGGCATTGGGTCCTGATTTCTGAGATGTTGTTCTCCCATCCGGTGCGGAACCCTTGGAAGCCATGAATTCTTATTCATCATGATGAAAGGTCGCGGAGGAGAGTTCATTTTCCTTTTTCAATCTCCTTAAAAAATGAAACAAGGTCCTCGGAGCATAGTTCGTTTTCTTGTGTCAAGCTCCTTAAGAAATGAAACAAGGTTTGAAGCAGAGTTCATTTTCTTGTGTCAAGCTCCTTAAACAATGAAACAAGGTCTCCAAAGCAGAATTCATTGTCTTGTGTCAAGCTCCTTGAAAAATGAAACAAGGTTTCATGAGGATAGTTCTTTTAATGTGTCAACCTCGTTAAAACAATGAAACACGTTCTCGTTCAATTTAGGACCTTACAGTTACGACGGTCAAAATCGATCAGAATCTTTCTCTTGATATGGGTGAACCTTCATTCCATCCATATAGCCTTCATGATCCTCTGTTGAATACTTTCAGATCTTGAAAGGCATGTACCTTAAAATTCCAGTCACCATCTTTGAGCATCTGAGCTTGTTCAACCTTAGTTTGTTTCGTTTCAAACTTGTGTAAAGTAATTAGTTTCAATGATTGTTTATATGACTTGTGTAAAAATGAAACCACTTCAAGCGAGTTTCTTACGATTTCAATCTTGTGTAGTAAACCATTCCCATTTACCTCTGCGCCAGTTTCCATTTTATCGGCTGTTCCGGACCAAACCTTAGTTTTCTGCCTCATTCATGATGCCATGTTCATCGGTCTTCTTCCTCCCTTGGTTGTTTCCTTTCCTGTGGAACATCTGCAATGAGTGGTCTTGTTAGCCAACCTCTTGCAATTTACTTGTTCTGAGCAGTTCTGCCATTAATGGAACCAGTTGTTACCATTTATACCACTCGTTCCTCAGGGAGGAGTCAACTTTTATCTCTTTTCTAAATCTCTAAAATTTAAAATATTGTCGAGATTATTGTTGTTTTGAACTCGTTAAATGGCTGCGAAAAGATATCTACCCATTGTATGTTTAACCCTTTTTCGGGTTGGAATGGATTATTTACAAAAAAAGAATATCTTAGCCTATCGCGACTGAGAGGTTCTCTCAAACACAGTTTTCTACCTTTTCGGATTTGTGAGACTACCTACGAAAAGGGACTACTGGAGTTTTCTTTTCTGCCTTCTTTTCAAACTCTCTAAACATGAAAAGATGTCGAGTTCTTCCTTTGTCAGACTCGTTAAACCTTGATGACATTGGACTTCGTCACCATGACGTTATTTGAGTTCCTCTTCCCAGGGCTCGTAAAATGTACTAGGTTGGATTTGTCTGAAGGAAAAACTTATATAACAAGAATATGCTATCCTCTTCAAGCTTGTGTAAAAATAAAGAGGTATTCGCCAGAAATGGTGGGGGAAAATGGAAGTTATTCGTTAGTTGTTTCTGTAGTATGTCACTCTTGAACATAACGCTTGTCTGCAGTTCGTGTCGGGTTAGGATATCTTCACTCTGTCACTTTGCCTCCATGGGTTTGGGAAATCCGTTTGCCTCTCATTCGATTACTAATATTGTCAACATGACCTCCGATCCTATTTGAGTCAAATGCTGCCAAATTCCAGAGTCGTGTCACCGATATGTTCAAGAGAAAATCCTTCTGTAGTTTGTACATTCCTTGATCCTCTGTTTCAGTATTGATTCACACTCATATTACCTTCTCTATTTCGTGTTGGTGATGTAGGATTCATTATGACCCTCCTTCGACGGATCACTTCCTGTCAACTTCAGCTCATTATCCGGGAAGTTGATATAGAGACTCCTTTCTGGTACCTTAGAGCTTGCATGCCCTAATGGCAAGTTATTTGCATTCGACGACAGGTTCACATCATTGGCCTTCGATCGTGTGATTTCACAGGTGTTCGACTTTAGATCACTATTCACATTTCGTGGATTGTACTATTAGTACCTTGAGAGCCATTGATATTATGGGTGGTTTCTCTCGCACTTGTTAACGGTTCACATTATTGATTGGTAATCAAGTGATTTTCTAGCATGTTTGAATTCAACACGTCTATTCACATGTTAGAACTTGTACTTTGATCAGGTGGTGTTGGAGTGCAAGACCCTGGGCTTCGATCACAAAAATCTAGGTTGCGAGGAGTGATTATTCATTCATGATTATATACATGATTCTTTAGACGGATGGCTGCAACCATACAATGGGTTCTCTTGTTTTGATCCTCTCTATACAGATGGTTGCGCCCATATCATGGATCTATTTCATATGATACCTTTATTCGGATGGCTGCGTCCATGCCGAGGATCCATGCACATGATACTCTTATGGATGGATAGTTGCGCTTATACCATGGATTCATGTATTTTCAACATAGATTTCAGTTATGTATATATGCTTGATTTGCAAGTCTCCCGACAACAACATCTGGTTCCTTGCACGTACTTGTAAATCATTTCACCCCTCACTCATGTTTGGACTTCATACTTTAGGGGTCATCTGTTACACATTATTTTGTCATTGTCCCTGCAATCCCCATCTCGCCCATTAGAGGGTCATTTCTGTGATCAATAAGTAGTGTCATGCCTTTGCAAAGACCATCATTGCATCCCTTTCCATGAGGAAAACATTCCTTCTATTGACCATTTCCTGAGCAGATCACTAAAAACACTTGTTTTTGCCTTGGCGCGAGTAGCCAGTTACACTCCCGCGCCGAGCTAGAAAATTAACACTGAGTCCGCGCCAGTTGGCACTCTGTCCCAGTTAAGCACCCACACCAAACTGTTTATGGAATGTTTTTTAAAAATAGAGGCGAAGGTTCTATTCCAACCACCTCGAGGATGAGTCAATTGGAGTGGTTGAACTAAAACAACCATGGACTCCCTCCTTTATTTAGTAGTTTCCACCTCCCTTGGAACTCTCTTAAAGGATAGGACTCTCTCCCACCTTTGTAGGGATCCCAACCTCCTCCTATACTCTATAAATATATCCATCTTCCATTGATGTGCTAGTTGAACAGATAGCTGAACTTGGAGAAGAATAATATAGCTGAGTAATTTCGATTGAGAAGGTATAACCAAGGAGAACTTCGTAGAGAGAGTCTCGTTCGAATTCTCGACGAGCCTTTATGAGACGCGCTCCACTTGAACCCTGTTGGAGGAGACCGCAACGTTGAAGCTTGGTTGTACTCTTCCTTTCATTTATTAATATACTCGACTATGGTGTTGGTTCCATCATTGTGTTATGTTGTTCATTTAATGCAATTGATTTAGTCATCTTCCACTGACTAATAGTTACGAATGTGAATTAGTATGTTGTATATTGTCATTGTTTCTTGTATGTGTGCAGGTGTCTGAGCGTGAAAGTGAGCGGATCGTGATCTGTCAAACCAAGAATGAGAGGCAGCCACTCTTTTTGACGACAACAATAACATAGGACTTCCGGTAAGTCATCTATCAAATCTCTGTCCATTCGTTAACTAGGAATCAATGTTATAGCTTGTTTCGTTTGTGGCTAGATCCACCCTAGGGCTAGTGGGATCGCCTCTGTCCACAGAGGGGATTTACCTCACCAACAACCCCATATTGTTATTATTGTGCCCTTACATTATTATTGTTAGGTCGGGTAGGATTATATTATGACCCCATGGAATCCTATATATAGAAGGAGGTTTTGTCATTTTTATTATCCAATAATTTTTCATTTATGTAATGGAAAGGAGGTTGGCCCCTCGAAGTGGCTTATTTATAAGGCGTTGATCTCTCTTTTATTCTATTTTTGGATCTGGTTTCATAACAAAAAATGGTTTTATAGGGGATCATATAGCTAAAGTATGGTTAAAATCCTTCTCAAATTGTTTATGTTATATATTCAGAGTAGCCAAAAATTTCAGGCATATAAAGTGCAACATTTTTATATGAATAAATTGAAGGGTGGTCCACCCCACACTGGTGGAGGATTAAAAATTGAGCACGTTTCATGTGTGTCATCGTGATTTTGGACCAAGTTGTGTCTATATCCAAACTCGACAGTATAAATAAATAAAAGTTTATGCGAGGAGGAGCCACTGAGAGTTGGTCTCCTAAAACAACTATTTGGGAGATCTATGACTCAAATCTTCCCCGCTACCACTCAAGGGAAAAAATCTTACCAACAACCCCCTATGCAGGAAAAGGGTTCCTATTTAAACTGTTCATGATGACAGGTGAGCATGTATTAAGTAAGCCAAGTCATCCACCTCACGTCATCCTCTGCTTCCATGTCATCTTCCACCAAAATCCTTCCATACTCTTTCATCTGTATCATCATCATTTTAATTATCCTGATTTACCATTAAACAAAACTATAATTTTCTCCATTCTATCCTTATCACTTCAGATGCACATCACTCTTGCTCTCGGCTCATAATTCCGACGTCCTCCACAAAATCATCTAGGTAATAACATCCTATATCTCCTCTACTTTTAATTAAAAGGAAAACTAATAAAATGGGCAGGAATGTTCTATGTATGTGTCAATTACAAAAATTCCTCTAATGGATATAGAGAGGGACATTTTTGACCTCGTATGTTCACTAAACCTCATGAAAATTAGAAAGAACCTATTTGCTAGCCAAATAGAGTCACATAACCCCTTTCAAGTAGTTAAGTTTGTTCTTGTTGCTACCATTGTTCACCATACTTATCCCTTCCTATATTTTATCAGTTGCTTGAATTCATCTCTTTATCCCCAACGGAATTTCATGATGATTTCTTAAGGGAGAAAATTTTACAGGTATTTGCTCAGTTAATTCATCAAGCCTTATGTTTTCCAGAGTATGATGGCTATACCACTTTCACAGACGATTCTCTTTTAGCCACTTATAAATATATTTTTGAGGAGGATAATAAGAAGCTATTTGAACTCATTCCCCCCCCTAACCGTTTCTCTTTCTTCGAATATTATTGAGTTTCCCATAACCCTATTTTATGAAATTTCTAAAACAATTATTTTGGTTGTTATGGGAATAATGAGGAAGGATTATACAAATATCATCAATTTATGGGATTTGGGGTTTTTCTATGTAATGATACAACTAGACATGTATTAGATATCCCATATTATTGGGAGCACTCCATCAACCTTCAATTCCAGAATTTCAACATCACCGGATGATTCAGATTTCCATATTTTCTTGCCTATCTTTTCCTATACACCCATGCTAATCAATTTATTGATGCGAGGTTGAATATTGTTGATCTTAATAAACATAAGAAACATGTAATTAATTGGACATATATTGTTAGAAGGAGAGAGAATAATGAAGGATTTTCCTATTATATATCTTCTTTTATGTCAGTTGTATATAACATCATAAATGGTCATCCTAATCCTAGAATCATTCCACAAGCTAATTCCTTGTTGCAAGTTGAGTAAATATTTTAGAGTTGGTGATTAGTACATCTTGGAGGATTGTTTAGAAATAAGGTTATATGGTGCATAAATTCCACTCTAAAAGTTGCTTGTATTTGCACCAATGAGAATTTTTTATTTGGAATTTATCAGACAAAGCCTAAATGTGGACCAAATTCATTTTGTCCCAAATGAGAAGGGTTTCTTGTAAATATTACCTAGAATTATGATCCTCATCAAGTAATTTCCAAAATAATAATGTAAATAAATTTCCCTTCATATACACATGAAGCAAAACCAACGTTAGGAAAGTTGGAAAATCTTGGTATGGAGGAATCACAAAGGAGATAGATGTAGAAACTCCTATTCCTAAGGAAAAAGGTCTGAATAGAAATTCACATGAATTTATGGATGTTGATACTAAAGGCTCACAATATAGCAAGAAAATTAAGGTTCAAGGAGGAAGAATAAAGATTCACAATTGATTGAAAATCCCTCAAGAGAAGTAGGATTCTAAGTACAATTGGGAGATACAATATGTTCACCTTCATCCCTAATTCCTACTGAAGAGGATGATTCTTCCCTCAATGCTTTACAAAAATATTTCTAGCAAATTGAGGAGAGAAATGTAAAAGTAAGGGGAAATGTTACAAAAAAATTAGAGGCTCAGTCAATCCCAACTTACCAGACTAGACTCGTATTAGCCATGGAGCTGAAAAGGAATCAACTTAGAATATATTTTACTCATCTAATTTCTCAAATTTTTTCATCAGGCATAAATTTCTAGACAATAATTTTTTTTGGATACTAAATATATTCCTATGCCTGAAAAGATTAATATACATATAAAAATAGGTGAATTAATTTATAATGATATTGGGACGTCTTCTTTGCAAGCTAGTAATGCAAAGGAACTCATGTAAAAAGTGATATACCAACATAAATAGGAAAGGGAAAATTCTAGAGCCCTGCATACCCAAAATGAAGAATTCAAGAAGTCAATCATCAAACTGGCAGTAAATCCCAAGGATAGAGAAACAATTCAAGCCTCATTGCGAATTGCATGGTTAAAAGTTAAAACATTAAGGAATAAATTAAGGATGCTTACAATTGAACATGTCTAGACACTTGAACTGGCTAAGGTGGAGAAAGAAAAGAAATTTTGAAAAAAAGAACTACTGGGAATAAATCAAGAGTTGGAAGTCCTCAAGAAACAAAATGTCGAATTGCAGGAAAAAATATATAAGCATGTATGTATTGTGGTAGTTTCAACTGATTCAAAAAACCCTACAGAGAAACTAACTAGGGTTGTGACCAAGTTAAAAATATAAGAAGATGAACTAGATAAGTTGTAAAGGAGCCTGAAGGATGCCAAAGGAAAATTGAGTATAAAAGAGAGATTAATTTATTTAGGAAAGGATAATGTGAATCAAGAAACCCTTAAGAATCCAAAAACAAACGAGGAAATTAAGGAACTAAGGCCAAGCTCAAAGGTAACATGTCCTTAATTCAAGCAAGACATATTATTTGGGACGATATAATTCAACAATTTTAAGTTATTTGGGAGCATATGAATGTTATTGCATAAGAAAAAGAAATAATAAAGGCCACTAAAGAAACTATTACTGCAAATAAAAATAAAGCACAAGAGAGCATCCAAATGGATAAGAAAATCATTGATTATTTAAATGCTAATTTTTCACAGGAACTAAGAGTTGTATACATTACAGATAGAGCAATTGTGGTGATGGAAATCAACAAAATGGTACAAAGGAAAATTTACAAGAAACCGACTGAGAATAGATTGATAAACGTCAAGGAATCAATGGCACTTTTTAATTCCCACTTTGATCAAAGAGTTAGAGCAGGATTATCCAATTGCTGAGACTAATAGGGAAATATTATAGCGTGGGAGCAATTTCATTCAGTTCACATGGAAGCCAAAAGCAAGGTTGATTCATGACATGAAAATACTGTAACCTTGAAAGGTTCAACAATAGTGAACTATATTTAGAGGGATTTTCATTGTTGTGGCAAGTCAAGAATTTGTTTATAAATAATCCTAATTATGCTTAGCTCACTAATTTGAAAATGACATACAATAGAATGGTCCATTCTCCTATCCCAGAGTTGGAAATTTCGAAAAAATGTCAAAACCTACATTAGGGGAATTGTGAGGTGTAAAATGGGCCTCCTAAGGAAATTATAAAATAATAGTGGAAATAATAAAATAAGATTTGATTAAATCATCAAATTTTAGAGGGAAAAAAGAAAAAAACTATTTTTTCAACTCGTATTTTGAACTTTCTCCCTAAGGTTTTACTCAAATTTCATGCAAGAATACTCATTGGATGCAAAATTTAATTCCCCATCCAAGGAGTATCGATGTTTCATACTTTTGATGGACCCTACTACACGAAAAATTTGAAATAAATGAAAAATGTGATTGCAATCACGTTTTTTCATGTATTTCTCATTTTTCATGTAGCAGGGTCCATCAAAAGTATGCAACATGGGTACTCCTTGGATGAGGAATTGAATTTTGCATCCAAATAGTACTCCCACTCGAAATTTGAGTAAACCCTTAAGGAGATAAGTTGAAAAAGTAGTTTTATTATTTTATTATTTTTTAATCTTTTTACTTCTAGACTCCAAAAATGGTTAATCATCCCCCATGGTTGACATCATTATCTTGAATCCTATTGGTTCTCATAAATTTTATTTTGGTTGTACATTTTCCTTTGGAGGCCCATTTTAGACCTCAAAATTCCCCTAATGATACCATTGAATGTTCGAGTTATAGAACCTAGGGCTACATTAAGGGAAGGGGCTACATCAAAGGAAGGACCAATAATACATGAAGTCTAAATGAATTTAATTTTGTATAAATTGAAAAAAAATCATTTTAGTAATTTTGTAATAGTTCCTTAATGTTTTTAAAGAACTTGATTAGTCATGAATAGTTAATAAGTACTTAAAATAGTTGATTGTTACCCATAATTGTCTTTGTTGTAATTTGTATTTAAAAGAATATAGAGGAACCATTGTAGGGGATCCAAATTTTGGCTTTGAGAGTGGATATTTTGTTGTGTAATGTGTTCAAAATTTTCTTGGAGAATTAATAAAATTTTCAAGTAATTGCTCAAATGTGTTGGATATAGTATATGCAGTTTACTATCTCTATAAGTTAGTCACTGTATTTATTCTTCCATTGAAATATGTGTGATTAAATGATTGGTTTATTTTTATAAATAGACTTACTAATGATATGGTAATAGAAAAGGGTATGTGTAAAGTTTACTTAAATAATCCTTAATAAAGCGCTCCACATTTTCATCACTTCATTTTCCTTCATCCCATAGTTTCTGCTAAGATTTGGTGTATTCAAATTCTTTACTGCCCTGTACATTTAATCTTCATTCTAAATATTTCTCCCACTACATTACAACTCCTAAAAGGAGCTACAGTCACAGATACAAAGCCCATTTGGAGAGTTGGCTTAATTTTTCCAAGAGTTAAATTTACATTACATGAAAAGGGTTATCTCTAGGCACCATTATTTAAGAAAACCATCAAAGAAATATCTTTATTTATATTGAATAAATTTCCTAAGCACTGCCTTCCTTTCAGCTAGAGGTTGTCGCTAGGGTTACAATAGGATGAAATAGGTACAAGGGATTCTCCCTCCATAATTTTAGGCACTCAAAATGGCCACTAGTAGTTGGCTGATAAAATTTTTAATACATATACAAGTATTCTCATTGTTAGATCTTAGTTGTGTACCGATGAAGGAAAAGGAGTATCACACAAAAAAAATAATATTATGCTAGGTTCACCTTCCAAAATATGTGAGCCACATGCAGAGCATGCTTATTTTTATTGGATGATATTTTGCATGAGCACGTACTCCATGGTCATATTGATGAATACTGTCGCGTTGCAAAAAATTTAAAGGGCATTTAATACTCTCACATCTTCATATTTAGGTGTTCAAACATGGAATATAGCTGCCATATGAGAAATTCAATCTCCCATATAGATTAGATAGATGATACCTCAATGGGTGGTGCCAAAATTAGTAAATATGAAAATATAAGTCCCCATCATATGAGGAAGTACGATCATTTTGTCTTTAAAATCTATTTATTGTAATGACTCTCTGATCTCCATAGAGTCATAAATATTCTTGTATTGATAATGTTTTTGATCTTTAGATTAAATTAACCCTTGCAATAACTATATTTTGCTATTTATTCACTTATATGAAACCCTACTTTATAGGGTTTGTTGTTTGGCATACGATAAAACCATAGATTGTTAGGATTTGATTATATTATCTAGGGTTTATGATAAAAACCCTAGTAAAAGTTGAAAAAAGATTATAGGACTTGAGAAAGAAACCATAGATGCTTCCATTATGGTTGAAACCCTAACATGGCTTATTTGTTGGATATATAAAGTTTAATATTAAAGTTTTGACGATAATATCTAAAGTTTGTAACAAAACCCTAGCAAAGTTTTTTGTAAGTGTATAGGGCATGAAAGTGTAACCCAAGTTGATTGATTATGCTATGATTGTGACCCTTATCAAAATTATGGAACTGTGGTCGAATTCCAATTTGGAAAGCTCATATGATGAAGACAATAATTTCAATAGATTCCTCTTTTTGAGAGGACCAAAATTGATCTAAATATTTCCCTATTTGATTAAGTGAAAGATAAATTTTGAATTATTTTATTTATTAATGTATACTGGAATGGGTCGGACTAAGCACATGTGGAATTGGTTAAGTGGGCCTTAACCCAAAGTGGACCCTCATGAAATCCTATAAATACAAGAAACCTAAATATCATTCTTACAAATTGATATAGTTATCTTCTACTCTCGTATTTTGTCTTGGATTGCACAAGTTTGACGAAAGGAGTTCACGTAGGGTTTGAAATCATAGGCAGGAGGCTCGCTCTGATCTAGGGTTTTTTAGATCTTAGCCACATGCTTGCTACAAATATTTTTCAGCCATATTTGCAGGAATAGAGGCTTATGCCTGTGTCCAGGGTGCCATAGCCGCAGGCACAAAGACTCAAGGGTGTGGCTAGGGCTTCATAGGTAGATTAGGTTGCGCACATCCCTAGACACTAGTACATACTGTCCTGGTAACATCCAAGGACCCATAGCCATAGGAACAAAGGCCTATGATAGATTCCAGGGCCTAAGAAGGAATATATGGCCTTCATAACCCATAGACACAGGCATAAAGGTCTATGGTAGCGTTCAAGGACCCATAGTCGTAGGCACAAAGAACTATGGTAGCGTCCAAGATTATCATAGACACTGGCACAACTCCTCCTCCATGTGTCTAAGACTCAAAGGTGAATCTATAATTCTTTCAAGCTTCCGCTTAGTGAAAATAATGTTCTTTAGTTATCTACGGTCATTGAAAATGCATTACAGTCCTCTCAATCAGGATCCTTCAGTATAAGTATGTTTAAGGTTATATTATGGATGTTCTAGTTGTTTTATTGCATTATGAATATATGGATCAATGGATAATTTTACTCCTGTTTTCTGAATCATTTGATGATGATATAGAATAAATGTTTTCAACGGTTTTCCCCATAATGGGTTTTTCCATGGTCTCAGACTAATCCTGGTGTCTCTATGTGTGCATGCTTTTCTTCCTTTGTTATTTTATGTTCTGTTGCATAGATGATGATTATGTTATTTTTGTTTCTACATAGTTGCATGTGCTAATGTTTAATAGTGTAAATTTTAATAATGATATAATGATATGGGGTGAACTTAATTTGTTAAGGAAAAAATGAAACTATCAAAGAAAATATCAATGTAGCCCTATGAAAAAATAGGGCCTTAACTAGGTCTTGAATATCTAAATTTAAATTTCTTATTTAAGGTTTTGATAACCCTAGATGCTCTTCTTGTGATCACATGATAATCCTCATTTGATAAATTTAATATCATGGTCTTGTATATCTATATATATATATATATATATATATATATATATATATATATATATATATTTGTGTGCTTGTGTACATACATATAGATGACACTTGGATCGTTGATTAGTTAAGTGGTTGCCTTGACAGATAGCCTATATGGCACCCTAATGGATCGATACCTATGACACTTGGATCATTGATGAGTTAAGTGGTTACCTTAGCAGATAGCCTAGATGGTACCTTAGTGGTTCGATACCTTTGTCATAGCCTGATGGTATATAGATTGGAAGTGAGCCTAGAATGTGCCTGGGTCTATGTACTATAATGAAATGGAATTAAAACATGCTTATCATATTTCTTTATCCCAAGATGAACAATTCCAAAAGGAAAACTTCTTGAGAAGAAATTTTTTGAGAAGTTACAAAAAGAGAAGAGATTACTTCTAGAAATGTTAATAACCTTTATATATATTGAATCTCCAAAGAATGTAATCATATATTAAGGTAAATAACCCAAACATATAGTTACATAAATCTAGTGTTATCTCATCTCAATTGGTGTCATCAATTTTAAACGCTTCTCCCAAATTGACTCCCTTGTCTTGTTAAATTAATATCTACACAAGATCAAAAGATTTCAATTCACTCAAAAGTGTCATTTCAATTAAGATATTGTAAAACCTAAAATTAGCAGGTACTAGAATACAAAAATTAAATTTCTTCCTAGAGCAAGCAAGTTCACAAAGCTTCCAATGTATTAGATACAAAAGTTATTTGTTGTGTAATATAAAATTGTAAATGATTTTAATGCTTATAGTATTTTTGTTGAAGGTATTAACTAAATAGAAACATTCGAAAAATTTTGAGGTTTAAAATGGCCCTCAAAACAAAAATTTACAACCAAAATAAACTTTATAAGAACCAATAGGATTCAAGATGATGATGTCAACCATGGGGGATGATTCACCATTTTTGGAGTAAAAAGGTAAAAATATTAAAAAAATAAAAATATTGCTTTTTAAACTGGTATTTTCAACTTATATCCTATGGTTTTACTCAAATTTTGAGCAGGAGCACCCATTGGATGCAATTTAATTCCTCATAGAAGGAGTACCCATGTTGCATACTTTTGGTGGACCCTACTACACGAAAAATGAGGAAGACATGAAAATACGTTATTGTAATCACATTTTTCATGTGTTTCTCATTTTCCGTGGAGTAGGGACCATCTAAAGTATGAAACATGGGTAATCCTTGGATGAGGAATACATTTTTGCATCTAATGAGTGCACTCGTTGGAAATTTGAATAAAATTGTAGGGAGATAAGTTGAAAATACGAGTTGATAAAGTAGTTTTTTCTTTTTTTTTCCCTCTAAAATTTTATGATGTAATCTAATCTTATTTTATTATTTCTACTATTATTTTATAATATTCCTTAGGAGGCCCATTTTAGACCTCAAAATTTGTGTAATGTTGAACATGTAAGCAATGAGAAACACCACAAGATCACAACTACATGTATCACTCATTTTGGTACTCATGATATCAACCTTGTTCCATCACTTCTGAATAGATAGTGACAAACAAAAACAAATAATAAACCTTTGAATTACCATTTCCCATACCTTCTTCCATTAGTGGTAGTATTTTCTTGCCAATCTGAATAATTTTGTAAGTTGGAATTAACAGGTTGTACAACAACTCCCTTTAAAATACAAAATAAATTCCAAGTTAGGTCAAAGATCTACCACTCATATAACTACAAATAAAATAATTAGTGCATGCATTATGTATAATAAAAAAGACATCAACTCGAAAGTATCTTATCTTGAATGTTAATGTAATGTTACCATTTTGAGTTATTTTCTTCGGTTCGTTGTTCCACTTCAACATCCAAATTGATACTAGTTGTCCTACACATATTCATGATACCAATGAGGAAAAATTAGATTATATTTGATGAAATATTAAATTTAATTGCATCAATAAATAATAATTAAAATGACTTCAGTGCATGAATACCTGACTGAGTTCCTCTCGGTTTTGAGAATAAATTTTTGGATTAGTTTAATCTTGGAGAAAACCTCCCTCTACTAGATGAATCAACAACAAAGCCAACATTGAATTTTTTGTTTCTTTATTGGATCAAGGGATTTTTTCTCAAATATTATCCAAATCCTAATTTATTCTCTACTGAGTTTCTTTATTGAATCAAGGGATTTTTTCTCAAATATTATCCAAATCCTAATTTACTCTCTACTGAATAGGACCAACCATGTGGAGGTGGAATATATCATGGCCCCTCCCCCCTCACATCACTCTCAATTCCCCAATACCCAATATATTTACTATATAGGAAATATTTGAAAGAAAGACATTAAGATACATAAAAAAATTAGAAAACATTCATTCATTCATTAATATATCCAAAAAATATTTCATCTCAACAAGTTCAACAAGTTCTTTGTTCGTTCTAACCACAATATTATTGACTATTACGATTGGGTTAGGATAAATGAATAACTCATCATCGTCAAACAAATCAGGATAACCGTCATCATGTCCCCCAGACTACATATTTCAAAAGATGAATTTTTTTCTTCTTCTGATTATCTAAAAAAATAATCAATCTTACATTAAGTTATTTCAATTGTTTAAACAAATAATCTCCTACTTTCTTTTCAAACCTTACCAATATTTCTGAAATATATATTCAACGAAATAAAACATTTTATTTTCTTGTATTAAACATTCCTAGAAGTAGTAAAATGAAGAAAAAAATTATTTTCCTTTCATAAACATTCTTGGAAGTACTCAAACAAATAGATTGCAATAACCTATCTTTCATATAATACAGATAGCAAGGAAAGAAGTAAATAAGAGATAGAGATGAAGCGTCGTTGATTACTATCAAACAAATTCTACTAAACAATGGCAATTAAAACTCACTTTATAGAAGTTTGATCCTACTAAAGGAGACACCACTCCCATGAAATGTGCTTGCCTTGACTTGTGATGAAGTGAAGTGGAGGAGAAATATGTAAATTCTACTCTTCTTATGGTTGACAATACTTTTTCAATCAAGGTGGAAAAGAATCCCATATTACATGAGTAAACCAAGCACATGAATATAAAGTACCATATGGTTCCATATCATGTAGAGGGAAATACTATTCATTTGAGACATTGTTCCACAAATGAGAAAATCGTGGACATCTTCACTAAATAACTTGGAAGAGAAAATTTTGAAAATTTTAAAATGATGCTTGGACTCAAAAAAACCCATTCAAATTAAGTGGGCAATGTTAGATACATAATAATTTGTATTTGTTGTTGTTGTACATAATTTGAGGCACGTGAAATGAACAATCTTAAGAAATAAAAATAGTCCCTCATGTAATGTGAAGAAAGTGGCCAATTCCTTTTGTATATATGCAGGCTTTGAGTTAATTAATATCACAAAAATGTGGATTTATTCCTCTTCCCATCTTGATTTTCTTAGAATCCATGCCACGTGCATTTATGTAATCCCAAGTGGTTGTAAGGCCTAATTGTCTCATTACTTTCAAAGGAATGACATCAGTTGTTGCTCCTAAATCTAGCAAATAGTTGTTGCTTCTCATAACTTGACTACCATTTCTTCTTGTTAAATTAATATCTACACAAGATCAGAGGATTGCAATTCACTCAAAAGGGACATTTCAATTTAGGTATTGTAAAACCTAGAATTAGTAGGTACTAGAATGTACATATTAAATTGCTTCCTGACACAAGCAAGTTCACAAAGCTTCCAATGTATTATATACAAAAGTTCTTTGATGCATATTGTTATCACATGCAAATATTTCAGTAAAATTAGTTCTCGTGGGGTCCGAAGTTTTAAATATTATCAATTTTTAATTCTCATTGCCTTTTAATTTAGCAGTTCTCATCGCGATGATATAATTAAAGGATGTTGTCAAATTAAAAGAAAGTGAATGGTCAATATGATGAAAATAGCGACGCTTTCATTTCAAATTTCAGTGTGCAACAAATATTAGTTTAAATATGCATAGTTTATTGGTTTAGATCACGAGAGATGTGAGATCAACAATGTATATGAATTGCAAATTCATACTTGCTCAAATTTTAAGGCGTCATTCAAATTCCCACACTCATCATGAAGTGACACTTGTCCATTAAATACTATGTGCAAGATTATTTCATGTTGATAAAGGTAATTCATTTTGTCTCCCCCGCACTCATCACCATTGTCGATCTATCACATAAATCAAATCAACAGATGGGACAATTTGTTACTTGTCAGATTCTTAACAAAGATGTTTATGCATTACAAATTGTAAATCAATTTTTCACATAATCATAGCTAAATTTGGAGCATTATTTCATGTTTTGTGTTATCAAACTTGTATCATAATATTTTTTTGTTTTAGGGGAGGTTCCTAAGTGTTTCAACTCATCAAGTGACAAAATTCTTGTCCAAATCCCTAGTTTTCCTCTTTTTTTAGTGTCAAGCCATTTGCAGTGATGGGAAGAAGAAACCACCTCTATTGAAATGAGCCTGAAGGTCCTAAGCTTATCATGTGTGAACATTAGCTTACTAAGTTGTTTTATAGGGTCAAATGGATGACCTTTTGTTGAAGAATCGAAGGCTTCAATTATGAAGTGGCGAGAGTATTCATCGAGGGTTTTAACGGGAGAATTGCTATGATTTATGATATTTTATTTCGAGTCAAATAGGATACCATCATAAAGGAAACAAGGTTTCCAATTGATGGAGAATGAAGGTTCAAGAATCGAACTCTAATAGGAGTCGATATTGCATTTTTTTAAATAGGAGAAAAAAACTTAAAATTGTAGTCAAGGAGTTCAAAGAGCTTAGCTGAAGCCTTTGTGGAACAATGGCCTCTGGATCATTCAAGGATATTTTTCCTGCAAAGGAATATATGAGCGGGTAGGTTTGTACCAATTTAATTTTTTGGCTAATATCATTGGTCAAGTCCAAATGAATACTCCTTACTTTTTGCTGAAGATGTTAGCACAGTTCTTTGCTAAGTCATGAGTCCATTCCATAGTTTTATTTTTAGGATTAAAGTTAAAAAAATTTAAAAAAAATTTAAAAAAAATTGGGTGCTACCGGAATTTGCGGAAGCACCGGTTTTTTTAGCCTTTCACATAGTCTATTATTTTCCTATTTCTATCTTTTTGTTTTTTATTTTCCGATGCTGTTGGAATTGTTGGAAGCATACTTTGTTTTTAAAATAAAACGAAAAAGTGCATCTGCTTTAGTTATATCACGCGTCGTAGGGTTAATACGCATCAAACCTTTTTTAATCTTTTAGATCTCGTGATAGGTGTCATATTACAATAAGTTAGCTAAGGTCAAGTCGTTGTATACGTTGAGCCACACTTCAGACAAGATTCCAGAGGTGAATACAGGTCACACTTGTAAGGTAAACTTCCCCAAATCTTCCACCTATCAGTTGTAGGAGACATAGGCATTTATTTTTTTGAATATGACTGAAACGGGTGGTAAGATAAATTGAATAGAGCCACAAGCTGCAGATTTGGTTGATGCCAATTCGAGGGTAAGAAGTTTATTTATGCACTTAGGCTGGTATCCTCTTTATACCAGGTTAGGGAGCTCTCACTCAAGAGTAGCGCTAGAGTTTGCTAACTCTTTTAATGGACAATAGGCAACAATTTATGGCCTCACTTTGCAGGTTTTTGAAGACTCCATTGTTGAAGCCTTTAACCTTCCTTAGGAAGGGGAAAGGTGGTTCAAAAGACAAGTTATTATAGGAGGAGATCTCAATAACTTCCTCAAAGATGCCCACATAGATCAAAAATGGGAAAAAGGCATCCCAAGAAGCTACCTTAAGGATGACTGGGCAGAAGCTATTAAGCTTATCAAGATATACCTCACATGTGAAAGGAGGTATATAGTGGTATTCCTCTATCACATGAGGTTTCTTTTTCATATTTCAGGGATGAAAACATTGAATCTGCCATTTTTCTTGTTGAAAATCCTGACCAAGATGTCATCAAGGGTTCACACCCATACTGATGTTTCTGAGTTTAGCTTGTACCATCAATATTTGATCAAAGTTCTAGTTGAAGAAGAACTGGGAAAGAGAAACCAAACTTGGGACCACTTTTTATTCTATAGGGCAGGCCAACCTACACCTACACCTCCAGTTCCATAACCAAATCCTCAACTCGCGAAGAGAAGAACCAAGAGAAAGACCCAAAAAGAAAAATTCATAAGAAGGCCAAGGGAAAAAAAAAGAGTTTCAACAGTCAAAGTTGAAAGAAAGGTAGAAAAAGGGGAGAGCTCCTCAACAAGAAAACCCAAGTCCATGAAAATAGTGCCCCCTGTTCCTTCATTTCCTAATGTTTACACTATATCCAAAAGAGGAAGGTTCACAACAGTTGATAAATCAAAAGCACAGGTGCTACTGGCAATTTCAGATGCATATATTCAGAAAAAGTTGCAGAAAGAGTATCAACCTACACCATCAGACGAAGAACTCCTTAAGGAATATGGATATGAAATCAACCGAAAGAAGAAGAAGGAAGAAGCTAAAACTATTTCTAGCACCATAAATAAGCATACAAGATACATCAATAAGTTTAGACTTAATTATAAGGCTCTACATAAGCCAAACCTAATGACAAAAGTCATTGATGTTGAAGGGAAACCTGAAGGTTGAAAGACAAAGAAATCAAAGAAATCCATGAAGAAAAGCAAGAACCCAACCCCTTCATAACAACACTTAGAGCCCTCAAAAAGAATAAAAAAATAAAAGGGTTCTAAGGAGGACAAAGACCCTATCAAAGAGGCAACTACAAGAGAAAACATATCCAAAACATCAGCTGTTGACAACAAAACTGATTTAGATAAACTGGCTAAAGCTGCAACACACATAGAGGAAATGTAAAAAGGTTTTTGGTACTAATTCATTTTTAGTTATCAGTCACAATTTTGAACAACAACCTAGGTATCATAGAATACAAGTTAGCAAAGAATTTCAGAATTTTCTGTGTATTTTTGAAAAATAAACAGGGTGCTATTGGAATTTTCGGTAGCATTCTAGATTTTGCGCAGTTACAGGTTTTTACCGAAATTTCCAACAACACCTATTTTAACTGAATTTTGACACCTATCAACAAGTTTTTCTGAGCCAGTTAAGGATGGATAAGAACCCAAAATCAAATGGATAATACAAGTGATGGTAAGAGGTGGTTATGAGGCTATTGGAGGTCTTATTAAATGAATCTACATGGTTATTAAAGACCCAAGACACAAGGAGATAATTCAACAAGAAAAAGGGAAAAATGACAACACACTCAACATTCTAGCACATAATTCTTCTCTTCTCTCTCCATTTGTCGTTTTTGTTAGATTTTTATGAGATAAGGTTGTAATGTCTTTTGACACCTATGTTATGTTAGAAGTAATGTTTCCATATTTTTAGAAGAGACAAAGTTGGTTTCTCTCTTGCTATATATAACACTTGTAACTTTACTATTTCCAGGTTGGATGTTAGTTTACCTGAAGACCGAATATAATAAAATTTTTTTTTTGCTTCATGCTGGAGGATTTTGTGAACCAAGGAGCATCTAATGTGTGGTGTGTATATTTTCTTTGTTAATTTATTCTAAAATATGAATCGCATCAACTAGTAAGGTGTGAGTGGTAAGCTGTTAAAGGATTTAGTAGTAAATTATCTACTTTCGGTTTTCTGCAAGTTATATGTGTGTAATAGAACATGTCAGTGAATATTTCGTAAAGTATTTGTGGAATAATTTATACATGAAATATATTTTTTGAATTTTGTTTTACTTTGTATAAACATAGTTTTTGTAAAGAACCATCATCATAGCTATGTGACTGATTCATCTTCTTCCATTTGTATACTCTGCTCCCTATACTACCTTTTACCCACACAATTTATACTTGCCACAACTTTCCAAATGCATGAATGTATTAAAGAACATAAAATCGTTTCAAAATCTTTGAGAAAATAATCCCACCACTCAAACAACCCCTTTAAAATTTGAAATGAACTATGATGTGTAAGGCTTACTCCTTATGTAGTCAAGAGTGACTTCTTACGCTAACAGAAGAGTCTGAGTAAAATGTTAGCTAGAGTTAGGGAAAAACCAAAAACACCCCCTCACTGTATTTTCCATAAAGGTCTTAGAAAGTTCTAGTTATTAGTCATTTTTGGAAGGTGGCAAGGAAATGGGACCATTTATTGTTTTGTGTAGGCTTTGTTAAAGAAGGCACTACCAAAACTAAAGACAACAAGTGTAAGAAACAGAAAAAAACAAATCCCTGTGCAAACTTCTGAAGAAATACAGAGAAGTTCTTTTATGCTAACCCAAAGTACGAGGATAACTTCTTTAAATTAGTAGGCATAAAATGCTACACCCCTGCCTCCGGTAAGGAAAAATAAATGGCATGCCTAGAAAAAAAATTAGAGGTATTTCATCCAAAAATTTTCAAAACCAAAAAGGTTCAGGAGAAAACCATAGAAGTTCTAAAGCCAATATTTTCATAAAATTATGAGGATGATGATAATGTGAAAATATTAGTTTTTATTAAGAAAAATAGTGTAAAAATTAGTAAACCAGAAAGTTCCAAAAGGCAAGAAAAGCCATTAAAATGAATGAAAATAGAGAAGAATAAGCAGACTAAAAAACTAAAAATTATGGGACAAGAAAACTTCATACAAGGCATGTTAACAAGCTGAGATTGAGTGCAAGGCTCAAGTTAAATCCTACTCTCAAATACCAAGTTATTAATGTGGATGAGGATATATCTAAAGATGCAGTGAAGGCACAAAATAATAGAAGCAAAGGCACCAAGCAAAAAAAAAGGTAAAAAACAGAGTATTTTCGAGGAGAGAGTTGTAGAGGCCACGACTGCTAGAACTAAGAGGAGAAAGTAGACAAAATAGTTGAACCTAGAAACATTGAAATCTTAGAAAAAGTATTGGAAGATTTAAAATAAACAAAGTGCAACACTGTTTCCAAATGAAATGGCAGCGCATAAAAATGCATTTTGTCAACACTCTGTTTAGTAACACATGAACTAGATATTTTGGCAACATTAAAATATACCCTTTTTCAGTATTTTCTCTAAAATTGAGTCACGTTGATGGAAAACTATACATTTTGAAGAGATATGATGACTTAGCTATTTGTTGAGGAGATAGGTCAAAGGTCACAATTGTCGGTTTCCCATTCAGATTTTGTTCCATGATATCAGCTAATATTTTTGAATATCTAAAATAGTTCTATATGCATTCTTCCAGCAAGATATACATACATGTCTAGATTCATAATTGAAGAGTACAAGAAGCTTGTGATTTTTTTTTCTGTTATCTTATTAGATTAGATCAAGATTAAATATACATAGACTTTAATATTTTGTAATTTGAATTTTCCTAGAGATTGTGGATCTAAATATTATGTAATTTTTCTATAAAAATTATGAAGAAAGGGGAACCAGAGATTGGTTTTATTTTGGGAAAAAGAGACTTGTGTTGTGTATCTATTTTTGAGTTTAATAATATTTCCAAGACAAAAAATTTTGAAACATTAAAATCATAGATTCTTTTGATGATGTTTATCAGTTTATTTCTTAGTGATTTGTTAATTTCGTGAATGTTTATGTCTTCATATTTGAATGATATTTGTATAAGTTTGGAGAATTCGTATTTATTGAATTGCTCTAATGTTTATGATATTCTTATATTATCACCATTTTGCTATATTTACATAAAATTCATTTTGATGCTTTGTTATACTGGTTTATTTTATTTTTTGTACTTTCTAGCTTGATAACAAAAAGGTCTACATAAACATTTTCTATCTTTCCTTTGAGCTCTATTTGTTTTACCCACTAGATATGGAAATCTTATTTGGAATCAGTTTTTGACTCCATGCCTAGTGGTTCTTTTCCTTGTTTTTGGACCAAACCTATTAGCTTTGTTATAAAAGATCTAGCCATTGTGTATAAATGATATTTTACTATGGTGACATTAAGTAATTGATTCATAGAGATATCCCTCTCTGGATTGGTAAAGCCAATTCCAAATCTAAATGACTGGTTGAGGTTATACTGGTAATTTTATGCTATAAATAGGGAAATTACTGAGTGATAACACATAATATAAAAGTATAAATGATTTTAATGCTTGTGGTATTTCTGTTTTGGAATTTCTTTGATGATAAGAACAAAAACAAGGTCATTCTAATTTTTTCCAATGGAAAAATCACAATGTTTTATTAAGATAGTAAAAAGTTACATGTGCACATGCTATGAGGCATTCAACCTGTCAGTAAAAAATGTGGTAATAAAAAAATTGGACTCTAAATAAACAAGTACAATCATTTATTATTCAACTTCTTTCTCTTTCTTATGTATTTCACAAGGATATCTTTATCTTGATGTTCAACTATTTTGGGTTGTGTATTCCTTTCTCTTAGCCCGATCATACATTTATGCAGCTCCAAAAGGGGAGGAGCATCAACTGCAATAATAAATAAATGTTAAATTCATATTTATATTTATTATTATTACAAGTGTTTTATTTATAAAAATAGTAGTAGAGTGTTCTTTACCTACTTCGGTATTGGAGGGACACAGGATACTTTCACTCATGGCCATATGTTCTTCCTCTTCTCTAGCCTCATCATGTACATGCTATAGAGTAGAAACAAGAAATGTTATAATTAATACACCATTTGCATTTAAATATTTTTAATTGTAATCCATACTACAATTTATTTATAGCACATGAAATACTTACACTATTGATCTGAACATTTGTTTCAAGAGACGTTCCACCATCACTAGGCTCATGCGTTGTTTATACATTGCTTGCCTACATTTTACAATCAAGAAAATTACTTTGTGGACAAAAACAATAACCAATATATTATACAAGTAATAATTTATAAAGTTTCTTTGTTGTTTTTATTTACCTAAGTGTTAGGTTAGGTGCTGAAAGACTATGAAGACGCCAAGCTTGTCCTACGTTCAACTACGTCTTGATAGTCATGCTTGTAAGTAAGCTTGAATTCTTCCTATGTGGAAACTTCATTGAATTGTGACCCCTGCAATTTTGCATGAGAACATGAATTTTTCTTCTTCTGTGATATTAAATTAAAATTGTTAAGAATTTATAATTTGGATGCATTTTTTTTAATACTTACAATTTTTGCGACCAATTTTAAGTAACCAACCGGCCCAAGATGATTCTTCCCATGCTTATCTATTCTAGACATCTTGTCTTTGTTGAAAAATGTAACTAGGTTTAGTCTTCATAATTATATTTGAATCACAATGAAATATATTTATCAAAAGAAAGAAAAATAAATTTTATTATTAATTAAATTGACTTATTAAATCATGGATTCCAAGCTTGAGTCAATTTATTTTAGGTAAAGGTCTCCATTGTAGACCTCTAGGGTTTATGTTAAGTGCCCTTTTCCATGTCATATTATAAAGAACACTTCCTGGGAATTATTTATGAAATAATACAATTATTATTATAAAATATGTCATTTAGGCCTCCTCCACCAAGTTAGCCTCAAATAGGGTAATACGACCTCACCATAACGATATATATTGGAGAAAATTGACCTCATTTGTCACACTCTCTCATAAAGTTTTATTTGTAATAAAAGTGCAGTAAAATGGTTGTAGAAAAAAGTGCGAAGTTGCTGGAGAAAGAGAGAAGCTGGAAGAAGGAAATTGAGTTGTTGGGTTACCTTTCTCTCATTCATGCGAATTTATTGAGCTGAAGTTGTGACTGCAATTCTATCTCTACTGTAGGATCACATTTCTAAAGCTAGGGGTTGAAAATATGTAGTTGCCGGGAGATCAAAATTTCTGCAGTAGTTGCAGTAACTGGGATAGAAGTTTTATGGGATGTTGCTGGGTTGAAGCTACTAAACAAGAAGAGACGATTGAAAATTTTTGCATCATAGAAGGTTGAATTAGTGGAGGAGGAAGGTATATTGGTCTAGGGTCTTGGTTGTCTCACTGTCATATGAATCTACTGAAGGAAGAGTTGTTGACTGGGTTTTCCCCTATATAAGGGTTTTTCCCTAGTTGTCTGCCTACATCTAGTGTCCTTGATATTCATGTTTTGCATTTGATAATTTCTTGATGAAAAAAAGATAAAAGAGTAACATAATAAAGTTAATAAGAACACAATAATATTAAGTGTAATTATCATCATAATAAAATATTTCTGCCTTTTTGATTTTCCAACATGGTTCAGAGCTAAGGTGAAGAAGAAGAAAAAGGTAGCCTAAAACTCTACTATAAGGAGTCTTAAGAAGTTGAGTAACGACCATCAATAAAATGGATAATATAAGGGGATAATGCTACTATATTTGAGAACCATGTCTAACTCTTTGAAGGGAGAAAAAAAACTAGAAGGAGCCTCCAACTATAGGGCATGGAAAAAGATGATAGATCTCATCCTTGAGAAGAATAAAGTCTTGGATCTAGTCATAGGAAAATTAAAGAAGCCTAAAAATGAATCAAGTGAAATAGAGAAAGCAAAGTTTAGAGAAAAATAAATATTTTCCATGAGTCTAATAGTGGATGGAATAAAGTAAAAACTCATTCCATATATATCCAACATAGATTCTGCTCAAGAAATGTATGGGCCATATCCAAATGATTCACAATCAAGAACCTTGGTCAAATTGCAAGCCTCAAGAATGAACTAAGAACTATGAATATGAAAAAAATATGACATTGTGGCATCCTTCTTTGTAAGGATAGCTAGAATCAAAGATGAACTAAAGGAAATAGATGAAATAATACCTAAAAAGGAGCTTGTGATTACTACTCTTCTAGGGTTACCAACATCTTGGAGTGCCTTTGCATCAAAGATAAAAAGTTGGAAGGATACTCCTACATTCAAACAATTATGGAATGCATGTAGTCAAGAAGAAGTCAGAATATCATTAGTAAGCAAAAAGTATAATGAAGAGGACAACATCTCAAATGCCTATTCCGCTCATGACAAGAATAACTAAACCTTCAAGAAGTTCAAAGGTTCAGGGAAGAAGGTATACCTATCCAAGATTGAATGTTACAATTGTCACAAAATGGGTCACTATATAAGTAATTGTCCTGAGAATCCAAGAAATAAAAGGAGAGATAGGGATCAAGCAAATATTGTCGATGAAGGTTCACCAAAGAAGAACAAGATGGAGGAATCCAAAGTAAAAGATTTGTTTTCTAGGGACTCAATCCCTTAAATATCCTTCTACTCTAAATTTTGAATTGTTTTCCTTTATGTTTTGATTTACTAGTACTTGTAGGTCTAGCATGCTTTGAAATAATATTTTTGAGTTTTTTTGATAAAGTTATAGGTATCCCTCAATATTGGATTAAGAGGAAGCCCTCACCATTTTACCAAAGATAAGTATCTTACTTCTTGTACTATCCTTTTATATGTGGTTCCTCTCTTATCAATATGTATTTGTATTATATGATAAATAACCTCTCTTTTTATATAGTTTCCTTATTTAGGAAAACTTTTTGAATGCTCAAGGGTTATGGAGAAGGCCTCACAAGATAAAGCATGGTAGAAGTTATGTTAAAAAGGAATATCTTCAAGAATTTATGTCCTAAAAGGTTTGATAAGAAACAAATCAAAGGTATGTCTTAGACCATAAGCTTTGTTCTCTCCATGATAAAGGTATATTCATTCTTTTTAATAACCAGATTTACATTACTAGAATTGTTATGTATAGAACCTTTGAATCCTAAATATTCTTATTTGGGTGATTTAACATTAGATTGAATATATCATGTTTATACATTTGATCCTTCTTATGGAACATCAAAAAGGTTCTCTATAAAACCCTAACCTAAGGGTGTGTCAATTTTGATTATAAGACCCTAGTCCACTTAGTGTTATTGATGAAATCTAGAAAATACTATTAACATTTGAGGTTTTGGTATTGTCATGGAAAACCTAGTCCTTTTGGTTTGGATGGTAATGTATTGAATTTCTAGACTTTTAAGGTTTGTGTAAATTATGGTTTATGAGAAAAACCCTTATGTATCAAAAGTAAGCTCCTAGGAATAAAAAATTAGGTGAATGTTTGTCTGTGTGATCTAAACCCTAGCCTAATCAAGATTGTTATATTTTTAACTTTAAATATTGCTATTTGTGTCTTGGGTTTGTCTGATATATATTTTTGTGGTATGCTTGTGCATTTTTATGAAATCCTAGATATGTATATGTGCTAACCTAATTGTTGATTCTCATAGTTCTAATCTTTGTAACTAAACCCTTGTAGAAGATTGATATTCCAAGATATAGTGATATTTTTTAGCCTTTATGATGTATCTAGGGTTTAAAAAATACCCTAGTAGGGGTAGGTCATATTGTTGAATCCTTAGATCGTGTTATGATTGGTATTTATTGTTGATATCTAAGGCATTATGTCTCAAAGATGAATTATAGGGTTTGCAATATATCATAGTAAAGTTTGTCATGTCTCTAGATATAATGAGGCTAATATATTGATTGAGTTACTTTAAATGATGTGATCTAGGGTTTATAACCAAACCTGAGCAGGAAGTTGAATTATATAAGTATGTACCTCTTTCTGGTTACGAACCTAACTAAGTGTAGGTACTAGATGTCTAAAGTATAATGAAATGCTTCCATTATTATATGATTTTGATATAGTTAACTTCATTCTTCTATATATCTATTTGGTTATACTTATTGTTTAAGTAGTGCAGGTACATCATCTTCAAGATGTTGAAGATATTTGTAAGTAAAGTTGACTTGATTGGTAAGCATGATGAAGGAAGTTATAATAATGATGATGATCAAGATGACTTTGATAAGAATGAATGAAGCCATGGAAGACTCTCCAATGTTATAAAAAGTAGTTCGTCACCCTAAGTTAAGAGGGATCCTGGATAAAAGAAAGGATATTTCTCCAAAGTCGAGAAGGAGGGAAAATTATGAGTCATGATGGATACCTTTAAGAAGAAATTGGAGAATGTCTATTGAATATTTCTTGATGTTACTAAAGAAATTAAAGAAGAAAAGCTTTTGAATAGTTTCATATGAATAACTTGATATGAGTGGCATCAAGATGATTGAAGACCTCGAAGGTTTGTGTTTACTTATATTTATTTGAAATTTTGTTACTAATTGGGGTTGTGTATATACAAGTAAATATATCCTCAAAAGTTTGAAGTTTTGAAAGCATGTTTAATTTGTTTGATGTTACTAATCTGTTTGATCAGGAGAGATTTAACGCATCATGTGTAATACAAAATCAGGGAAAATTTTAAGAACCCCCTTAAATTTATATGTATAATAAATGGGCGAATCTCCATGATACATAGGAAAAAAGGAAGGCGATTTTATCAATAATATAATATGTATATATAATTTTTTGGCGAATCTCTCACCATATTATATTATCTTATAAAATCAAATTCGGGAATAAAATTCCCGAATGTGGGAGCCTCGTAGAGAGAAGGTGGCATGCCACATGGCCCCCCCTTCACCAAGCAGTTGTACTTGCCACGAGGCAACACATGGCTCTGGCGTGGGTGCCATTAAATTCTTCTTGCTGGCTTCGAATCAAGGTGCCATAACTGACACTCAATTTTACATTAATTTCCTTCGCCGTGGACTCTCTCTGGTCTGTTCTGGTTGCAGAGTGCCCTGGCCATTTATGGTGACAACACTTCTCTGCGTTTCTCCCTCCGCTTCTTTTTCAGGTTGGCTCTTAGCTCTATCTCTTCTTGCTATGACTCCGCCCCTCTGTCAGCCCTTCAGACTCCCTCCGCCCACTTGGCCCACGCTGCCTTCAGTCTCTTTGCTCACCCTTCGCTCTCCATTAATCCCACTCAATTTTATTCTCATAATTATGTCGCTTCCATGCCTCGCCTCCATCGTATGTGTTGTCGCAAAGGTGAAGGCCGAGGTTCACCTGCCCTCCCTCCTATCCCTGCAATTGTGGAGCGCATAGTGGATTTTTCCTTAGCCATGGATGTGATAGAGGTTATTGACCCTCGGCACCTCTATGCCCATATTTCTCTCTGAATTCAGCACCTAACGAGCCCTAGAAGCATGAAGAACATTCTTTTATCTAGAAGACCATCATTAAAGAACATGAAACCCATGCTTTAGTAAAATAATTTTTTCTTGTTTGTTACATAGTATACATACTGAAATGAGTACAACAACAATTATGAATAACGAAAGTACTTACATTTTCAAAAAATACTTAGTCACTCAACCAAAGTTTTAAGACTTAAATATCCTAAAATACTTAGGTGTGTTCACGCTAGAAATTTTGAATCTATAAGAATTGAAGTTTTAATAAAAAATAAAACTTAGGGAATTGTAGCTAAAAGCCTAAAACATGCCATGCACCTTCCAAGAGATGGAATGAAGTGGTATCTAAGTATGAAAGTGAAATTTTCTTTGGTGAAATGGTTAAGATGCGATGAGGTACACAAATCATGTAGGAAAAATGATGAGGTGCCATCAAAATGTATGTGTGAAGTGATTTCACCTAAGAAAAAGTTATAATATGCCTGCAATAAAACTATGGGAAAATGGCATGAACATGAATGAAACGAGGTAAGTGTATTACCACATCATAGGATAATAATGATCTAATCTTGTAGCACAAGGTGAAAGTGACCAGGATGTTATTATTTGACCACCTTGATGTTGGTTCATTAAGAACATTATGCACCACTAAAGCAACCTCCACTGATAATATAACCTTGTGAAGCCTAGAATCATCATTCCAACCAAGGTAACCACATTATTATCAAGGAGAATCACTATGCTGATCATTCAGGAAGATCACCACATGAAGGACTACTCTCAACCAAATATAAGTGTGTTTGTGGTCCTTGAGCATCCTACAAGTGACCCCTGAAATATGCATTTACCAATCATTCAACATGAAGGGGTAACAACAACCACCAATGTGATCAAGTGGACAACGACAAGAACATGGTTGTAGGGGTTCTCAACCTGCAAAGACAAAACCCAGTTCCAACCTTGACAAATTGATGATCTTTTTCTTCAAATAGGATAAATTATAGTCTTTGCTGAAATATTTATTAACTGGTAGATCATATGTACCAGTTAGATCCAAGGAGAAAAACCAAATTCAAATGATCGCATGACTAGTATACCTCCATGTTAAGCAGGCAATCACCACTGCATAAGGAATCCCAACAACAAGAAACTCTAAAGATGAAGGGAGGAGACTTGGAATTTGAGTTACACACACCAATACCAAACAATTTCAAGAAACAAGCTTGGATATTTAATCTGGGCTCCATAGGTATCCCAATCAACCAGTCCCATGCAAGGAATATTGGTCAACATACCCTTGTAGCACAAGGTGAAAGTGATGAATCAACCAGTCCCATGCAAGGAACATTGGTTAGCATACCCTTGTAGCACAAGGTGAAAGTGACCAGGATGTGATTATTTGACGACCTTGATGTTGGTTTATGAAGAACATTATGCACCACTGAAGCAACCTACATCGATAATCTAACCTTGCAAAGGCTAGAATCATCATTCCAACCAAGGCAACCACATTATTGTCAAGGAGAATCATAATGCTGATCATCCAGGAATACCATCACATGAAGGACTACTCTCAACCAAAAATAAGTGTGTTTGTGGTCCTTGAGCATCCTGCAAGCTACCCCTGAAATATGCATTTACCAATCATGTCAACATGAAGGGGTAACAACAACCACCAATGTGATCAAGTGGACAATGACAAGAACATTGCTATAGGGGTTCTTGACCTGCAAAGACAAAACCCAGTTCCAACCTTGAGAAATTGATGATCTTTTTCTTCAAATAGGACAAATTATAGTCTCTGCTGAAATATTTATTGACTTGTAGATCAAATGTGCCAGTTAGAGCCAAGGAGAAAAACCCAATTCAAATGATCGCATGACCGATATACCTCCACGTCAAGCAGGCAATCACCACTACATAATGAATCCCAACAGTAAGAAACTCTAAAGATGAAGGGAGGAGAATTGGAATTTGAGTTACACACACCAATACCAAACAATTTCAAGAAAAAAGCTTGGATATTTAATCTGGGCTCCACAGGTATCCCAATCAACCAGTCCCAAGCAAGGAACATTGGTCAGCATACCTTTTTTTTTGCATGCAAGACACACCACAAACCTTTACCCTTGTCTTCTATCAATTAATTGTGCTAGAGCTAATGCACACAACCACCATTAGCAGACCATTAAATGCTTGGAAAAAACTAGTTAATAATTTCAAAGGGTCAAATATTATGAAAATACAATGCATCGCTTTGAATGTAGAAATTAAATGAACCCAATTTTAAGCTACTAAGTGCATATTTGCAAGGGTCAAATAAGGAAGTATACAACATAATAAAGCTATGCAAAATTTTCAATATTTGAATCACCTATCATAATTATCCTTAACAAGCCCTTAGAAGAAGGAAAAGCTCCATTGAACGAGAGGGTATCCTTGGCCAGATTAATAAGATAAAAACATTATTATTAATGTCCAATAGATGACCACAAATGTAGTTCAATAGGACTGTGTTAGGTACTAAAGGAAAATGAAACATCTCTAACTACATCATACTGGAGTGTGGAAACAGTGAGGTGATACAGAGGCATAAGGAGAGACAGCAAACCAGTCTTCTTTATAGCTTTAGTTACTACCAAAGAAGTCACACTCCTGAAATAATTGACATATAAGCTTAAGAATCTGATCAGGATTTACATATGATTCTTTCCTCCCAACCTGTACAGTAAGCAAGTCCAAACCTGTGCTCAAGTTCAATGGGGACTCTCGGGGTTTCATTCTTTTTGTACATCAAATTCTTTTCCCTGTGATTTATGAAATATGGAATGAAAAAAGAAGCAAAACTAGCACCTTTTCTTGAATCATCAATATTTTGGAGGTTTATTAAGTTCCCAAAGGAATCTGGCAATGACATCATGCATGCTTGGAGTCTAGTTCTTCAAGGAGTAGATTCGAAAAAAATCTTTTGGCAATGTTAGGATGTAAGCTTTCCCCATATGTTCCTTCAATCTGACAGTGCGTCCTTTCAGAGCAATTGTTTCTAACTTTCTAGATGCTTCAACTGCCCTATCTTTGGTAACCATAAGGAGGCGAGATAGATCAACTCCGTTAACTGTGGAGGCTCCTGCGATGCA
>CM076570.1:836240194-836492419 GCA_034641835.2 Pinus albicaulis
GTCATGATTACATCGCTTGTATATCTCTAGCCATCTAAGGAAATATGGCAATGCCCAATTCAACTGTTTGGTGCAAAAGCTACAAATTTAAAATTTTCCATAAAGTTGCAATTATTAATTAGACTTTAAATGAAGGATTATACATCTATGTCTATTTATGTAAATAATTTAATGTTTCTTTTAAGACAATTAAGCAGAAGATAAGGTGGAAGATGAAGATGAAAAATCCATCTTATAAATATTTTACATCCAAGTTATAGTAATGTTGTCTTCACTTTGAGTCAAATGTCTTCACAAAAATTCGATGAGATGGTTGCAACACATTTCGAAGAGGAAAAGAGACTAAAACTGGAGGATACAAAAGGAAATTATTAAATACAAAATGCATTGTTTTCAAAGACTAGGATCAGAACGAAGAATGAAAATAAAAGTGAACTTGAATGCTACTTATATTGCAGGAAAATTGGGCATACACTGTGGAATTGCAAAATTCATGCCAATGACGTGTTAAAAGGGAAAGAATTGGCGAATATAGTTACAAATGAATATTAATTGAGTTTTGATGGTGAATTCAATAAATAATTTGAATCTCTCAAACTCTTTACAAGAACTACAGTTCAGTGAAAAGGCCCAACATGGACGGTTGTCTACATAACATGGCAGTTGTCGATCTAGGAAAGGATCTCTCATTTCTTGAAGATGTGGGAGTGTTCTTCTAATGAGATTGTGTCATGACTTGGGACGTTTTTAAGTAATTGACTTCTTGAGGTGCTTGATTTTTTATTTCATGATTTGAACTCAGGAATCCAAATTGTCGAGTACACCTTTATTAGGGACATGAGGCAACTTGATGAAGTCTATGTCGATCTGCAAGTTGTAAACCATTTAAAGAATGAATGTGTATTTTGTTGTTTATGGTGTTTTCAATAATTTTATGTAATGTAAGAATTAAGAAGGGAACTTGGAGTTAATTCTTACATCTTTTAACTGTAATTTTAGGTTATAAGTTGTCAGTGACTGTTGAGAAATTCTATCAACCTATCCTTCTAAATTAGGAATAAGTTACATATCACAAACTGTATATTATAGAGTAATTGTTGTCTGTAATGCAGGTGTGTGTTGAATAATACAACTTTGTGTGAAATATATGATTGCTTTCTATCATTCTTTACTAGTCAAACTTGAGAGACAGAGTTTTTTTTTTTGGAATTTTCGAAGAGACTAACAAATGATTTGGACTTAATCATACTGGAATAAGATGGAAATATTAGATTTGTTTATTTGATGTGTTAAAGAAAAGGAAATTTATACTAAATGAAAACTAAACTTCGCATTGAACCAATCATAAACTCAGTACAACATGAGCATATGTGATCACAAATTGGCGAGTATAAATAGTTGAAGACCTCCTTCCATTTGATAAATACTTCAGAATAGTTTAGTGTAGTTCAATGCATGGGAAGGGTGACACCGACAACAAAATCACAAAGCTAATACTTTTATGTTAAAATCCTATATTATTTAAAATATTAAATCCACTAGTAAAGACTTTGTTTCTCATCTAGAAAGAATAACCTTGAAAAAATGCTATGATGTGTTTTTTTATTTATTTTGTACGCTAGTTATTTCTCTAGATCCCACTTATTTGGGACTTTGAAGCTTACATATTTCTACACATGTAACCATATTTTGTTTTATTAATGAAAGATCGTCATTTTTTTCACTTGAAAAAAAATCGGAAGCCTCTCTCTGATAATAAAGAAGATTGACAAAAAAATTCAACAATACCTTTGATATACATGAAGACAAAAGTAATGGAAATCTCTCTCTGATAAAAATGAAAATAATGGAAACATCTCTCTAATAAAAAAAAAAAGAAAATAATGGCAACCTCTCTTTGATAAAAAAAAATGTAATATCCAAAAATGGGAATACAGCAGTGCATAAGCACAATACTAGAATATCAAGGTGAAATTAAGTCATAAAATTTTCTTAGAAACACATAGCCATCAAATTAATGAAACAACAGCAAAAAGAAGCACTTCTACATCCTCCCAAGTGGGGAAAATGCAGCAATTTGACCCTGAAAACGTTATTTCTGGAGATTTACGTTTTAACAAGTAGAAATAATGGTTGAATCCATTAGAATATGAATTAAGGTCCTCACATACAAAAGAGGAATAGAAAAAAATCACTTATGATAAGTTAAACAGACCTCCCGGCCTTAAATCAACTTAAAAATAGCCAAACCCCATGACTTAAGCTATGCAGAATTTCTGAAGAACATGAAAACATTATTTTCTGAGGGTTTCTACAAAATAATGATATAAAATCATATATTTGGAACTTTGTATAATAATATGCTAAGAAAATGAAGATCTGGCCTCCTTAATGCATTATAAAGGTAACCCGACAAGGGTTTCTTGAAAGAATGAGTACAAAGAGAGAAGATCTGAATATTCAGCTCTGAAAAATGCAGTCTTACTACAACATTACAGAAATATATCTGAATAATACAAAGAGGGATGAATATCCCTTCTTCTAGCTTTCCGGGAGAAGGGTTGGCCCTTTTCCAAGGAAACTAGCTGGAAAACAAGGATCTAAACCCTATTGCAGCAACTCTATGCAAAATGATGTAGTTACTGCAAGGTAATGTTCTTTAGGAGACGAGGAATAGTCCTCCATGCTGCCAAGATGTGAAATGAGCCCAAAACTCTTCTTAGCTGATCTATCAAGAGAAGGAAGGCACCTTCTACTGAGAAACAGACTCGGAAGTGGTGTTATCAAACCTCCACTGCAACACCCTGCAACACAACAATATTATACTAGAAAAATAATGCTGAGGCTATAGAATGGTGCTTTGCCTCAATCCTATATGTGGAGAAATATAGAACAAAGCTCTCCCAAGAGGCATCTCAAGAGAAGAGGTGGGATTCCCACTCGGGAACACCCTGTGATAAAAAGCACTACGACCCTGCTAAACAACAAGAGGAAACCAAGTCTAAACAGACCAAGATCAAATGATCATATCCAAAGCATGAATCACAAAGGCTCCCATCCTCTCCATATATAACAAGTGAACCTCTTCACATTGGGTCCATCCATATGTGCCATCAAGCTCATGCAGGTTGTCCTCCACCAAAAGTGTGTTGTTCATCAAGGAGATTCAATGCATCTAGACAACTTTGTTGACTTGATCAAAGTTGACTGAATCAACATGATCCCATCTCTGTTCATACCCAAGGGTTCTCAATTTAGCTTCTTATTCTTCCTCCTTTCACATTAGGAGTGTTATTGATCATTCTAAACAGGTTAATGGGCCTCCCTACCCATTTATTCACCTACCTAGTGATAAAACAACTCTAATATTCCATTTAGCTTGAAGGCTAAATTTTTGGAATATTACAGTCCTCCCCTCCAAAATGTTGCTTGTCCTCAAGCAACTATATAAGGAGAGAAAATTCCTCCCCTCTTCTTCTTGTGGCCTCCTCATCAAAAGTCCCCACCACTGCTTAAGATGATTTGCTACAAATCGGCCCTCCAATGTTTCCTCCCAAGCATGAAAAACCATATGCCTCACATCCTAGAAAGGTGGAAGGTGTAAGTGGAAACCTCCTTGCTATCTAATGGCCTCCTCAAGGTAGGAGTGATGACAAAAATTGAGAATATTATTCCCAATGAGTGACTCCCACACCCATGCTATCATCCAAATGAAATGAGCCAACCTAGGTAGCTCAAAAAGATCCTTAATCCCTGGTTCATACAATATGTTGGGGCTGCCTGGAGAGATTGGATCCTCCAATCCAAGTGGTTTCTCTCTCCATTTATGATAAGTATGGGGCTACTTCTGATCTTGGGCTGAAATTTCATGACCTCCAAGAGTGGCCCAAGCTACCCCACCAAACAAAATAAACCATGGTGTTCCTCCTCCAAAAACTCAAGTTATTCAAATGGCTCATCCCACATGAAGAAAAGAGATGTAGTTTGGCAATCATGAGATACCCATTACATCCCCTGAAACTTGCATCATGTAAAGTAGGGAGAATAATACTCCTAATGGGAATCTTCAACTCATATCCCACTCTCCAAACAAAGATCCCCATGAACATAGAAATATCAGCAATACATGGAAGAAAAAACCAATAGAAACAAGTTGTCATATGAAAACCAAAAAGTGGATCAAGGTCCCACACATGGAACCAACGTGGTGCATATTTTTCCTACATCAAATCAAGCAATAACAAGTTCTTTTCCAGACACTTTTTTTCTGCCACAATCATTCTACAAGATAGAAACATGAAAGTACAAAGTGTTGTCAATGGTGCAGACCAAAAATCATGTGGCTTCCCCCAGAAACCACCAATAAGATAGCTAATCTCAATGCTACAAATGGCTTCAAGTACATCATCATACAATATGAAAAAAGGGATAATCCTCCTTGGTACAACATGTTTCTCATATAAAGTAAATAAGTACAAAACATAATGTGGAATTATACATTCTCCACCATGTACTTGGGACCTTGAGCTGAAATGGTTCAACTGGAAATTCTCCCTCACCTCCAAAGAGTAGGGAAGTGGCTATGAAATTCTCTCTATCACCATCTGGGCTATGCATCTCTCCATATGCTGAAATATATCATGTTGAATTCACTCCCAAATAAACTCCTTTTCCAAGGAAAGATATGCATCAAAATGCATGGAAAATAAGTCCTCATGTGCTCCATGTAGCAGCTTCTCCTTGAGCTTAGAAGCTCTAGTCAAGAAGACTCTGCCATAAGAATAGATAACCATATCATCCACCATATATCTATCATCTCCCTTAGGGTCATCAAGAATCATTCAAGCACCAAGATCCTTGGAGTACTCTACCAAGAGTTGAGACCTCCAATATGGATCAATCCTCCCAAGAGACAACGATGATGATCCACAATGTGAAGCTCCCCACATGTTGTTGTCTTTTCCTTTGACATCCCTTATGCCAAATTCATCCTCCATATTTCTGCTATGCCCATCATGTAGCTTCTCATGCTAAAAAAAAGGTAGGAACCTTTGGAAGTTAGCCTCCCATGAGAAGCTCTCATCCAAAAAGAATCTCCCAATCTTGGCCAATGTAAGCATGAGTGGCCTCCATCTACTCCAATGTATGGAGGATACCTTCCTCAAAGGAAGTACCCTCTGTTTCTCCAAGTCCATGGAGTAGCTCCCTTGCACCATGAAGGTGTCATCCTCCATCACTGCAGCAACTTCTGTCAGTGCAGTATATCTAGTGAGAGTGGGTGGTGTTGAAAATGGAAGAATGTCTCCCTCCTCCTTAAGAATATCCCAAACTCTCTGCGCTGTACTATAATCCTCCAAAGTCTTCACCTATCTGGAATCTAAGAGGGTTGAACCAAATGGAAATATGCTTCTCACCAACTACAGATCTGGTGGCCTCCCAGGTGGAATGCCTCCATGTAGTGAGACATCAATGTCAAGAGTAGACTATACATATTGTTGAGAAACCTTGCCCTTGCCCTCACAACGCAAATAATTATGCCTCTTCCTTGCATCGGCTCTCTGAAATGAATAGGGGTGTGTGCTCCTCATCAAATGATGATGACCTTCCTCCCCATCTTCTTCTTCCATCTGAAATGCTCCACAATCATGTTGTCCATTGATTGTGCCTTGTCCTCCATATGTGAGATCCTGGGGAACTTCTTGCAATGCTACAAGAAATCCTCCTATTGGAGCATGTGCTTCTCCTCCCTCTGCATGAGGTACTAGATATGCTCTAGATGTGACAGTGCTATAACCCCCATCCTTCTCTTCCTCTTCAATATGAATAGGAGGTAACTACTCAATAAGAGGATCCTCTTTTGTAAAAGGAACCTTCATGCCCTCTTGACCAAGGTTATGAAACAAGGATCTCGCTTCTAGCAAGGTATCATGCAAGATGTGAGCTTCTCCAATGGTTTTCTAAAGTGGAGTTGAGTTTGTAGGTCCTTCCAACTTATGCAAAAGTTTTATTTGTCTTGGTTTGATTGTTTCATGTTTTTTATCAAAACCTTTCTACCAATCTCTTAGTGAACTTTGCAAAAGAAGAAGTATTGAAATTTTTCAATGAAAATGACTCAAACATCCACCAAGCATAGGCCTTACCTTCAAAGTGCAGCGCTGCAACTCTAATGGATTCATCTTTAGAAACTTGGTGATGCTACAAATAAGTATGCAACTCCTCCACCCAAGGTTTGGCTGAACAAGTTGGGGATCCATCAAAGGTAGATAGAGAAAATATATCCATGTCATGAAGCTTGCTCCTCTTCACCTTGATCTTGCAAAACTCTTTGAAAGTGATATGATCTCTATACTTTTTAGTTTGAGATTCATACTCTTGCATAAAATTACTAAGAGTTTCCCTCATTGGCATTTCCTCTTCTTTTATATTTTTCATAGTATATCTGGGCATTTGACTATGCTATACATAATAGGGTGTAGCTGCATGCTCACACCTATCATGTTCCAATCTATATCTGGCTCTATATTCAAACTTATCTAGAGATTATATTTCCTCCCTCATCTTCTTAAGATCTTCATTGATGCTCTGCATAGATTTTGGAAGAAGCTTTGAGAGCCACTCCTCCTTTCTGCCTCCACATAATGGAGTCTTCTTTCTATTCATCTCTCCTCCTCTTGATATCATCATGGCTTAGTTCCACAGGCTGAGCCAAGACTATGCTCTGATACCACTGTAATATCCCAAAATGGGAATGCAGCAGTGCATAAGCACAATAATGGAATAGCAGGGTGAAATTAAGTCATAAATTTTTTTTAGAAACACATAGCCATCAAATTAATGAAACAACAGCAAAAAGAAGCACTTCTACATCCTCCCAAGTGGGGAAAATGCAACAATTTGACCCTAAAAAAGTTATTTCTAGAGATTTACGTTTTAACAGACAGAAATAATGGTTGAATCCCTTAGTATATGTATTAAGGCCCTCACATACAAAAAAAGGAACATAAAAAAATCACTTATGATAAGTTAAACAGACCTCTCGATCTTAAATCAGCTTAAAAATAGCCAAACACTGTGAATTAGCCTATGCAGAATTTTTGAAGCATAAGACAACGTTATTTTCTGAGGGTTTCTACAACATAATGATAGAAAATCATAGATCTGGAACTTTATAGAATAATATACTAAGAAAATGAAGATTTGGACTCCTTAATGTATTATAAAGGTAACTCGGTAAGGGTTTCTTGAAAGCATGAGTAAAAAAACAGCAGATCTGAATATTCAGCTCTGAAAAACACAGTCTTACTGCAACATTACAGAAATATAGCTGAATAATACAAATAGGGATGAATATCCCCTCTTCTATATTTCCAGGAGAAGGGTTGGCCCTTTTCCAAGGAAACTAGCTCAAAAACAAGGGTCTAAACCTTGCTGCAGCAACTCTATGAAAAATGACGCAGTTCCTACAAGGGAACTGTGATGTAGGAGATGAGGAATAGTCTGGCCTGCTGCCAAGATGTGAAATGAGCTCTGAACTCTTCCTAGCTGATCTCTCAAGAGAGGGAATGCACCTTCTACTGAGAAACAGACCCAGAAGTGGTGTTATCAAACCTCCACTACAACACCCAGCAACACAGTATTATTCTGCTACAGAAATAATGATGGGGCTGGAGAATGGTGCTTGGCCTCAAGCCTGGATGTGGAGAAATACAGAACAGAGCTCTCCCAAGAGGCCTCTTAAGGGAAGAGGTGGGATTCCCGCTCAGGAAATTCCTGTGCTAAACAACACTACAACCCTTCTAAACAGCAAGAGGAAGCCAAGTCTAAACATACCAAGATCAAATGATCATATCCAAAGCATGAATCACAAAGTCTCCCATCCTCTCCATATATATCAAGTGAAACTCTTCACATTGGGTCTCATCCATGTGTGCCATCAAGCTCATGCAAGTTGCCCTCCACCAAAACTGTGTTGTTCATCAAGGTGATTCAATGCATCCAAACAGCTTTGTTGAATTGGTCAAAGTTGACTGAATCAACACGATCCCATCTCTGTTCACACCCAAGGGTGCTCAATTTAACTGCTTATTCTTCCTCCTTTCACGTTAGGAGTGTTATTGATCCTTCTAAATAAGTTAATGGGCCTCCCTACCCATTTATTCACCTACCTAGTGATAAAACAACTCTAATATTCCATTTATCTTGAAGGCTAAATTTTTGGAATATTACAAAAAAATGACCAAGGAGAAACTGCAAAATATCTTAGGAAAGTTGAGAGCCCAAAAAGGGGATGAATCAGGCGATGAGGGAAGTGAATAAAGTGGGAACAATGGCCATTGAAGTAGTGATTATCTCCATTGTTACATCCGGAGATGGTACACTCACATCCTATGTTTCTCTTGTGCCTACTCCCACTATAATATTTTACTTTGTAATAATTTTTTTGGTAAGTAAACATGTTTCGTTTAAATCAATAAAAAATTCATACCTTAGTTTTCTTTAGTTGTAACTAGAGAATTTGCAAAATCAAAGTTTCTTTGTAGTTTGAAAATTCAATTTACTCAAATATGATAAACCATAATATGATGAGGCAGAATTCCATAGCCTTCTCAATTATTATTTACAAATATAGCCAAAAAACTAGGTAACAAGGAACAAGAAAAAATAGTAACATAGTGCACTAATTCACTCATTCAATCTTTAGAGGGATTGATTCTTCCATTGTTATAAGCTCTTTTTTTCCTTCTAGAGAGCATCGTATGTCAAGAGGAATCCCATAACCATTCTCAATATGTTGGAAGTCATGATCATCCCCTTCACCATGATCTAGAGCTCATCATTCATCAACAAAAATTTCACCTATGGATGCACTTTTATCCAAAAATACATGTCCCAACAACATTGTCAGGTTCCATTATATGTTAATGGTGTGCATATATTGATTGATTCTCCCTCTAGTATAGAAAATGTATGGAACACATTCATAAATGTCATGGGTTTTTTTTATGCCTGAGAGATATCTCGTTCCTCTAGAAATCTCCCATTTTGTCGCTTTTGTCTCCCCTTAACTTGAAAATTCATGTTTTCTTGGTATTAGTTAGTTGAGGCTTCAACCCTTTTCTTGAAACATGAGCTTTCAATATGCTTGTAATAAGTTATACCTTGATGAGCCCTAGATCATTAGCTTAGCATGGTGTTTTTAGGACCGAGAATTTTATGCTTGTGCTAAAGAAAAATTAGGTATTAAGGCTACAGGCAGGGTGCTAGAGGAGGGGAGGAATTCTAGGTTGTAGGGATAAGAATTCCAAGGGTTTTTTCCTCTACGGAGAGAAGCTCAAGATGTAACAAAATTTTCAAGAGAGGTATAGTAAATGAAACAACAAGAAAGAGTAGCATTAATCACCATAGATGATGGCGGTCAGGCAAGGGGAGGGTAAACAAATAGCGAAGTAAAATAGTAAGAAAATCTAGAGAAGTGACACATGATCATCAACCCTAGGTAATTCATTTTTGTCTAGAACCAAAGGGGGTCATGAAAATTTCCAAAGGGAAAAAAGCTCCCACAAATGTAATTTTTATAAATTATAAATAGTAGGCCTTTTATATAGTTCCAAGTGTCCACACTCTAGAATAATTTGGAACAACTGGGTTTTTATTTTGTCTTAGTGATATAATATTATAACCAAGTGGGCCTTTGTAAATTTAACAAGTGTCAAGTTTAGGTTTTAGCAATTTGGGACAAATATCCAACTTAGATTCATTATATTGGGATATTTTCTAGCCCAATAGGAAGATATACATATTTGTACATTTATATCGAGATAGAGAGTCATTGGGAGATCAGAGAAAAAATAGATCAAAGAAGAGCTTAGAGGGTGAGTGGTAGCTCAAGAAGGAACACATGAGCTTGTACGAGAAATTTTGTAATATACCTCTACAAATATATCTAATTTAATTTACTAGAATCTGAGTCTTCCCAATTATTTCCATGTGTTAAATTTTTTGTCTAAATATGAATTGATCCCTTATGAAAATGGGAAAGTTTCTCTGAGTTAAATCCAATTTATTTGTGTTTTTTGTTTTGGTTTCACACCCAAACCCAATATATAGCATAGTGAGCAGAGAGAGAAAATTACTGTGCTATTAGTTAACAGTCTTGACAAGGGAGCAAAAGCACTTGGATTCAGTCACGTAGGGAAGAAACCCCATAAGAAACGTGGAAATATTGAAACATTAGATTCATATGATGGGGTGGAGTAAAGTGGACCAGATAAATTATCGAGTTGCATAGACAACCCAGGCATGTAGGTAAATCCTATGTCAATGATCACGCGTTGAAGCTTTGGATCAACCAAACCGAAACTACAACACAACCATGAGGTCAAAGTTAATGTTCTCATGAATTCACATCAAAATTAATGGTACTGTAAAACTCAAGAGTGGAACCACTTATGTAGAACCCCCCTATCCCGCTTTTTTTTACGCCACGAGGGTATTCCTTGCCCCAAAGTTGTGATTTACCACTGCTAATTTACAAATTGGAATCACCACTTAGAACCTTGTTATAGGAACCCTCACCGCTCTACTCATGTCACAAGGGGAGATCCTCCACAATTCATATTAGTCGTAGATATCTCTTCATTGATCAAAAACATATATCAGAGGTCATGGATCACTAAGATGATGTTCACAAGAAATCATTGCCATATATTCCAAGATAGAAATTGTGATCATAAGATTGAAACCCGCATCGGTAGTTCCCTTAGTCATTGAGTTGACCATGGAATTTTAGTGGCCATAGAGGGAGAATGTGTGTGGGTCGATTTTAGGGTTTAACATCCTAGCAAGGTTTTCAACATCACTATGGGGTTTCCAAAATAATTTGGTTCTAGGGAACGACAACATACCAATTTAGCCTAGACTTTGGTGGGTTGTGTAACAAGAGGCACACTAGGAATGTCAAATAGGATGAACCTAGTGGTATTAAATAGACATTATTCTCCTTGATAACAAATAAATAAAAAGAGGGGAGGGGTAAAATAATTGCAGTCAATAAGAAGGTAAAAAGGGTACTTGTGAAGAAGAATAGACACAAAGAGAGAAGAATGAAGACTCAGGAGATAAATAGATGTAAAATAATAATTTCAGGAAATGAACTATAGAAATAAAAAAAGATAAAATATATAGGCTCATAACAAAGAAGAGAATTGGAGCATACAGAAGAAATTTCGTCCAAGAAGCAAAGCTAGAAGGAGTGATATTTTGAAATCTTCGTGATGAAGAAACTTGACAAGTAAGTGTTCTTTAATTTTTTTTTTATATTTATCAGTAAGATAAAAATGGTAGAGGTAGGAGTAGTATAATAACATATGGGGGAATTAATTATAGCTAAGGTAGTTGTAGTATATAACAAGTGATGTTATTAAGGATCGTTGTAAAGGACCCTTGTAGTAGAGAGGTTGTAGAAAGAGGTAAGTTGTTCTAGTTGAGAGGATAGATGAAATCCTCGAGAGAAGTGAAGGGAACAAGTAAATATATCAAGAAAGGTAAGAAAAATGCAACAGTCAGAGGGGCATAGGAAGCTTGAGAGGTTCTAAAAGAGGTGAACATGTGATACCAAAAGGCCAAGTGAGAGGAGAGAAGTTAGGTTAGGTGTGTGTTGGTAACATTTCTTATCACAATAAAACCCTTTCCAAACTCAATCTGGGACGTAAAATGATCAGTTCTAAACAATATATGTGAAAATAACATGAGTGCTACTACTTTCAAAAGAAAAAATAATTAATGAAATTCTATTCTACTCGAAATTTTTTTTTAACTTTCTTCTAAAAATTAAACAAAAACTTTAACTAAAAATAAATATGCACGAAATTTTTTCCTTTATATATAGAATTTATATTCATACCTCTTATCTTTGGTTAAGAGTATTATCTTTCACTATCTCAAGCAACCGTTCAAGTACTCAATGCAGGTTAGATCCAAATGGTAAAGAGTTATGGTTCTAGTCCTAAAATACTCAGAACACCAAATGTGAAATTGAAATGAAAATCATATGAATGAAATGTTGAAAGTAAAATCTCATGTAAACAAATGGATGACAACCGAATTACTAGTTTACTAGTGACTAAGTACTAATTTTCTTGCTCCTAGATTGTTAGACGCTCGAGAAAGAAAATAGTGTAAGTATAAACATTTATTTCAATCAAAGACTTATATAAAATTTACATATATGTAACCAAATATGATTCACACTGGTCAATGAAATAACAATTCAACAAACAAATCACTGCATCGCCATAATAGTAAAAGTACAATTTTATATTCATATCAGTCCTCATACTTACTACAATAGGTCATTGTACATTCATAGCACTTTGTTACAATGGACCAATATAAATTCATTCAACGAGTCATTATTCATTCATATCAAATATCGTAGATCACAGAGTAATGCATCAATTATATTATCATTTCATGAACCATAAAAAAAACACCAAATCCTTGTTCGAAGACAAATAATTCTTATGAATATGACTCAAGAAAAATATGTATATCTATAATATTTGTTGCAAAGTAAGGTCTACTGACACAAGTATGTGTTGTCAAAGTTTGAATGAAGGGTTTGATATATTTCTTGATACACTATCAACAAAAGGAAACCTTATTCTCATATGGATCCTAAGAAAATCATATCAAATGTAACGTATAAATAACATGGAATGGAAGAGGATAACAAGATACTCTGTCTCAAAGCCTACCCTATTTTGAAACTAAAGTTAATGTATTTCAAATGCTCACAAATCAGAAACTGATATTTCAAATACAAATAGGGTTATAATAAACAACTTAATTGAATTATACTTCAAATTGTAATATATATCTCGAGGTTATGGAATATAAAAACAAAGAGGTATTTGTATAAAAAATATCTATCGTTGAAATCTATGTTCACAATATAATTATAAAAAACCACAAATCTAATACAATCTGAGAATTAGTATGAAAAATGAATGAGCCTTATGCTTTCATAACAATGATCCTTCATACAGGGTTACTCTATATATGATATAGAAATAATAGGAAAATTGATAAATAAAACACTATCAGTAATATAAATGTTAAGTCTCCTAACAAGCTTAAAGAAGAGGTGAATCGAAAACAATGAAAACACACAAATGGAAAGAATAAATAATTTACATTAAAGATGCTCTTGTGAAGGGAATTTCCAGACTGGCACATAGCTACACTACAGGATCATAGATTAAAATTTACCATGATAAAGGATCAATCACGAGTTTTTATATTAATCAAAACAAAAGTTACGTAAATATTGGTTCCATAAAACCAAGGCATGAAAGTACAAATTATCTAAGAGAATTGTCAACAGAGTTGACACAAAATACCCAACTAGTCCAGCTAACCAAGTACCTCTGCATGAGAGTGCCCGAGAAAATTTATAGAGTACATCCTCAAATTACAATGAATATATTCTTCAAAAATGTTATGGTCTAGCGAGAGGCTCAATTCCTAGATTTGAGGGATGAAGCCTCTTGTATTATCCATGAATGCAACCAAAATATCTCTCATAACATTGTGAACTTCATCGATCCTTTTCAACCCCGATGAAGCTAAATTGATCCACCATACTTTGCAACCGTAGACAAAAATAGGGTTTGGTTGAACTTTCTCTACCATGTAGCCTTACTTGTTTGACCTCAAGACCATCGAAGAGAAGATATGGATATGTTCTTGAAGATGATTTCCTAATAGTCAGGTGCTTGATTCTTAGAAAGTGATCCCATGCATGGTTAGCCATGAATACACTTTCATGGGTTTGAGGTTCCTTTATTACCAAAAGTATTCAATAGGTCATGAAGTGAAGTAAGGCTTCTCATTAGTAAAAAAACCTATAAAAACACTTAATTATCTAATTAAGACATAAACTTTAGAGAATGAAGGCTAAAGTACTTGTGACCATGCTATTAATAAGAATTAGAGTTTCATATAATAGGTTTAGGGGGGGAAGATAAGATATGTAAGGAAATAATGTGATAAACCTCCACACTATTTTTTAATATATAAATAATTAAATATATGTTAAAATAATTAAATGTTAATATTATAATGGTGATTTTTTTTATTAAAATTAAATACGGCTTACAAACATTAAGGGATTATTTCCATTCTTGAGAATTTGTGTGCCTAGAATATAATAAAATAAGTATTTCAAAGTGAACATAATTTACTAAATGAAAAGGATAAAAGGTTAAGAAAAGTATCATAGGACACATATTTTGAAATCAATATAAAATATAGATATAAGCTTGATCTTTAAAGATGCATTTTCATCTTTTATTGTTTTACCATAGAATTCTTGAGAATTTATTTTGATTTTATTCATTTTAATTTTATGTATTAATTAAAATAACAAATAATAATGTTATTCATCTCTTTATATTATTTTAACTTTTTTCTCTTATCAATTTTTATAATATTATAATTTTATTTAAAATTTAAAAATACTAATATCTTAAATATTATCTTTATCTATAATATGATTTTTTTCTCATTAATTTACCTAAAATTAAAATATCATTATATTATTTTTATTTAAAGAAAAAACAACCATATAAATTATTTAAATAAAAATCATGATAAATAGAACCTATCAATAATATTAGGTATAACTGAAAATGAGAAAGAAAGTGAATTGATGTAACGTTATGATATTATAGATAAAATTTAATCATTGCGAAGTTAGTTTTTCAACCCTGAGAAGGAAATAATTGCAATCCTATGAACTAGATATATGCAAAATTATCAACTATTAGAATGGATAACTTGATATTTATTTTTAATTAAATATAGCAATTATTTTATGTGATTTTATTATAAATTTTTAAATTATTTAATTATTAAGTATAAGTTCAACAACCAAAAAGATTTCGTGCAACATTAGAAGATAGTCATTTTTAAAGTGACGACATTTTTAATTATTAATCATTTGAAATGAAGCAAAAGTTGATTTTAGTAAAGAGCAGAGGGGTAGATATTAACCCATTGTAAACGAGTAAAGAAATGACTGTAAGTGGGAGCTAAGCAGGTTGTCTGTTTAGAGAGTACAACATGAATGCGTCTTCACTTAATTTATAGCTGGATTGAAAATATTTTAAAAAATATGTCCTTTGACCAAATTCATATATGATTAATGATAGTGTGAGACACTTAAATGAAATTTTGAAAATTATCAAATTAAATGACATTTTGAGAGATGTAAATGTCATTTTGGACATTATGAAATTAAAACATTTCAAAACGACATTAAAATAAAATATCATTTTGAATGGAGAAAAAGCAATATAAAATTGCTAACAGAACTTATTAGTTGATATGTAATTTATAAACTGAGTAGGACATGAAATATTTAAAGATAAAAATTATGAGACGGAAGATAAGACACGTATCAATCAGATTAGTGACCTTTCATGGATTTCCTAGCAATTGGCGTCGAAGTAGCCCTTCAATGTCTTCATAGCAAAATTCAATATCTCAATCGAGTGAAAACTATTCCTCCACTAAAATGAATTTTGTATTTTGCTACGCTTTCGTAGGAATCCATTATTGAGAATTCAGAACCATACCATTTGCTTGTAATAATGTGATGTGAAGGCAGATTAATATTACGAGTATCATACAAAATTTAATACTCGGAATGGAAGGAAAGAGGCCAAAGTACCATCTATAATCCAGTGCGATGATCTTAAAATACTCGTAGATTATTGGGGATTATTGTTAGTATTTTTTTTTAATTGTTGGCTGGCATTAAATTTGAATACAAGGATTATATTGTTAGTATTTTTTAGTTTTAGCTGGCATTAAATTTGAATACAAGGATTATATTTCAATTTCAAAGGTTAATTTTATTTTGATTTTGTATTTTAATATTAAATGTCAATTTTATTTCTTTCAAGCTAGTTAGTATTTATCTCATCCATTCCTTCTCTTTTTGGCAGGTTTAGTCTTGATGATAAGTCTTGGTTAGACTCGAAACATAGACATAAAAATGTACATTGTGGAGATTCTGAATGCCCCTCCTCAAAACTCATACCACTGAAACCTTCAAAATATCATAAATTATTCATTTCACACATCACACTTTTAGTATTGTCAAGTCTTATTTAAAGACTAAAATACTAGATACACTTGAACTAGCACACATAGGTAGCACTATCATGAGTGTTACAATCTATATAAGAACTATATGAAGAAAATTTTCTAGCAACCGTTTACTTGTGCTCTAGGTAAGAATCATATGGAGAAAATTCAATGACATAATTTACTTTAGTTTAGATAGGAATCAAATGGAGGGAATTCAATAGAAATACTTACTGGTTTAATCTCAAAATACAATGGATCACTTTTCATTGTTTAAATTGTACTTTTAATGTTAAATATAGTATATATGGGACCAAATAAAAATTTTAACCATAAAAATAAATCTCTTCTTGAAATATTTTTGAAAAGTATAAGGTTGAAACTTATAATTTACAAGTTTTTTAACTTCTAATTACTTTAAGCCCTGTTTGTTTTTTTAAATTATAGTCGACATTATTTTTCTATTTAGAACATAATTTCTCTTTTTTAATTTTATTTTAAAGGGGCGCCGACGGACGAACAAAATTACACATCATATTGGGTTGTAGAATGAGCCTCTAGGCTCAATGAAAGTGCTATCATTTCTTACACAATAATTTGTCCAATTATTCAAACAATTTCAATGATTTTTTTAAATAAATCAAAACATAGTATTATTTTATGGATATCACTGCAATGTCTAATAATATAAATATTTAAAATCTCAAGTAAAAAAAATTTCCATCAATGAAATATAACTTGCAAGAATCATTTGATATAACTTTACGTCGGCCGAAAAATTCAACAAAACCTCTCCAAAAAAACATTTCGCAGCAATATAAATAGGCATAAATAGATTCAATATTTTCGCATAATTTCGCACATTTCTTCATTTGATCTGATTTTGCAAAGGATTTTTTTGGGCTTAGTTTTCAAATGAATTTTTTTTTGCTTAACATTCAAACAACTTTTTTTGGAGGTATGTTATACATTTTTTTGGATGCTTTTTGGGCTTAATTTTCAAATGACATTTGTTTGAAGGTATTTTTTTTTTATAGGTTTCGGGCTTAATTTTCAAAGGACATTTTTTTGGAGGTATTTTGTTTTTAGAGGTTTTTGTGCTTAATTTCCAAAAGACATTTTTTGGACATTTTTTGGACTTTTTTTGGGGCGTAATTTCAAAAGAACACTTTTTAGGCTTAATATTCAAAGGACATTTTTTGGAGGTATTTTTTAAAGTGATATTTTTTTAGAGGCTATTGGGCTTAATTTTCAAAGGACATTGTTCGGAGGTATTTTTTTTTAGAGACATGTTTTAGAGGTTTTTGGACTTAATTTTCAAACTACATTTTTTGGAGGTACTTTTTAAAGTAACATTTTTTTGAGAAGTAGGGCTTAATTTTAAATGGAAATTTTATGGAGGTATTTTTTGAGGGCTTAATTTTCAATGGACATTTTTTGGAGGTATTTTTTGAAGTGACATTTTTTTAGAGTTGTTCTGGGTTGAAGTAACTCTTTTATAATGATTTTTTTAAATGAGTTTTGTCCAACTTTTTAAATGAATTTTTTTTGCAAAACTAAGGAAATATTTTGAGCTTCATTTAATTATTAGAAGACATTTTTTTCTTGAATTTTTTAAAGTAAGTGTTTTGGATTGAAGTATGTATTTTGAGCAAAAATTTTAAAATGATTTTTTTTTCAAATTAAATCTTTTGTGATGTTTTTTCTAATCGAGTTTTTGTCTAAATTTTTGAAGGAAATTTTTTGAACTTCATACTCAATTATCATGGGAAATCGAAGGAATTGAAATATAAAATATGATCGAACAAGAGACCTTGAGGAACGTAGAGAACATTGGAGAGAATATCGCAAAAGAAAAGAGAGAAAAATGCTCAAATATATAAAGGGAAAATCAACCTCAACTAGAAGTTGAAGGAGGTATGTAAATGTAAATATTATAAATTTGATATTTAAAATTTTCCTAGTGTAAATTGTGAAGCTTATTTTTTATTTGATGAACTAATTTGAAAAATATTTTGCAATGTAAACAGAGAGAGAAATTCCTCAAAACATTGACGATGAGATACAAAATTTTGAAAGAGAAAGTGAAAGAGATATCGAACCAATGATCAAATATGGTGAAAATGTTGAAAGAAATTCGAGTGAAGAAATAGAATCACCATGTATATATATGTGTGTGTGTGTGTGTGTGTGTGTGTGTGTGTGTGTTGAACACATGCACGTATTATTGAAATTATACATATTTATTAATTTAGTTATTTATTGAGTATGTAAACTATTTATGTACTATTAATTCGAATATGTACAGATAAAATCAATATTGATGATGAGATGTTAGAAAATATTGACACTCACACATATGGAGATAAAAAATTTGACCACGTTATACGATATCGTGTTAATCACATTTTTTATTCGTACTTCATAAAGGGAAATGTGGCATTTCAAGCCCAATTTTTGAAAGGTCTCCTAACATTGAGGAAATTAAAAGAAGCTACGACTTTATTGGGTATTCAAAAATCAACAAAATATAAAAAAAAAATGAAGGAAAATGTGATACAAAATATAAATAGTGCTATAAATTCAATTAGAATATATATAGACAGAAAAATGTTTCAGATGTATGTAGAGAAATACATATGGCACTGGTTTCATCAAGTACTAAAGAGATTCGCTTGGTAAAATCTATGGCACGAGCATTAGGAACCTCGCGAAAAACTTTGCACAAACATCATTAATTTTGGCTGAAAATAGATGTAAATGATGAAATCTCTTGTTGGACAGCTATTTGTAGGAAACCATATAAAGATAGACCTGGAGAAAATGTTAAAAAATATATATATATGAATATTGGATGAAAAATTCACATGTTTCGCCATAAGAAAGGGATGTGATGCGAAGAATAATAGTGCAAAATCAATACAAAGAACATCCAAAATATTTCTTGGACACCACTCATGACTCAGATAGAGTTGTTCAACAAGTTCAAAGAAAAGAATCGTGAAATTGATGTCTTAATCAGTGATTTTTTGCAACAAAAACCATGGTATGTAAAACCTATCACCATACACGACACTTGTTGTTGTCGTTATCATGTGGAATTTCAGTTATATTATGACACATTCCTTAATTTTGGTAGAAAATTTTGGAAAGATTCACCTCCTCCTTCCACTATCCATCAATTCATATCTCAAATTTTATGTGGAAGAGAAAAATATGAATTATTTTACCAAAATAAATGTGTTGGTGGTAAAAAATGCAATGATTGTGGAAATTTGACTAAATTTCAAAACAAATATCATACTAATATAAATAATAAATCATTTTCCAACATGAAAGTGAAATGGAAGAGATATGAATATATCCCTACATTGATTCAAGGTTCAAGTGCCAAAAGAATTGATTTACAATATGAAGATATTTTTGTGATAGATTTTTTGAGAAATTTTGAGGCAAAAATTTATAAATACACCACACATTCCAATAGAGCTCGATGGCAGGACTTGCAATTCAAAAAACCCCATGAAGTTTTTCCACTAGGGACCATTTTGTCAGTAATTGATTTTATAGAAAACTACACATTTGTTCCACAAAAACAAATTCAGAGTGAATACTATCATTCTGACCAAGTCTCCATGCTCGTCCATATTCGATATAGACATAGTGAACAAAATGTTGATCATATAGAAGCACCAGTGAAAATCAACATGTTATTAAAGAATATCACTTTTATATCAGTGACGATTATACACATGATATATATTTTGTACAACACTGTTTTGGAAAGATTTATGACTCCTTGAAAAGTCATGGAATAAAATTCAATAAACATTGGATATGGTCAGATGGATGCATGGGTCAATTCAAATCTTCACGATCATTCTTTTGGTTGTGTCATCTTCATATGAAAACCTACATTAAACATTGTTGGAAGTTCTTTCAGACTGGTCATGGAAAAGGAGGACATGATGGTGTAGGGGCATGCATAAAACGAGCACTTTGAGGATATCAAATGGACCCCTCTTCAAACCGAATTTTCTCATCTAAAGAAGTTATTCAATGGTGCATCACTACACTAAGTCATGAGACTAACTGATCAAGGGAAGTGTGAAGGTACATTCAATTTAATTTTTATTAGATTTCTAATTTTAAATAGTGTACATTTATCACAATGATTATCTTTGATGGTATTTTGATATCATATTTATATTCTTCTTTGAATTTTCCATATAGGATTTTTTGGCATATTGGGGTCGAAGATGTAGATAGATCGATTGGAAATGATATTGAAACTATAAAAGGGACTCGAAAATTGCATTCAATTAAAACAAAGTTGTCCACAAATGTGTTTGCATTGGATAAAATAAAATATTCTTGTTTTTGTCATGTTTACATAGACAACACAGAATCCAATGATGTTTGTGAAAAAAAAATGTATGTAAAAGATTGGCAACATAAAGAGCTAAATACAAAGGGGAAAATGTTTGTTGCAATGTTTGAAGAAATGCAATTAGAGGAGACTACAATATCATCTTATGGTGATCGAGTTTCTGATATTGTTAGAGAAGGTAACATTTCAATTGCTTTCAAATGATAGAGATCTAGAAAAATATAATAAAATCAAGTACATGAATGTTAATTTTAAAGTTAATTTTTCATGTTAATTATGATCTAAATTTGAATACATACGTTCATTTTATTGTGCAGGAGATGTTTTTGCTGTAATTACACTTACTATCAATGACGAAAATTTGATGTATCATTTGATGTGTTGCACTGAAGGAAAGATGAAATTATTAGAAAAATATAATGATCGCGAGTTTATATATGAAAGAGGGTCTATTATACTGAAAGGTTATTTTTTCAGAAAAACTAGTCAAAATGGGGATTTTGTTTGCTTTGAAGACTATGAACGTGATGTCATAAGTTGTCAATATAGTCACTTGGTGTGTGAAACACACATAAATTTGATAGAAGTTCAATCAAATGAAAAAACAAAAAATTAAGAAATGGAAAATGTCAAAAGTTGATCATGAACAGATCATTGAAGATGATTTTCCATTGGAATTTTTTGATTCAAATGCCCAGCAATTTATTCTCTTTGGATTCATGTTTTAAAAATTCGAGAACTCAACTAAAAATTGAACTGGCTTGTTATTCTATATGTGCAAGTGTTTGCACATGTACATTGTTTTGGTACATGCACACGAGTAATTTATACACATGTACACATACACATGTCTAGATTGTCTGGTCTAAACGATTTCATACATTCTCTGGTACAATTTTTCATAATGTCATTATTGAAAAATGTACATATCTGTGTATCTAGCATAGTTGATATAATGAAAATTTGAAGTTTCATGATTTTGTTTTAGACGTGTGTGTCTATTAGAGGTAAATTATAATATTCATACTTGAATGCAAAATGTGTGGTACGTGTTTTGTAATTTCTAGTTTACTATCAACTGAAAGTAGCTTTTCTATGTGAATTGATGAAAAATGTTGCACGTACCAGATATATATGTTCTAGAATGCAATTTTAAAATTTAATGATTGTTTGACACATCTAAGAAGACCTAGAATCTTATGATTGTTTATATATATATATATATATATATATATATATATATATATATATATATATATATATATATATATATATATATATATATATATATATATATATATATATATCTTGTATGTGTGTAATTCAATATTTTTAACATGTATTCAAACATGTACTTAAATCATTTCTATGTACATATATTCATGTGAACATTTTTTTTTTGTAAAATGACAACTTGAATTTTAAAAACAAAACATTATATCACAATCACATGCAAAATGTAGTTCAACCATCCAAAACTTGAGTTTTAAAAATAAAACATTATATCACAACATTACTGAACACATGCCAAATGTAGTTCAACTATCCAAAAAAAAAAAACCATTATATCACAATCACATGCCAAATGTAGTTCAACCTCAAATAAAAACAAAACAATATATCACAATCACATACCAAATGTAGTTCAACCATCCAAAACTTGATTTTTAAAAACAAAACATTATATCACAACATTTGAACACATGCCAAATGTAGTTCAACTATCCAAAATATGGTTTGTAATTTGACATTTCCATCTAGAGAGATTCATTTTATATTTTTAACAAGTTTATAAAACGGAAACTTGAATTTTAAAAACAAAGCATTATATCACAATCACATGCGAAATGTAGTTCAACCATCCAAAATATACACATTGTGAAAATGTGATTCGAAATTTCCATCTAGAGATTCATTTTATATAAATAAAAAATAAAATGACAACTTGAATTTTAAAGACAAAACATTATATCGTAAAACAAAACATTATATCACAACATGTGATCACATGCCAAATGTAGTTCAACTAGATCAAAATATACATGTATGTACATGGTTTAAAAAATAAATGAGAAATTGAGTTTTAAAAATAAAACATTTTATATATCACAACATGTGATCACATGCCAAATGTAACTACCCAAAATTTAAAATCATTCTTAACAAGAGTAAATGTACTTTAAAACTATATATATCCAAACAGTAAAATATGTCCAAAATTTGTATCTCACATGAGCAATATATATATATATATATATATATATATATATATAGTTTAATGTATAGTGTTACAAGTATCAAGTTATATACACTAGTAGAAAATGATGAAATTAATGACTAGGTGACTAAAAAAGTTAGTCACTGCAATTATTTCAAGTGAAATAGTACTAAATTTCATAAATTTCAAGTGACTGAACTAAAAATGACTAACTTAAATGACTAATCTATTCTAGGGATAAAATATACGAATAGATGATAAGTGACTAAAGTAAAAATGACTAACTTAAATGCCTAATTTAGTCTAGGGATAAAATATACGACTAAATAATAAATGACTAAACTAAAAGTGACTAACTTAAATAACTAATTTAGTCTAGGAATAAAATATATGACTAGATAATATGGGAAAAAATTAATAATGATTAATGTAAATGACTATTATAGTCCAAGAATAAAAATATGACCAAATAACAAGTACAAAAAGTATATGAATTAGTCATTTATGTTAGTAATTTCTAATTGTGTCACTCCATAAATGAAAATTTGCAATTTTGATACTGAAGTGTTACATTTCACTAAACGAGTCTCTAAATTCGTATGCATTGTTAATATTTAGATACAAAGGGGTCTTTTAGTCATTCTGCAATGTTAAAATTCCAAATACTCTTTTGTCTCTAAATTTTAACATTGTAGATGGATTTATCTACAATTAACATAATTCCATGTATCATATATCTACTTTACACTAATGCCTTCATTATAGCTTTAGTAAAAGTAATATTTATATAGTAAAATCAATATGTATATTTATATTCCTTTGACCATAAATTTTAATCTTTAAACTTCATTGATTTCTGTTAAAAATGTGGCTCTTGTTTTAAATCTAAGGTCAAATCTTCATATTTGAATTTAATGAATAGATAAACATAAAATTTCTTTTTGTAAGTGGATATTCATTCATATGCTAAAAAATATGTACAACCAACAAATCAAAAAGCAGGTTGTCTCACCCCAACTAGGTTTGTTGATCAATGTTTGCAACAAATGACAAAAATACAAAAATGAGGCTAAGGAAAAAATCCATAAATGAGAGGGTAAAAGACACCAAAATACATGTAATGCATAAAAAAAACATGAGAGAATACTAGTCATTCGACGTAATGGAAGCTGGGTTTTACAGGGTTGTTCCTAGAGGGGATGGTGGACAGAAGTTGCAATGGACGTGCCCTTCAAAGTGTGCAAGCCAAGTGTCCAAATTTTCCACTTTTTCTACAAGGTGGTTTTGGCCTCGCTAGACAACCACCAATACTCGCTCCCTAACCTGGCACTTGAAGTAGTGCATCTTATCCAAAGTCGCCATTTACTCAACATGCTACTCCCTATGAACCCATTTCGCTGCGTCCACCTGATCCATCAGATTTTTACTTAGGTACCGATAGTTTTCTAGAAAACAATGTTGAATTTACCATGGGCCAGGAGCTACACACCTACAAGTTCCCTAGTTATTTTTTCCTCCTTTCTTTCCACCACCCCGATGGTGCGTTTTTTGTGACCTTACACTTCCACCACCACAGGAGGCTTGTTTTCCTCCACCATGACCACCTCGCATTCCCACACCAGCAAGCTGGGTGTGACCAACGATCTTACCACCTCGGCATGCTCTTACCACCACTATATCCATAGCATCTAAGCCAATAGATCCATGCTTGGCCGGGGGTGAGGATTTCCCGTGCCGTGAGGATGGTCGCATTGTGATAAAACAAGGAGGGCCAACTCCAACCATTATCATATTCCAATCTACTGGATCATTCCCCTACCACCACACCCAAAAATCAGATCTCTCTTCACCCTTAAATTTCCTTAGGAAACCACACGCTATGTCCCAGCTACCATCCTGCCACGTGTTGGGAAACTCGGCAAGAACCCGAAAAACTGGAGAATGAGAAGGCGGGAGGAACACACCCTAAGATAATGCTTCCCAAGAAGCTTCACACAACCCACACTAGGATATCTACTCTATGTATTCCAAAAGGGCGACTCTCTTGTCACCACTAGACACCAAGAACCACCCACCAAACCACCAGGCGCACCAATTTCCAGACCAAGCACTAGAAATACAAAATTCCACACAGAAGCACTTCCACCCCTAGAAATACTTCCTTCAATACCACCTTTGTACACCTCTATCAGAACAACAACTTGCACATACTAAAAACCAAAGAAGACCAAAATATCAAGTTCCCTCATTGACACGTCGTAGTGTTCAGGATTTCTATTTAATAAGCATTCAAATGAAAATAAAGTGGAAATCGTGAGCGAGGGAGGATTTTTTTAATGCCCTTGGCACCTATAGGTTATACATATATCTATCTACATTTGGGGTCATCCCTAGAAATAGAAGGAGTCGTGAGAAAATATATAGAAAAGGAGGTTCCATGAAACGTTGTGGCAGGTGTTTGACATGTTCAAGATTTCCATTTACTAGGCATTCAAATGAAAAAAAAGTGGAAAACATGAGCGAGGGAGGAATTTTCTGATGTCCTCGGTGCCTATTGTTGCTATTGATATCTATCTACATTTGTGGTTGTCCCTAGTAATAAAATAAGTCAGGATAAAAGAGATAGAAAATGAGGTTTTGTGAAAAGTGGTGGCAGGTGTTCATGAATGGATCATGACAAGAAGCCCAAAACCCAATTCCATCCCAATGATAATGGAGATATGAACCCAAACTCCATAGGTATTGTTACACCAATCTTTGTTCATCTAACCTATTACTATTAGATCAACCAAAGTACACCATGTAAGACCAATTTTACCCTAAGGAAAATTGATTTCACTATGAAAAATAACTTAGTAATCCATAATTTATTAAGTTGTTTATGGTCTAAATAGGAAACCCGTGAGGAAATATTGAATACATCCACATTTTTTTGATTTTCCTCAAAGAATAATTAGTTAAACAATAGTTTAATTAATGTTACGAGGGTCATATTTAACCAAAAGCAGGAAAATTAATTAGATAAATCATTATTTGTCTTATTATTTTCTAGGAATAATTATTTAAACCTTATGTAAATTTATTCCTTATTAAATTTATTAAATAATTTATAAATAATTGAATAAATCATTATTTATTTAATTATTGCTCAACCACACTCTTAAAATAATAAATAAATAATTTATTTATTTTATTTACAAATAAAGGGATTTGACAAAATTCAATTTTTTTTCCATAACATAAATATAATAAAACATTCATAAAAAGTTGGATCTATATTTTGTTAATAATATTTTAATTTCGAAGAAATCTTTACATTAATAATCATTATCATGAATAAAGTCGACGCGTTTCGGACAACCGGTGTGGTTCATCATCGGAACTAGGTGAGAGATCGGTCAGAATCCCCGAAAAAGGTTTCAAGAGGTAAATGCTTGAGGCTATCAAGTCAAGCAGGTCTGTGGGTTCTCTTAGTAAGAAGTTGATTGAAAGCAACCCCCTTACTCCTAGAATCTATGGTCTCCCCAAAATCCATAAGGATGGTGCTCCTCTTCGACCCATTGTTAACACCATTGGGGGTCCGACTTATCTTCTTGCTAGGTATTTAGCCTCTAAGCTGAAGCCTCTTGTAGGTCGTACTGATTCCTTTGTTAAAGACTCTACTTCTTTTGTTAATGAGTTAAAAGGTGTTAATTTGGGACCTGAAGATAGGTTTGTTAGTTTCGATGTTGTCTCTCTTTTCACCAATATCCCTATTAAGGAGGCCATTGGTGTCATTAATCGGATTACTGATCCTGACACTGCCTTTTTAGTTGAGATTTGCTTAACTTCTACTTTCTTTAGTTTTGAAGGAGAGTTTTATGAGCAAACCTGTGGTGTTGCTATGGGTTCTCCCCTTTCTCCGGTTGTTGCTAATCTCTTTATGGAAGATTTTGAGTCCAAGGCTCTTTCCTCGGCTCTGCACCAACCGAAGCTTTGGAAAAGGTTTGTAGATGATACTTGTGTCGTATGGCCTCATGGTAGGGAAGAGCTTGATCATTTCTTCATTCATATTAATAGTCAATCTTCCTCCATAAAATTTACCATGGAGTATGAGGTGGATGGGAGCCTTCCTTTCCTTGATGTTCTTATTTGTAGGAAAGAAGATGGTTCTTTCTCTCATCAAGTTTTTCGTAAAAAAACCCATACTGAACAATATCTTCAGGCTGATTCTCATCATTTTCTTGCTCAAAAGTTAGGTGTCCTCAATACCTTAGCCACTAGGGCATTGAGAATATATGATGAATCTCACTTAGAGGGAGAAAAGACCCATCTCCTTAATGTTTTTTGTTCTAATGGTTATAGTAAGTCTCAAGGTCGTAAAACTTTTCTTAAAGCTGAAAGAGGCTTCTTGGTTAAAAATAAAAATCCTATTCAATGGTCCTGCAATGTAAGGCTTCCTTTCATTTAGGGTACCACTGATAGGATTGCTAGAATCCTTAGGAAACATAGGGTTTCCTCTTCCTTCAAACCCCTTAACACGATTCGCAGCTCTCTTAACTCAGTTAAAGATCCTGTGAACCCTAAGGATGGAAACGGTGTCTATCTTATTCCTTGTTCCTGTGGGATGCCTTACATCGGTGAAACGGGTAGGTCCATTAGCCAAAGGATATGTGAACATGCAGCTGACATTAGACATGGTAGGTCCCGCACCTCTGCCCTAGCTGAACATGTGGAAAAAACTAACCATCATATCTGCATTGAAGAGGCTAAGGTCTTAGCCAAGATTGATCATTTTCATCATCGTAAGTTAAGAGAGGCCCTTGAAATTGAAAAAAGGCCCGTAAATCTCAATAGAGATGATGGTTGGAATATAAGCAGGTGTTGGATTCCTGCCTTATATTCTTAATATATATATATATATATATATATATATATATATATATATATATATATTTTTATTATTTATTATTTTTTTATTTTTTAATATATATATATAATATTTATTTATTTATTTATTTATTTATTTTTGAATGAATAGTCGATATTAGAAAAATAAAAATTTTATTTTAATTTATTTATTTTTTATTATTTTATATATATATATATATATATATATTTATATTTATTATTATTATTATTATTATTATTATTTATATATATATATTTTTTATTTTTTAATATTTTTTATTTATTTTTTAATTTAAAAATTTTTTTAATTTATTTATTTATTTATTTATTTATTTATTTATTTATATTTTTTAATAAATAAATAAATAAATATATCCTACTAGTTGTTACCATTTTTAATTTTAATTTTATTGATTTAACTATTTTTAGTTTTGTTTTTATTTATTTATTATTTGATTTTATTTGTTTTTATTTTATTACTTTTATTTTTATTTAAAATAAAAATAAAAATAATAAATAAATAAATATATTTAGTAGAATTTTAATATAATAATATATAATTAATTTGAATATTCAAACTAGCCGTTTCAAATTGTAATTAATATTTAAATTAGTAGACTACTTTTATTTTATTTTTATTATTTTGTTTTAATTATTAAAACTAGCCGTTGTGGATTTCTTAGTCAAAATAGCTGTTATATCTATTTATATCTGTTTTCTTTGCATCTCCTACCTCTATTTAAACTTAACGACTGATCTGATCTCTCACCTAGTCCTGATGATGAACCACACTGGTTGGTTCGAAACGCGTCGACTTTATTCATGATAATGTGATTATTACCGAAAGATTTCTTCAGAATTTATTGATGGATCACAGAAGCCAAAAATCTACTAATATTGAAACCCTGCTCGGTAGGGCCTTGGCAACAAATGTTCATCATTTTGAACGGGCACGCTTGCGGGTATCTAAATTGAGATCAGATCTAACCTTTTTGAAAAGATGTAGAGATGCTTCCATTATTCCTTCTTTTGCTTTGATAAAACATCCGCTCAACATTTCGAAAAACCATCGTGTATTTTTGAAAACTAGCCTCGCGCTCATTCGATGTGAGATCTCTAAGGTTAGAAGAAGCTTGGATCTTTTATCAAGAAAATTATTGACGTGGCATTTGAATCTGTCCAATTCGATTCCATCGGACTTATGGACCAAAATTGATGCCAGGTCTGCTATTAAATCTAGTCGGTGGGAGGCTTTCTGGAAGGAGAAACTTTCGTTAAAATTCTGAAGCTATTTAAAGGTCTTCTTGCGCGGTCAAGATTTGGTTCGGTCGGCGAGCGGGGTGAATCTTGGACAAATTCTAGCTTGGTTCCTTCTTTGAGTTTCGGTTGTCTCTTTCCTGACTAATTCAATTTTTGGTGTTTTCTCCTGCTTTAGATTCGTCGGATGTTAAACAGTCCGATTCAAGCGGCAATGACTGCCTACCGAATTCATTAATAACCAGTGATCCATGCTCTGAAGTCGATTTGGTGAATACAAGACAACGTTCTTTGGTGATTGAGAAAACCTCGGTTGGTGTGACTTCGATTGACGGGCAAGTTATTAAAATTTGTGCTGAATGGAGATCGCCGCTTCTAAAGTCGGAGAGTTTATCTAGCGTTGCCCAGTGTGTTGAGAAAGTTGGTTTAGACGTTGGCCAGTCTTCCGGAGGATCTGATAGATTCGCTGGTCTATCCTCGAGTTGTTCTAATTCTGTTCCTGTTGGCTCTGAAGAAGATGGGATCGTGAGTGATGATTTTCGGTCTTCAGCAGAACATGATGGATACGCAGCCCTGAAGTCCAGCGTTTCGAATTCTTGCAATTCCGCTCATGCTGATTCTGGAATTGACGTGAACGTAGGTGGAGTTTGCCAATCTTCTGATGGATTTGGTGCAGTCGCTTCTCTTGTTCCCAGCGTTTCGATTATAGAGAATACCGCGCAGGTAAGTTCTGCCGTTGATGATGACGTTGGGTTTAAACGCTGACGGGATCTTAAATTCAAACGATAAGTTTTTCCTCTAACCCTTTACGCTCTAATAAATCTTTAACTAATTTCAAAGATGTCTATAATATTAATGAAATCAATTCAAATACTCCTTTTTGATAATCATTTATTTATGAATAGAAACTATATCGATTTTAAAAATGAAAAATGGTCAAATAATAATATTAAAGGAATTTATGATAATGAATATGATTATAATTGTAATTTTTAATAATGACATAGCTAAGAAAGTTAAAAAATAACAATATTAAGATTATTTAATAATGATTCTACTATTGATAATTGTATTAATAATGGCTATGCTATTGATAATAAATTTAGTAATGATAGGACGAAGAATATTATTAATGACAATTTGATGAATATTGATAATGACTTTACTATAGATAATGGTAGGATTATGAGTTTTAATGAAGATAGAAATAATTTTAGTAATGATAATACCAATTCTAATAATAATTCTAACAATAATAAAATTTTCTCTAGTAATAAAGTAGTTAATCTTTCGAGCTTCTCCTTTGATTCGTCAGTTTATAGGATTTTAGAAAAAGGCTTTAATTTTGCCCTTGCTCCGAGGAAAATTCCGGTTCATGATATTATTTGCGATATTGAATTTGGCATCAGAGACTTACCGGATTCCTCTAAGGACATTATAAGGCAAGATTGTGCGGTCATTTTAAGGAAGGCCAAGCCCCCCTAAGAGTAACCTCAGTAAGCTGGAGTCTGAGGCCTTAAAATCCTTAAATAATAATAAGGATATCGTTGTTCTTAAAGCGAACAAAGGAGGTGCTGTTGTAATTCTTAATAAAGAGGATTATAGGAAGAAAATGTTAGACCATTTAGAGAATAGTGGGAGCTACAAAAAATTTCAAAGAATCCCTTGAAAAAGGTTTCAAGAGTTGTTGCTGAGGCTATCAAGTCAAGTAGCTCTGTGGGTTATCTTAGTAAGAAGTTGATTGAAAGCAACCCTATTACTCCTAGAATCTATGGTCTTCCCAAAATCCATAAGGATGGTGCTCCTCTTCGACCCATTGTTAACACCATTGGGGGTCCTACTTATCTTCTTGCTAGGTATTTAGCCTCTAAGCTTAAACCTCTTGTAGGTTGTACTGATTCCTTTGTTAAAGATTCTACATCTTTTGTTAATGAGTTAAAAGATGTTAAAATGGGGCCTGAAGATAGGTTTGTTAGTTTCGATGTTGTCTCTCTTTTCACCAATATCCCTATTAAGGAGGCCATTGAAGTCATTAATCGGATAACTGATCGTGACACTGCCTTTTTAGTTGAGATTTTCTTAACTTCTACTTTCTTTAGTTTTGAAGGAGAGTTTTATGAGAAAACCTATGGTGTTGCTATGGGTTCTCCCCTTTCTCCAGTTGTTGCTAATCTCTTTATGGAATATTTTGAGTCCAAGGCTCTTTCCTCTGCTCTGCACCAACCAAAGCTTTGGAAAAGGTTTGTTGATGATACTTGTGTCATCTGGCCTCATGGTAAGGAAGAGCTTGATCGATTCTTCATTCATCTTAATAGTCAATATTCCTCCATAAAATTTACCATGGATTATGAGGTGGATGGGAGCCTTCCTTTCCTTGATGTTCTTATCTGTAGGAAAGATGATGGTTCTTTCTCTCATCAGGTTTTTCGTAAAAAAACCCATACTGAACAATATCTTCGGGCTGATTCGCATCATTTCCCTGCTCAAAAGTTAGGCGTCCTCAACACCTTAGCCAGTAGGGCATTGATAATCTCTGATGAGTCTCACATAGAGAGAGAAAAGACTCATCTCCTTAATGTTTTTTGTTCTAATGGTTATAGTAAGTCTCAAGGACTTAAAGCTTTTCTTAAAGCTGGAAGAGGTTCATTAGTTAAAAATAAAAATCCTGATCAATGGTCCTACAATGTAAGGCTTCCTTTCATTCAGGGTACAACTGATAGGATTGCTATAATTCTTAGGAAGCATAGGGTTTCCTCTTCCTTCAAACCCCTTAACACGATTCGCAGCTCTCTTAACTCGGTTAAAGATCCTGTGAACTGTAAGGATGGAAAAGGTGTCTATCTTATTCCTTGTTCATGTGGGATGCCTTATATTGGGGAAACGGGTAGGTCCATTAGCCAGAGGATATGTGAACATGTAGCTCACATTAGACATGGCAGGTCCCGCACCTTTGCCCTAGCTGAACATGTGGAAAAAACTAGCCATCATATCTGCATCGAAGAGGCTAAGGTCTTAGCCAAGATTGATCATTTTCATCATCGTAAGTTAAGAGAGGCCCTTGAAATTGAAAAAAGACCCATAAATCTCAATAGAGATGACGGTTGGAATATAAGAAGGTGTTGGATTCCTGCCTTATATTCTTAATTTATTTATTTTTTATTTATTTATTTCTTTTTTTTAGTTAGATTGACCTAAATAATTTTTATGTATAAAAAAATAAAATAAAATAAAATAAAAAATTTAATTTTAATGTCTTTCTAGCCGTTACGATTTTTAATTTTATTGGTAGAACTATTTTGATTTTATTATTTATTTATTTATTTATTTTAATTAAAGATAGAATTAAAATATAATAATATATAATTATAATTAAATAATATTTGTATTTGGAAAATCGATTAACGATATTAATAGAAATAAAATTTATTATTTTTATTGATAATTAAACTATTAATTTGGATATTCAAACTAGCCTTTTCAAATTGTAATTAATATTTAAATTAATGGAACTATTTTTATTTCTTATTATTATTTTTTATATTTTTATATATTTATTATTATTATTATTATCATTTTATTTTGTTTTATTCTACAATAGAATAATATATAATTATATTAAAATAAAATTAATATTTTTAATAATTAATTAATAAAATAATAAAATAATTTTTAATTAAACTATTAAATTGAGTATAAAATAATTTTATTTATTTATTTATTTTTTATATTTTTAATTAAAATATTAATTTTAATATTCAAACTAACTGTTTTTTATTTTTTATTAAAAAAAATAAAATAAAATAAAACAAAAAATTATTAGAACCAACCGTTTTCGATTTCATAGTCAAAACGGTTTTCTTTGCCTCTCCTACATCTATTTAAACTTAACGACTGATCTGATCTCTCACCTAGACCTGATGATGAACCACACTGTTTATTGATGGATCACAGAAGCCAAAAATCTACTAATATTGAAACCCTGCTCGGTAGGGCCTTGGCAACAAATGTTCATCATTTTGAACGGGCACGCTTGCGGGTATCTAAGTTGAGATCAGATCTAACCTTTTTGAAAAGATGTAGAGATGCTTCCATTATTCCTTCTTTTGCTTTGATAAAACATCCGCTCAACATTTCGAAAAACCATCGTGTATTTTTGAAAACTAGCCTCGCGCTCATTCGATGTGAGATCTCTAAGGTTAGAAGAAGCTTGGATCTTTTATCAAGAAAATTATTGACGTGGCATTTGAATCTGTCCAATTCGATTCCATCGGACTTATGGACCAAAATTGATGCCAGGTCTGCTATTAAATCTAGTCGGTGGGAGACTTTGTGGAAGGAGAAACTTTCGTTAAAATTTCTGAAGCTATTTAAAAGGTCTTCTTGCGCAGATCAAGATTTGGTTCAGTCAGCGAGCAGGGTGAATGCTGGACAAATTTCTGCGCTTCGTTCCTGGGTTTCGGTTGTCTCTTCGCCAGCTAATTCAATTTTTGGTGTTTCTCCTGCTTTAGATTCGTCGGATGGGGTTAAACAGTCCGATTCAAGCGGCAATGACTGCCTACCGAATTCATTAATAACCAGTGATCCATGCTCTGAAGTCGATTTGGTGAATACAAGACAACGTTCTTTGGTGATTGAGAAAACCTCGGTTGGTGTGACTTCGATTGACGGGCAAGTTATTAAAATTTGTGCTGAATGGAGATCGCCGCTTCTAAAGTCGGAGAGTTTATCTAGCGTTGCCCAGTGTGTTGAGAAAGTTGGTTTAGACGTTGGCCAGTCTTCCGGAGGATCTGATAGATTCGCTGGTCTATCCTCGAGTTGTTCTAATTCTGTTCCTGTTGGCTCTGAAGAAGATGGGATCGTGAGTGATGATTTTCGGTCTTCAGCAGAACATGATGGATACGCAGCCCTGAAGTCCAGCGTTTCGAATTCTTGCAATTCCGCTCATGCTGATTCTGGAATTGACGTGAACGTAGGTGGAGTTTGCCAGTCTTCTGATGGATTTGGTGCAGTCGCTTCTCTTGTTCCCAGCGTTTCGATTATAGAGAATACCGCGCAGGTAAGTTCTGCCGTTGATGATGACGTGGGTTTAAACGCTGACGGGATCTTAAATTCAAACGATAAGTTTTCCTCTAACCCTTTACGCTCTAATAAATCTTTAACTAATTTCAAAGATGTCTATAATATTAATGAAATCAATTCAAATACTCCTTTTGATAATCATTTATTTATGAATAGAAACTATATCGATTTTAAAAATGAAAAATGGTCAAATAATAATATTAAAGGAATTTATGATAATGAATATGATTATAATTGTAATTTTAATAATGACATAGCTAAGAAAGTTAAAAATAACAATATTAAGATTATTAATAATGATTCTACTTTTGATAATTGTATTAATAATAGTTTTACTATTGATAAAAAATTTAATAATGATAGAATGAAGAATATTAATGATGGCAATTTGTTGAATATTAGTAATGGCTTATCTATAGATAATGGTAAGATTATGAGTTTTTATGATGATAAAAATAAATTTAGTAATAACAATTTTATTAATAATTCTAACAATAATAATATTATCTCTAGTAATAAAGTAGTTAATCTTTCGAGCTTCTCCTTTGAGTCGTCGGTTTATAGGCTTTTAGAAAAAGGTTTTAATTTTGCCCTTGCTCCGAGGAAAATTCCGGTTCATGATATTATTTGCGATATTGAATTTGGCATCAGAGACTTACCGGATTCTTCTAAGGACATTATAAGGCAAGATTGTGCAGTCATTTTAAGGAAGGCCAAGCCCCCTAAAAGTAACCTCAGTAAGGCGGAATTTGAAGCCTTAAAATCCTTAAATAATAATAAGGATATTGTTGTTCTCAAAGCGGACAAAGGAGGTGCTGCTGTTATTCTTAATAAAGAGGATTATAGGAAGAAAATGTTGGACCATTTAGAGAATAGTGGGAGCTACAAAAAACTCTCTAAGAATCCCCTGAAAAAGGTTTCAAGAGCTGTTACTGAGGCTATCAAGTCAAGCAGGTCTGTGGGTTCTCTTGGTAAGAAGTTGATTGAAAGCAACCCCCTTACTCCTAGAATCTATGGTCTCCCCAAAATCCATAAGGATGGTGCTCCTCTTCGACCCATTGTTAACACCATTGGGGGTCCGACTTATCTTCTTGCTAGGTATTTAGCCTCTAAGCTGAAGCCTCTTGTAGGTCGTTCTGATTCCTTTGTTAAAGACTCTGCTTCTTTTGTTAATGAGTTAAAAGGTGTTAATTTGGGTCCTGAAGATAGGTTTGTTAGTTTCGATGTTGTCTCTCTTTTCACCAATATCCCTATTAAGGAGGCCATTGGTGTCATTAATCGGATTACTGATCCTGACACTGCCTTTTTAGTTGAGATTTGCTTAACTTCTACTTTCTTTAGTTTTGAAGGAGAGTTTTATGAGCAAACCTGTGGTGTTGCTATGGGTTCTCCTCTTTCTCCGGTTGTTGCTAATCTTTTTATGGAAGATTTTGAGTCCAAGGCTCTTTCCTCGGCTCTGCACCAACCAAAGCTTTGGAAAAGGTTTGTAGATGATACTTGTGTCGTCTGGCCTCATGGTAAGGAAGAACTTGATCGTTTCTTCATTCATCTCAATAGTCAATCTTCCTCCATAAAATTTACCATGGAATATGAGGTGGATGGGAGCCTTCCTTTCCTTGATGTTCTTATTTGTAGGAAAGAAGATGGTTCTTTCTCTCATCAAGTTTTTCGTAAAAAAACCCATACTGAACATTATCTTCGGGCTGATTCTCATCATTTTCCTGCTCAAAAGTTAGGTGTCCTCAATACCTTAGCCACTAGGGCATTGAGAATCTCTGATGAGTCTCACTTAGAGGGAGAAAAGATCCATCTCCTTAATGTTTTTTGTTCTAATGGTTATAGTAAGTCTCAAGGTCGTAAAGCTTTTCTTAAAGCTGAAAGAGGCTTCTTGGTTAAAAATAAAAATCCTAATCAATGGTCGTGTAATGTAAGGCTTCCTTTCATTCAGGGCACCACTGATAGGATTGCTAGAATCCTTAGGAAGCATAGGATTTCCTCTTCCTTCAAACCCCTTAACACGATTCGCAGCTCTCTTAACTCTGTTAAAGATCCTGTGAACCCTAAGGATGGAAAAGGTGTCTATCTTATTCCTTGTTCCTGTGGGACACCTTACATCGGTGAAACTGGTAGGTCCATTAGCCAAAGGATATGTGAACATGCAGCTGACATTAGACATGGCAGGTCCCGCACCTCTGCCCTAGCTGAACATGTGGAAAAAACTAACCACCATATCTGCATTGAAGAGGCTAAGGTCTTAGCCAAGATTGATCATTTTCATCATCGTAAGTTAAGAGAGGCCCTTGAAATTGAAAAAAGGCCCGTAAATCTCAATAGAGATGATGGTTGGAATATAAGAAGGTGTTGGATTCCTGCCTTATATTCTTAATTTTATTTTTTATTTTTTATTTTTAATATATATATATATATATATATATAATATTTATTTATTTTTACTTTTATTTATTTACTTTTATTTGTATTTTTAATTTCAAAAAAAAAAAATAATAATAATTAATTAATTAATTAATTTTATTTTATTAATTTTATATTATTTATTTATTTAATTTTTATTTTTATTTACTTTTATTTATTTTTTAATTTTTAATTATTATTTTAATTATTTTTATTTTTTATTTTTTTATTTTTTGAATAGTCAATTAACAATATCAGAAAGAAAAAAAATTTATTTTATTTTATTTATTTATTTATTATTTTATTTTTTATTTTTATTTTTTATATTTTTATTTTATATTTTTATTTTTATATTTTTAATAAATAAATAAATAAATATTTTAATATCTTATTAACTGTTACCTTTTTTAATTTTATTGATTTAACTATTTTTAGTTTTGTTTTTATTTATTTATTATTTGATTTTATTTGTTTTTATTTTATTACTTTTATTTTTATTTAAAATAAAAATAATAAATAAATAAATATATTTAGTATAATTTTAATATAATAATATATAATTAATTTGAATATTCAAACTAGCCGTTTCAAATTGTAATTAATATTTAAATTAGTAGACTACTTTTATTTTATTTTTATTATTTTGTTTTAATTATTAAAACTAGCCGTTGTGGATTTCTTAGTCAAAATAGCTGTTATATCTATTTTCTTTGCATCTCCTACATCTATTTAAACTTAACGACTGATCTGATCTCTCACCTAGTCCTGATGATGAACCACACTGGTTGGTTCGAAACGCGTCGACTTTATTCATGATAATGTGATTATTACCGAAAGATTTCTTCAGAATATATTCCAATCAAGTATCATTTTCTACGGGAACAAGTGGCTCAGAAGATAGTAAAACTGGAGTATGTACCAACAAAAGAGCAGACAACAGATATATTTACTAAACCACTTGCCAGAGAACCATTCGACTATTTGAGAGACAGACTAGGGGTAGTATCTGTAGATACTATTCTCTAATATGAAGAGAAAGTACAGTCTCAGGGGGAGAACAAAACGAAAATATCATACCAGGGGGAGAACAGCCAGCAAGATAAGCATAAAACAAGTCCACAGGATCAGCATAATCTCAGCATTATCAACAGTCAGCATGAAAAAGAAACAAGGACCTTTCAATCGTTACATACATCATCTCTGTCTGCAATCTACCACAGATTACAGGCACTACAAATGAAACACAACTATAGAACATTTATCGGCTCACTATATCAGACAGAGACAAAATGTATACTCAAGTTCGATAATGTATATCGGCTCACCATACCAAAGTGTTCTCTCAACAAGTTTCATACATCACTCTGGAGCAGCATGGTACAATTTCAGCAGAAGAGGACCTAAACGTAACTCAGAGAAAGGAAATACAACGACAGAGCCCATACGGAGAGATGAGGCGTCGTCCTTTGCCATTGATGTCAAAGGGGGAGGAAGGGAAAACAGAGAAAGTGGATTGCCATCAATGCCAAAGGGGGAGATTGTTGAAAATGTTGTCATTGATGGAAAAGGAGGCAAAGGAGGCAACACTCAGGCAAAGGAGGCAGCGCTGAAGCAAAGACAGACAAAAGAAGCAGCGAATACAATGGAGGCAGCAAAGAAGCAAATAAAGGCAGAGGAAGCGAATATAATAGAGGCAGAACCGTTATCACAGAGACAAAAGCAGAGGCAGAACGACAGAAGCAGCAGAGGCAGAGGCAGAGCAGTTATAAAATTCCGAGAATCATACCCCAAGCCGGGCGTTACGCATGTAATGCAGAACCATATTCCGGGAATCACACACTCCAACCGGTGTTATACATAACACAAATATTCCAGGAATTGCACAGAACCATATTCCGAGAATCGCTTAACCCCAAGCGGCAAGGCACATAAATTCCAGGAATCGCCTACCCCGATGGAGGATACACATATATATATATATCCATCACCGTACATATATGTGCAGCGCATCATATAATCAAAGGTATAAGCTTAAATATATACAAGCGGAGCGCTTTATATCTATATAACCAAAGGTTCTATCAAAACGAAATGGTTTATAAGGTGGGACCCCTCCCCAATCGCAATCGGAGATCGCAGGGGGAGCGGAACATCACAAACAAAAATTTGTGATTGCGATTGAGTTCCGGATCCGATGAGTTATAAATCACGATTGATATATGTTTTTAAGTTCCGTGAATAGTGGTCAATCGCATTGGCATTAGTCAATCGCATCGGAAAGAAAAAAACCATCACAACACATATTAAAAGAATTGTGATTGCGATTGAAAGTCCGAACCCGATGGATGTATGAATTATAATTCAAATGTGTTTGAAGTCCTTTCCCAATCGCATCGGAAAAATACAATGAACAGTGGCCAATCGCATCGGAGAATATAAGAGTTGCGATTGCGATTGGAAGCCCGGACCCGATGGGCGTATAAACGATGGATGATATATATTTGAAGTCCGGCATGATCGCATCGGAACAATCTAATCGCATCAGAGAATATAAAGGGATCGGAACGTCCATACAGGAACTTGTGATTGCGATTAAGTTCCGGACCCGATGGGTCTATAAGTTATGTTTTAATAAGTGTTTGAGTTCCAATCGCATCGGCAAAGAACAGTGAACAATACCCAATCGCAATCGGAAGATTTCAATTGTGATTCATTGCATCGGCATTTCAAAATGAACAGTGGTCAATCGCAATCGGAGGAGCAATATATTTCATCGAAAAGCGGGTCAAGTGGGCCCAAAAGGAGTTCTTATATGTTTAAAAGGTCTTCATTATATTACGCCGAGAATTGATTTAAGTCATTTCAAAAGGAACTTTGTATGTATGCCGAGAGTTGAAATTACACTATATGTATATATAAAAGGGCGATGTTATATATATAGATATAACATGGTTGCGGTGGTATTAAAATATGCTGCGTGGTCTGTGGACCCACGGGCCTCGGCTCAAGGTGGAGGGCGATTATTAATGTAATACAATTGTGATATATGTCTGTTCCGGCCTACGGAACTCGCCACATCAACAAGACACTCGTGGCACAAAAAGGATTGGAATTGCCCTGTTTTAAAAGTCTGCAACTACATTTTATTTATTTAAAAGGCACTGTTACACGTATGCAGAAATTACACCACAGAAGAGGACAGAAAAGGATACAGAGCAGAAAAGAGTTAAAAAACAGTCACAGAAAAGACAAGCACAGTCAAAGAAAAGCCAAAAGATTAAATGAGTTGAACTCGAATTCATTTAACTCGAATTCATATTGTAATTCAAATAATTGTTTTAATTTATTTTTATTGTTTTTGATGCATTGGCAAGTGTCCGAGAGGAAAACAAACTCCCACTGTAATGTTAAAATTGACACCTACAGTTATAATTCCTGAGTAAGCAGATAAAAGGAGTGAGAAGGCAGAAGGCAAAGAGACATGACTGTCCATTTCAAATTCCAAGTATAATACAAACAGTCATGAGAGGAAATATATAAATAATATCATCTTGATATTCAAGATAGAGGAGAGAGAGAGTAAATTTAGAGAAGGCAGAATACAGAAGAGTGAGGCAGAAAATATTAAGAGAAGAAGAGAAGAAAGAGAAGCTACAGAACAGAGCTGATATCTGAGGTAAATCAGCAAACATTCAGTTTGATAAATTGAGGAAGTTGGAGCTTCCCTATCAAGATGCAGCTTGATAGTTGTCATTTGTAGCTGACTGAGGTTGGAGCCTCCTGTAGGTTGGTGCCTGCAGAAAATTGAAGGGAGTTGGTGCTTCCTTGCAAGTTGTAGCTTGCAGAATTGAGGTAGGAGCCTCCTATGGGTTGGTGCCTGCAGAAAAACAGTGGTAAGAGGGAGTTGGAGCTTGCCTTTGCATCACAACAATAATAAGATGTGGTTTTCTCCCTTTATGGGTTTCCACTTATATCTGGTGTATTTGTGCATGTGTTGATGTGATTTATCTAATCTGCTTAATACTTGTTGCTCACATATTAAGACTGTTGTTACATTAGCAAATGTTTGATACTTGCTGCTCACTAATAAAGATTGCTCACATATTAAGTTGATCATGAAGTGAAGGTGTAAATAAGTTTTAAGAGAAAATTTTTAAAAATCCATGTATGTGTTAAACTGATTCACCCCCCCCTCTCAGTTTAACTAAGGATTCAACATGCCTCCCAACAATTTCTAGAGAAAGGACACTCTAGGAAAAGGTGTTGGATTGTTTCCGTTGCCTTCATATAGATAGGGCATTGTATACACATATTCCTCTCTTTTTTAAGTTTTTTGCTGTTAATGATTTGCTATGAAGCAGTGTCCATAAGAAATTTTTTATCTTTGGGCGGGTTTCCACCTTCCAGGCCTGCCTCCAGTATTGTCATTCATGTTGCCTCTGTTGCTCTTGAATATTTTTATATCCAGTTTTGATTGAATACTCTCCTCCTGTTGGTTTCCAGTAGTAGGCATCTTTGATGTTTTAGTCAATTGGTGCTGCACCAGCAAGAAGGGAAGTCATGAGGTTCCATTGATTTGTTAGATCGTTGGGAATATTGGGTTTGGCCCATTGTTTCCATACACCATCTAACTCCCAATTGGAAATATCATCCAATTTTTTGTATCCTTCCCTTATCATCCACCTCTTTATATCCTTGATGTTCGGATTGCAGTCAAAAGTAGGATTTCCCATTATGTTGTCCTTCTATAAATTTATCTGTTCCCCATTTCCAGGTCTCATTGAGATGTGGTCCTTAATTAACTGAATTTTGCTAGAGATTATTTTCCATATTTGAGTGCAGGGTCTTATTGGAGGGCTTTTTTCCAGAATAGAGGTTCTTGATGCATTAAGGTATTTTTCCTCTAATGCTGATTTCCACCAGAGTTTTTCTCCTGTTAGGAACCTCCATGCAATCTTATTTCCCAAGGCCATATTCATTATTCCAAGGGTTTTTGTGGAGATTCCTACGTTTTTGTAAGGATCTGTAACTTGTTTCTAGTTTACGAGGTTGATTTTTTTTTTTCTCTTTTTCCGCCTTGCCATAAGAAGCTCCTAATAACAATTTAAATTTGCTTGTGGATGCTTGCAAGGGATGCAATTAGAGAAAATTGGTATAAAGGCGAGGCTGCTAGAATGGATTTGATGAGGATGATTCCCCCGCTTGATTTAGCCAGAGCATGCCCCATGCTTGAATTTTGGTTTCATCTTCTTAGCATATTTACTCTAGATTTCAGTCTTCATGTTTTTCTTGGTGATGAGCAACCCAAGATATTGAAAGTGATCCCAATTGTTTTGATAAGGAATTTCCAAAATTTGGGACATCCGCTAAATAGTTTTGATGGATGTAACATTTTTCGTTATTAACCAGTCCACTAGAGACATCCATGAAGTTGTCAAGGATGGTTTTGAATCTTCTAGCAACTATGCAATATGCTCCACCAAAAAGGAGAGTTTCATCAACAAACAAGGAGTGATTTATTCTTTTGGTTCCGCTTCTGATAGAGAGGCCTGTTAAGGTGGCATTTCTTCTGCTGTGCTCCAATTTTATGCTAAGGGAATCATCCATAAGTATGTAAAGAAAAGGGGACAGGGGGCAGCCCTGCCTAAGGCCCTTTGAGCTTTGAAAAAATTTCACATGGTCTACCATTAATGAGGGGGGATATCCATGGGCCTGTAGTGCAGGCCTTGATTATATTGATGAAATCATCAGAAATACCATATCTATTTAAAAAATATGCAAGGAAAGTTAGGTTTAATCTGTCAAAAGCATTAGCCATATCCATTTTGAGAATGAACCCTTTTTCATTTCTAGAAAGGCTTGTGTGGAGAGCTTCTTGCACAAGGATAATGTTGTCAGCTATTTGCCGCTTGGGGATAAGACCACCTTGGTTTTCCGAAATGAGGGAGTGAATAAGGGGTTTGAGCCTACCAACAAGAATTTTAGAGATGATATTATAAGAGGCATTGCAGAGGGAAATTTGCCGAAATCGGTTAAGGGTGGAGGGGTGAGGGTCTTTTGGGATGAGGGCTAGAAATGTGGAATTGGTGAATCCCCAAATATTTTTCTTCCTGATAACATATATTATCATCTTTATTAAATAATTTTTTATGAGATGCCAAAAGGTGTGGTAGAAAGCAATGGGAAAGCCATATGGACTCGGTGCCTTGTCCGACTACAAATCCCAAATAGCTGCCTTGAATTCTTCTTCTGTGACTTCTTTGGAGAGGGAATTGTTTGTTTCAACATCAATTAACTTTGGGATGTGCTTTAAAAATTCCTCTGAGTTTGCATGGCTATCTACAACTGTTAAGAGGGCTTTGAAGTGCCTAAAGACCTCATTTTTAATTTCTTCTTGACCCTTTATTTCTTGTCCTTATCCCACTATTTTTTCTATGTTGTTCTTTATCATTCTTGTTTTGGCTGAGTTATGAAAAAAAGTAGTGTTCTTGTCTCCAGATTGTATCCAAATTTTCCTGGATTTTAGTCTCCATGTTTCTTCTTCCTGTCTATTATTCCTGTAAATTTTCCATTGAATTTCTTTTTCCTTTTCCTACTTCTCAACTGTGCTATCAGTGTTTTCCATTTCCTCTTGGATTTTTGTTAGTTCACGCTTTAAAGTCTCTTTCTCTCTGTGTGGCTCCTTGTAGTTGGCCTTAGCCCAGTCTTTCAATTTAGCTTTGGTGGCTTTTAACTTTGATTCCCACATGTATGTTGGTGAACCGCTGATATTATATTTCCAACTTTTTCCACCTCTTGTTTGACTTCTTCATGTCTGCCCAAAATTTGGTTATATCTGAAACGGAAGGGACCATAATTTTCAACCAATCCAATTTCAATTAGAACAGGTTTATGGTATTGTTAGAGTCGGCCCTTGCAGCCCTCCGTCAGTGATCATTTCGTCTTTTGCATATTCATTATTAGGTGTCTCACTTGTTCCACTTCGTTGCATTTCACTAGGAGCATGCCATGGACTGACGAAGGGGTTTGTCGTCTTATGTTTCCTCATATTTATACCTGCAGCGCTACTTAAAAAAAATTTCCTCAAAAAATCATTCATAGTCATTTTCATTTCATATATGGTCATTAAAAATGTCAACAAGTGTCATAGGTCTTAGTGTCTAGGGTCTTTGAGTCATTTATATACCAGTCATGAAGCCTGCAAGGTGAGGAAAGTTCTGCATTTGTGATTTTTATTTTATTATCATCAGCATTTTAAAAAATATATATATATTTCTAGTCCAAAACTCTGTTTTGGAACTAGAAATTGTTCATTATCATTTTGTAATAAATTGTAATTATTCCGCCAAGAAGAAATTGTCAAAAGCAGACCCCTGGTCTTTTCCTTAGCCGAGATAGCCATATCCCTGCAAGAAGATAGCAAAATCATTAGTATCGACCTCAAAAAAGCCAAAAGAAGTTTGTATTTGAAAAGCCAAAAGTGAAATTACAGAAACATATGTAATATGGGTTTGCGATTAGATTTGAAACAAAATGCGATTGTGAAGATATTTGTAACATGTATAAAGGCCAAACAAGTTTCATTTTGAAAAAAATCACGGCTACCCAAATCGTGTTTTGAAGTTTGGAGGGCCGGAATTTCAAGTTTTTGAATTGCGTAGACGAGTTTTCTGGGACTCGGCCGACCACCGGGCCAGAGCGACCCACGCGGACCAGTTCAGCGAGTGTGAAATTGCGGGGGAGCGACCCACGCAGAGGCTGCGCGACCCACGCAGAGGCTGCGTGACCCACGCAGACACAGGGTTTCGAAAATTATTCTGAGCGCCCAGCCTTGCTTGGAATCGATGCAACTGACCTTCAAACAGGTTTCTATCAATTGCTTGATGTTTTTGAATGTATTGGTGGCATCATTGGTGGTTTCAAATGTTCAAACGGAGGATCTAAAACCCCGCAGTCATAGCATTCTTGTTTTCAGGGTTTTAAAATGAAAATGAATGGTTGAATGAGTTTGTTTGCTATCTTATGGCAGTGATACATCCAACTTTGCATATGATATTAAACCCATATTGCTCTCATGCCCATTTTGCCATTTTGACCATTGCTATTATTATACCATGTTAAAACCCTTTGTTCCATGGTGATTGTGGTTGTAATAAGTCTCACTGCCCAATGTAAAAACATTCTCATGACTTTGTTTCAAACTGCCCATTGAGACCTTTGTGGTTATTACTCATAGACAAACACATTCTATTGATGCCGTGCTCTCCTTTGATAAGATTTGTTCAAAAGTTTGAAAAGTTGCCCGCTCCCTTTGATCAAAGTTTCACTTGCATTTAAACACAGAGATTGTGCCTCTTTTCCAATCCATCTAAAATAGAGATTTTATCCATGGTTTGTTTCATTATGGTGTTTTGACGGTGGGAATATTGGTTGGGTGTTGAAACATACATCCTAACTATGTTTGCACTGCTTTCATATCAGTATACATAGTGCCAAAAGCTTGGTCAGAGCCATGTCGGAGACAGAGTCAAAATATGAAATAGGGTCAGGCAGTGATTTGGTGACTGAAGGAAATATGCCACGGGGGTCCCGCAGAGATCATAGAAGTGGTGATCATCGCAGAGAGGAGCCTACTTCTTTGGCTCGGTTGCAGGCATGTCCATTAGCCATGGATTGTTTTCGATACTTGTCATGTTTCGGATTTTGTGAGATGGTTGCACAAACCCGGCCTCATCGTGAATTAGCACGTCTGTTCATTCTTCATTTACGGGGCGATCGGGTAAGCCTTGCTGGGGTTGATTTCATTGTATCACCTTTGACTATTGCTCAAGCCACTGGTATACCGAACATAGGCGAGGAATGGAGCAAGGGTAAGCAGTTAGAGAAATTTCACTATGAGCCATACATTAAAACTAGATATAGGGCTTACTTGAGTAGAGTGTTTCCATTCAGATTCTTGAGAGATGAGTATGCACCGCTCATGAGGCTCATTATTCAGTATTTTAGTTGTGAGGGCAGGTATGCTCGTCTTTTCTCATACCATGTTCGTTTGCTGATGCACTTCACAAGGGTGCGTATGATGAATATTCCGTATTTCATACACCGCAACATAGAGAGGATGGTGACATTTGTGCAGAAGAAGAGGAGCCCAGTGCAGCAGTACAGGAGTATATATCATTTCACTTTGATCAAAATCTTGGTGTCACATGGACCGGCCGGTAGACATCACTTCGGAGGATTTCATTTTGCAGAGACTTTTCGGGAGGTGCCATTATCCCGAGGAGCAGTTCATGGTAGGAGGCACGGCCGGGGGATAGAGTTGAGGTTGAGCATATCGGCACTCCTTTGGTTCAGACATAGCAGGCGAGGCCCACGGGGCCTTGTTGCGGCGACACGGCGGAAGAGTGCCTGTCTCCCGTGGGGGTGGGGGGTCTTCGAGCTTGTCTGTTGCCGTGCAGTATTGTCTCCCGCGTGATGTGGAAAGGGTCTGTGCCTTCCGGTGCGGTGCGAGGTACGGGACGGGGGCAAGGGCCCCGCCATGATGAGGGCCCATCAATTTAAGGACAGGTATTGTGATCATTGATGTTGATATGGGTTCTCCCGGCTAGAAAGTGAGGAAGTCCATCCGGGGAAGCGAAGGGCGAGAATGACCAGGTTTGGAAGTCAGTGCAGCTCAGTGGGTGATTAACTATGTGGAGCAGCGCAACAAACAGCTTGAGGATGAGCTCACATATTATGAGCTGCGTCGAATCCGTGAGGACCGACAGTGGAATCGAAAGAGACCCGGTGACATGACACCAACTGACAGAGATAATTTACTCACACATGTGAACATCCATCTGGAGAGATTGTTGGCGAAGGCCAATCGAGACAAAGACATGCTTCGTCACATGAAAGGCCATTATTGGGCTCGCATGCATGTTTGCAAAGCGAGAATGAAGATCATGAAGAGGAGGTTGCGCAAGGCACTTCGACGGCGGAAAAGGCCTAATCCACTTCGGATTTTGGCCGAGGCTTCATTGACTGGCCAGGACACATGATGGAGGACCTCCTCTCCGAATTTGGGCAAATTCGGAGAAAATTTTGTTATTTTCAAATTTTTGGTCTAAAAAACAGGTTTTGCAGTTACGTGGGTCGCGCGCTCATGCGCTCACTTTTTTTTGGGACACTTGCTGGAGGAGATTTTTACATTTTTGGATTTTTCATGGTTAAATATGCATCCTTTGAAGTCAACTTAGAATTTCAACAAAATCTGGATGGTCAAACAGCTCAAAAACACCATGAAAATCACCTTGCTGCCACCTTTTGCACCAGCAGGGAGTACCTCTAGTAGAATGAGGTTTTGGAGGGTCAAATCAACTCCAAATTTAGAAATTCCACTTGGGTTGGAAAGTAGACATCCAGGGCTTTCCAACAAGCTATCATGAGCTCAATTTGGATGCCGGGAAATACCTCAAATTCAGCCTGGAACGTGAGCGACCCACGCAGTTCAGGAGCGACCCACCTAGAAATTTTTCTGAATTTTCAGCTGCCAGCTCAGTATTTCGCCTATTATGGACCAGTTTTGCTTATGGATAGAATTCTTGGGTTTTTATGATGTAAATTCATGTTTTATATGTAACTTTGGCTTGTTTTTATCTCTTCTAGAAGATTCACTCTCAAATGAGTAAAAAATCATGTAATGGATCAGTTTCCACTCTTTTAGAGGCAAGTTGTTAGCTGCCTAGATTGTAGTTCCATGATTAGAATTGGTTGAAACTGATCCCTGAAGAGGGAATTCGACCCCTAGAGGTGGGGAAAGGGTTAGAGTGATCTATATATTGTAATTTCTGAGGCATTCTACAGGTTGGACTCTTGGGATACTTTTGATACTATTGTACATACTTTTCATATTTTGGCTAAGGAAAGATCAGGGGTTTTGCGGCACTTGTTGGGATCCTTGTGGTGTTTTGTTCTTGATGGTGTTTCTCCTTTGTTTACTGTAAGTTTCTTCATGTTTAATGTTGCCATCCTTTCATTATGCTTCTGAACTAAATTGAATGAGTGAAATAAGGTTGAATCCATTGTTTACAGTGCTTAGCCTTTGAATTCAGTTAGTTCTATATGTTTTCAGTTGTTTGGAGAGGATCCAAGTTCTTCTTTGCCCTCTTCAGCTCCTCGTCAGTCTAATCTATCCATAAAATCCAATTTGAAGCATCAAGATCATCACCTACCTCGCCCCAGCTTGATCTCTGCAAAGGTCTGACCTTATCCCCGAACCCAAAATTTTGTTTTCCCATTACTCCAGCGAAAACCCAAAAAACCAAAAATCAAACATACCTATCTCTTTACTAGCCTAAAATCAGTTCTTATTATAAGTCATCTCGCATTCTATTGCTTATTTTCTCGAGATTGACGAAGAGAGCCCTCTCCTGTCCTCGTAGGGCTAGCTACGAGGCTGAGCGTGGTTTGATGTAGCCTTGAGTTTTACTTCATTTCAGCCTGAGGTAGATTTGAGTGCTAACATAGTGGCGACCATACTGGGGAAGATTTTTCCCCGGTAAAGGATAACAAAGTTGCAGATCTGATGCTGATGGTGGACAGCAGTCAGACACATATGAAGGCTGAAACTTTCACCCGGCGACTCCAGCTCGATCCAGAGATTCCAATGCTCGCTGATCCACTCATGCAATGGTAGGGTATGTGGCAAACCCTGCACTTTCTGAAGTTGTAGAAGATGCTAGAAATTGGTTAGCAGATATTGAAATTAATGAAGAATTTTTCAGTGTCTTGTTTCAATGTTTGAAATATCCAAAGTTCCCTCTTGAAACTAAAACAGGTTTCTGTGAGTTAGTTGTTGAAAAACTTGAAAAGGAGATTCAATGTTTAGATGAGCAGATTCAGTCATATGATTTCCAAGACCCTAAAAAGTTCTTGGAAATCCTTCCTCATTCGAAACAAGATATCATAGAATGGTCTACAGTTGTTTACATTGACAGTGTGCAGCTGGAAGTATGCATCACAGAGTTGGGGCAGCCAACAGAGTCCAGTTTCCGTGATCCTATTGCAGCATACATGGACACATTTTTCAGTTTGATTAATAGATCAGGCTGTATTTTCCGTGACCAGGCTCATTACGTGCATGAAGGGCTGCCAGCAATTACATCCGTGTCCTGGTGGAAGCATTCTCAAGCGGCATCATTCTCAGGTTTACTTGAGTGGTTGACCTGGCATTTCAGTATTACCTGATCTATTGTTTTTACAGCAGAGTAGGGTAGATTTTGTAAATAAATAAGCAGTCCAAAGGGCAGCATTTTGTTCCAGTTTATTGCAGTTCTAGTTTGAGGTTTTCCAAGTTAGTTTTTCAAATCATTTCAGTCAGTTTTCAGTTAATAAGTTGATCATGATTCCATAGCCCAATGGATGGAGGCACTGTCTGCTCTCCCAAAGCTCTGCGGTTCTTGGCACCTCCAAGAAGCGGCAGCTGCCATCCCCATTGGAGCCACGGTCCTTGCAGCCCTCCGTCAGTGATCATTTTGTCTTTTGCATATTCATTATTAGGTGTCTCGCTTGTTCCACTTCATTGCATTTCACTAGGATCATGCCATGAACTGACGAAGGGGTCTGTCGTCCTATGTTTCCTCATGTTTATACCTGCAGCGCTATTTTAAAAAAAATTCTTCAAAAAATTATTCATAGTCATTGTCATTACATATATGGTCATTAAAAATGTCAATAAGTGTCCTAGGTCTTGGTGTCTAGGGTTTTTGAGTCATTTGTATACTTGTCATAAAGCCTGCAAGGTGAGGAAAGTTCTGCATTTGTGATTTTTATTTTATTATCATCAGCATTTTAAAAAAAAAAAAATTATTTCTAGTCCAAAACTCTGTTTTGGAACTAGAAATTTGTCATTATCATTTTGTAATAAATTGTAATTGTTCCGCCATGAAGACATTGTCAAAAGCAGACCCCTGGTCTCTTCCTTAGCCGAGATAGCCATATCCCTGCAAGAAGACAGCAAAATCATTAGTATCGACCTCAAAAAAGCCAAAAGAAGTTTGTATTTGAAAAGCCAAAAGTGAAATTACAAAAACATTTGTAATATGGGTTTGCAATTAGATTTGAAACAAAATCTGATTGTGAAGATATTTGTAACATGTATAAAAGCCAAACAAGTTTCATTTGAACCAAATCACAACACCCAAATCGTGTTTTGAAGTTTGGAGGGCCGATTTCAAGTTTTGAATTGCGTGGACAGAGTTTTGGGGCTCGAGCGACCCACCTGGGGCCCGAGCGACCCACCTGGGCAGAGCGACCCACGCAGACCATTTCAGCAGTGTGAAATTGCAAGGGGCGCGACCCACCTGGGCCAAGCGACCCACGCAGAGGGTGAGCGACCCACGCAGACACAGGGTTTCGAAATTCATTCTGAGCGCCCAGTCTTGCTTGGAATCGATTCAACTCGCCTTCAAACAAGTTTCTATCAATTGCTTGATGTTTTTGAATGCGTTGGTGGCATCATTGGTGGTTTCAAATGTTCAAACGGAGGATTGAAAACCCCACAGTCATAGCATTATTATTTTCAGGGTTTTAAAATGAAAATGAATGGTTGAATGAGTTTGTTTGCTATCTTATGGCAGTGATACATCCAGCTTTGCATATAATATCAAAACCATATTGCTCTCATGCCCATTATGCCATTGCAACCATTGCTATTATTATACCATGTTTAAACCCTTTGTTCCATGGTGACTGTGGTTGTAATGAGTCTCACTGCCCAATGTAAAAACATTCTCATGACTTTGTTTCAAACTGCCCATTGAGACCTTTGTGGTTATTACTCATAGACAAACACATTCTATTGATGCCATGCTCTCCTTTGATAATATTTGTTCAAAATTTTGAAAGTTGCCCGCTCCCTTTGATCCAAGTTTCACTTGCATTTAAACACAGAGATTGTGCCTTTTCCAATCCATCTAAAATAGAGATTTTATCCATGGTTTGTTTCCTTATGGTGCTTTGACGGTGGGAATATTGGTTGGGTGTTGAAACATACATCCTAACTTTGTTTGCACTGCTTTCATATCAGTATACACATTGCCAAAAGCTTGGTCAGAGCCATGACGGAGACAGAGTCAGAATATGAGCCAGAGTCAGGCAGTGATTCGGTGACTGAAGGTAATGTGCCACGGGGGTCCCACAGAGAACATAGAAGCGGTGATCATCGCAGAGAGGAGCCTACTTCTTTGGCTCGGTTGCAGGCATGTCCATTAGCTATGGATTGTTTCCGATATTTGTCATGTTTCAGATTTTGTGAGTTGGTTGCACAAACCCGGCCTCATCGTGAATTGGCTCGTTTGTTTGTTCTTCATTTACGGGATGGTCGGGTAAGCCTTGCTGGGGTTGATTTCATTGTGTCACCCTTGACTATTGCTCAAGCCACTGGTATACCGAACATGGGTGAGGAATGGAACAAGGGTCAGCAGTTAGAGAAATTTCACTATGAGCCATACATTAAAACTGGATATAGGGCTTACTTGAGCAGAGTTTTTCCATTCAGATTCTTGAGAGATGAGTATGCACCGCTCATGAGGCTCATCATTCAGTATTTTAGTTGTGAGGGCAAGTATGCTCGTCTTTTCTCATACCATATTCGTTTGCTGATGCACTTCACAAGGGTGCGTATGATGAATATTCCGTATTTCATACACCGCAACATAGAGAGGATGGTGACATTTGTGCAGAAGAAGACGAGCCCAGTGCAGCAGTACAGGAGTATATATCATTTCGCGTTGATCAAAATCTTGGTGTCACATCAGTTGGCAGAGCAGGGCATCACTTGGGAGGATTTCATTTCTAGAGACTTTTTCAGAGTGCCACAGCAGCCTCCCGAGACAGTTCATGATGCAGGAGAGCCTTCACACCAGCCGGATAGAGTTGAGATTGAGCATATCAGCACTCCTTTGGTTCAGACATATCAGCAAGGCCACAGGGCCTTATTTGCAGCGACACGGCGAGTACTATCTCCACGTGAGGTGGAAGGGGTCTTGCCGACTTCATCGACACGGCGCGTATTATCTCCACGTGATGTGGAAAGGGTCTCGCTTTCTTCTTCAGTACAGGTACAGGTACAGGACAGGGGCAAGAGGCCCATGCATGATGAGGGCCCATCAGGAGGCCGGGACACCGATATGACAGTCATTGATGTTGATATGGGTTCTCCCAGCTCGAAGCTGAGGGAAGTCATCCAGGAGCAGAGGGCCGAGAATGACCAGATGAGAGATCAATTGCAGAAGGCTCAGTGGGTGATTAACTATTTGGAGCAGCGCAACAAACAGCTTGAGGATGAGCTCACATATTATGAGTTGCGTCGAATCCGTGAGGACAGACAGTGGAATCGAAAGAGGCCCGGTGACATGACACCGACTGACAGAGATACTGTACTCACACATGTGAAAATCCATCTGGAGAAGTTGTTGGCGAAGGCCAATCGAGACAAAGACATGCTTCGCCACATGAAAGGCCATTATTGGGCTCGCATGCATGTTTGCAAAGCGAGGATGAAGATCATGAAGAGGAGGTTGCGCAAGGCACTTCGACGGCGGAAAAGGCCTAATCCACTTCGGATTTTGGCTGAGGCTTCATTGACTGGGCAAGACACATGATGGAGGACCTCCGCTCCGAATTTGGGCAAATTCGGAGAAAATTTTGTCATTTCCAAATTTTTGGTCTAAAAACAGGTTTTGCAGCTACGTGGGTCGCGCGCTCATGCGCTCGCATTTTTTTGAGACACTTGCTGGAGGAGATTTTTACATTTTTGGATTTTTCATGGTTAAATATGCATCCTCTGAAGTCAACTTAGCATTTCAACAAAATCTGGATGGTCAAACAGCTCAAAAACACCATGAAAACCACCTTGCTGCCACCTTTTGCACCAGCAGGGAGTACCTCTGGGAGAATGAGGTTTTTGAGGGTCAAATCAACTCCAAATTCAGAAATTCCACTTGGGTTGGAAATTAGACATCCAGGGCTTTCCAACGAGCTATCATGAGCTCAATTTGGATGCCGGGAACTACCTCAAATTCAGCCTGGAACATGAGCGACCCACGCAGTTCAGGAGCGACCCACCTAGAGATTTTTCTGAATTTTCAGCTGCCAGCTCAGTATTTCGCCTATTATGGACCAGTTTTTCTTATGGGTAGAATTTTTGGGTTTTTATGATGTAAATTCATGTTTGATATGTAACTTTGGCTTGTTTTTATCTCTTCTAGAAGATTCACTCTCAAATGAGTAAAAAATCATGTAATGGATCAGTTTCCACTCTTTTAGAGGCAAGTTGTTAGCTGCCTAGATTGTAGTTCCATGATTAGAATTGGTTGAAACTGATCCCTGAAGAGGGAATTCGACCCCTAGAGGTGGGGAAAGGGGTTAGAGTGATCTATATATTGTAATTTCTGAGGCATTTTACAGGTTGGACTCTTGGGATACTTTTGATACTATTGTACATAATTTTCATATTTTGGCTAGAGAAAGATCAGGGGTTTTGCGGCACTTGTTGGGATCCTTGTGGTGTTCTGTTCTTGATGATGTTTCTCCTTTGTTTACTGTAATTTTCTTCATGTTTAATGTGTGCCATCGTTTCATTATGCTTCTGAACTAAGTTGAATGAGTGATTAAGGTTGAATCCATTGTTTACAGTGCTTAGCCTTTGAATTCAGTTAGTTCTATATGTTTTCAGCTGTTTGGAGAGGATCCAAGTTCTTCTTTGCCCTCTTCAGCTCCTCGTCGGTCTAATCTATCCATAAAACCAATTTAAAGCATCAAGATCATCACCTACCTCGCCCCAGCTTGAACTCTGCAAAGGTCTGACCTTATCCCCAGACCCAAATTTTGTTTTCCGATTTCTCCAGCGAAAACCCAAAAACCAAAAAACAAACATACTTATCTCTTTACTAGCCTAAAATCAGTTCCTATTATAAGTCATCTCGCATCCTATTGCTCATTTTCTCGAGATTGACGGAGAGAGCCCTCTCCTGTCCTCGTAGGGCTAGCTACGAGGCTGAGCGTGGTTTGATATAGCCTTGAGTTTTACTTCATTTCAGCCTGAGGTAGATTTGAGTGCTAACAGGTATGAAGCTACCGAAGGAATGATTCTTGAAGATACTCTGCTGTAGCTGGCCACCATTCTATCCCAGATGAGAATCCTATCCAGCCTTTCTTTGATATTTGCCTTCCCTATTCTTCTGTTTTCCCATGTGTATTTTCCGTTTTTTGGAGGGATATCCAAAAGGTTGCATTGTTCCATAACTTCTTCTAAAGTCTCTCTGTTTGGGTCAAGCAGAAAGGTGCCCCCTCTCTTTTCCTCCGCCTTGAGAATAAGGTTGAGATATCCTCCTACAATGAGATTTTATTCAAGATCCTCCATTGTGTTTTCTCTTAAGGTCTGCCAACATGTCTCTTTGTCCCTGTAATGATTTGGAGAATAAATATTGTAGATGGTGGTTTTCCCTCCATTTTCTGCATTTTCCAGAGTTGTGTTTATCCAATACTCTTTTTTTGTTGCATGCTGCATGTGCCATTTTCCTTTTTTCCATATCGTACAAATTCCTCCTGAGGCTCCATTTGCTAAAATTGCTTGCCCTTCATATTTCTATGATTTTTCTATTATTATTTCCACTTCTTGACTGTTGATTTTTGTCTCTTAGATTAAGAGGATGTCTGGTTTTTTAGTTTTTATGAGGTCTTTTAGGAAGTTTACTTTGGAGGGATGACCCAACCCTCTACAATTCCAAGAGACAAATATCATTATTTACTATTGGTGGTGGCTGAGGGACCCTTCCATTTGTGAGCCTGTTGTGCTTTCTCTTTGTTTTTTGAGCCTTTTTCAAGGAAGATTTCGAGAGCTTGTTGTGTTCCCAATGATCGTTCTTTGACTGTTGGCTCATCTCTTATTTCCCAGTTATATTTCCTTCCAAATTTCTTTGTGTTTTCATTAAAAAGAGGAGTTTCTTTTGAAGGTTACGAGAGAGGACTCGATCCAAGGTGTGGGGGAGGGGATTGGAGAGGAAGAGAGGATCCTTAATGCTGCCACAACAGCAAAAACCCACATCTACACATAAAAATGTGTTTCCAAATTAAACATCTCAAATAGACCTCAAATAGAGATAACCTCATTATCGGAAGTTGTTCCCATTTTCATAACCTATGGTTGAAAACCATAATAAAATTCACACCTTGACATTTCATGTTTCTGACCTTGACTTTGGTTTGAAACGCAACCAATAAAATTTATAGGCAGAAGCATTATTCTTTCTTCAATTCAAGGTTTAAAACCTTATTAAACCTTTTCCATCGGGGCCTCTCATAATCTTCAATTAAATTACTATACGGAGGGTCTTTCGTTCTTTTACAACCCTTATCGGATACTTGATTAACCTTTATTACCCCCGCATATCCATAATATTCATCAAGGATTAAACTTTGGTTAACTCCCCTTTTCCGCTTATTTCTATTATAATAATTTTATAATAGAAATCAAACATAAATCTTTAAAACTTACCATTTGGCACCCACAGCACATTCACCAATGCTTCACTTAACTTCAGTCTCCGCCCTTGATCTTTGTCTAATCCGAAGAATATCGACAATATTGTGGCTTACAAAACATACCGTTAACCATATACGGGCCCCACAACTTTATTTCGTACTTGGGTTAAATTAAAGTGCCACTATATATGTATATTAATCGACATGCTATTCCACATAACGTTTACACCGTTGATTTTCATCTCCATACATCCGACTTTGGTTTAAAGCCAAAAGTCACCAGCATATGTATGTTGGGACCCATGGCTATCAACCAACTTACCCATCCATCCATCGAACGGTCATCGCATCACATCTACCAATCCGATGACTATCGCGTAACAAGGACTCACACCATTTAATGTTTCAAATCTACACGAAAAAAATGGTTTTGTACTGCTACGTGTCGCTGCTTGAATGCTATCGCGTTCAATCAAGACTTTATTGCTTACCACTCAAGAGCTACGCGAAAACCATTGGTTGGTTTTCGAAACCACCTTCACTGTTCCGTCTTCTATTGACTCCTGGTTCCACACTCCGTTGACCAAGTTTCTCTCGCTTATCCTTTCCAAACTTCTAGTTCCATTATAACTCCACACAATTACAATTCATCTATTTTGCGATTCCTATTTCTCTAATCCACTGTGCCATGAATTAAAGTTTCTTCTTTCGATAGGTTCATTCAGGTTCGCCACTTACTATTTAAAGGCTGTGCGAAAACCGTTTGGAGGTTTCCAAAATCACTCCTTTGTTCCATAAATTATGTCGATAACCAGATATTTTCTGCTTCTTCGTGTTGGATACTCTTCCGCATAACTCCCTCTTGAGCTTTCCTTGTAGTTTAATGCACCTATCTCTCCATTGTTTATCAATTCACAGGTTTCATAAATCCATATACATGAACCGTCAGCTCAATAGTCAGTCTTCATGTATATACTACGATAGGAACAGATTTCTCGCTTGAATACACATCTTATGCATTAAACCCTGAAATGATTTCAGATCCTATTTCTGACTTACACAGTGTATTCAGAATATCGATTTAAAATATCATTGTGTTCATCAATCCATTCAGTGATCGATGACTGAATTTAACAAATGCAAATTCATCCAATCTTCTCAAATGTATATGTAAACCCTTATTGCACCTCAGCTCACTCATAATTATAACCCTATGTCGGTATTTCCATCAAAATTTCCAATGGTATGCAGAACCACCATTTCAAACCCTTATTGCAGAGTTTTATCACACCCTGTTCATAAACTCTGAGCATTTCTCACACATAATCTATAATTCAATCAATGCACACATAATCACTCATTTTAGAACTGAGTTTTCTCTGTATATAAATAACCAAACAATTACAAAAATTAATTCTCTGGCCTGATATTCTGATCAATGGCCTTTCTATCAAATTTTCCCATAGGCTTACAACAACAACCCCTGTTGCCTAAAACCTAAATCTCTACCTCTACTCTACTGTTTGCTTTTGCCTTGAGGCTTTACAATTTATACAAAAGATGATGAACCAATTTAGGTTCAGATCCTCCATTATCTCAACAAAATCCTCCAAATCCTCAAAGTCCTAAAATCTATTTTTTATCCCTAAAAATCCTTTCAAACTCATAAAATCATGGAACCAATTCCATTTTAGGAATTACAATTAAATTTCAAATCTCTCATTTCCTATGGAATCTAAACTATCCTAATTCCCTCATGTTCTCCAATAATTCAGGAACATTTACAAATCTCTCTCAATATTTAATCAATTCCTATTCTAAATGTCACTCAAAAACATTAATAATTACATAAGAAACCAATATTATTTTGAAAACACAAGACCCCCATGTCTATTAAAATACAAAGGATTTTCTAAGCCTAATTCTCCTGTATCAGACTCTGAACGTTAAAAATAATCATGATCTCCTGATCATGTGCTTTTAATCTTTGTCTTCCTGGATCCCATACCTTGTTCTATAATTTGTCATCTATTTCTGCTGTTGTTTGTTGCTTTTCTCCAGGTCTCCACACTTTATGCTGCTTTGCTCCACTGGCTTTACTTTCACAGTCTATTACTATCTTCCTTTTGCTACTTCTGCTTCTTTTCTTTCTTGCTGATATCTTCCTCTGAGATAATTTCATCATTATCCTTCTTATCAGTTCAATTTCTCTGTTCAATAAATCTTCTGTCTGCTGAATTCTTTCATCTCTTGATTGTTGAAATTTTACTCTTACTGCCACCCTGTCATCCTTACCCTCTTGTTTTCTGCAATTACTAACTTCTTCCATATTGTCACTTATGATAATTTCTTTGTCTTCTCCCTTCAGCAATTTATTGGGCTGATACATAGTATGCCCTTTACTGCTATCTTCATTTCTTTGCTTTAGTTTGTTTTTACTGTCCTCTGACCTTTGCATCTCCACATTCTACATTTCCCAATATTGAAATTGAGATTTCTCTCCCTGTATTGAATCCTGATTCTTCAGCATAATTTATAGTAATTTAATTTCTTCATTCCATGGACTAAATATTTCCACATAATTTTCTTCCTTCCCCTTTATTTGACTGCCCAACTTTGTCAAATTTTCTCCAGCATTTGCAATAAAACCTGCATTCACAAAAAAAATATTAAAATAAAAACCATAAGGCCTCAGTGCCTTTCTTTCCTCTCGCAACATTTCAGTGTGCTGCTCTGAAATCTCCTCCTTTATCAGCACATCAGTATGCTGATTCATTCTACCTAAAGAATTCTCTGAAGAATTCTCTAGACTGTCAACATGTCTCTCTTCCACATCATCTGCTTCCATGATGTCTTTCTGTTGTTGTCCACTGTAGTGAACTCAACCTTCTGTAATCTCTCTATCATACTCTGAGTTTTCCAACAAATATTCCAGCAATGCAATTTATTTTTGGCATTCCTTAAGTACTTCATCATCACTTACAATCCCTGCATTTATAGAAATTTTTAGTTTGTAAATCACAAAGCTCAATAGTCTCAACTGTTGTTTCACACATCAGTTCTTTAGACTGAATCTCTTCTTCTTCTTTCACAAGAAATTCTTCATGTGTTGTAACAACTTCAAATAACAATGTATCACTGCTTTCCTCATTCAAGAGACATTCTTCATCATTCTTTAGTTTAGAGTATTTATCTGCTGAAAGATACTCTTCCATACTTTTGATAGTTTCAAAAGATTGCTCATCCTCTTCTGCAAAACCTGTAATCACATCAAAACTATTAGACTAAAAAATACAAGGCTTTACATCATCCAACTGATCTGAACTTGCCCAACAACTCAGGAAACCATCAATAATTCCCTCTTCAACAAGGTAAACTTCTTGCTATCTTAAATCTGAAAAATGATTCATAAGATATTTCACGAATCTCCATTCTTCATCTGTACCCATAACTTCACTCTGTTCTGCTTCACAAATGGAAACTTCCATTTTCAACTCATCTTCTCTGAGTTCTTCACATCCCAATTGTACACTCATCACCTGTTCAAGCTTTCTCAACCCTTCTGCTAACTGCATATTCACTTGCTGTTCTCTCCTCTGTTATAGCCTCTGCCACTTTACTTTCTTTTTCATGATCCAACCAATTCTCTGGTTTTCTTCTATCATCATTTTCAATTTATTAAATTGTTCTCTTATCTCAGCTAACTCTTTGTCATATTCTTCATCAGTCAACTACTTCCTTATGCCATTTTCCTTGGCATCTTCTTTCTCGTTTCTTCTATTGTGGTCTCTCTCATAACCTCTGCTATCTCTTCTATGACTATCAGTAGTCCTCTTATTCTCCATTTCTATCTTCATGAGTTCCTCACTCATTCATCATGAGTTGTACTAAAGCCTCTGCAATAACAAGTCCTCCTTGTTACAACTTACCTCACCAATCCTTTCCTCTAGATTTGGTCTTTTGGCAAGTACTGGTTCTCTATCTTCTGGAACCTCTTGAACATTCCTCTCTGCTTTTTCTAGGCTTCAACTCATCTGCAAATTTTAAGAACACAATTGTCCTTTTTATCCAACCTCTGTTGGAATTATTAAAGGTTCTACCACATTCTTCTTCCACTTAGAATCCTTTACTGGATTCCTTCCTCACTGCTCTTAAAGCTGTGATCTTCTTTTGCTGAGATTTTCTTCAACTACTTGCAATCTGAATTCTGCAAACATAATCTTCAAACTAGAGTTAAAATAACACTTATCAACTCACCTTCAAGATCTCTGTGTGATCTTGTTTCACCTCTCATGTGCACTGTATCTCTCTGTGCTGCAATCAGTTTGAAAATCTGATCCCTTTTATTTTCTCCATCACACATGCATTCATAATTAAAACAAACTTGAATCTTCAAAAGAGTTGTTCCTGCTTTGATACCAAAAACCCACATCTACACATAAAAATGTGTTTCCAAATTAAACATCTCAAATAGACCTCAGATAGAGGTAACCTCATTATCGGAAGTTGTTCCCATTTTCATAGCCTATGGTTGAAAACCATAATAAAATTCACACCTTGACTTTTCATATTTCTGACCTTGACTTTGGTTTGAAACCCAACCAATAAACTTTATAGGTAGAAGCATTATTCTTTCTTAAATTCAAGGTTTAAAACTTTATTAAACCTTTTCCATTGGGACCTCTCATAATCTTCAATTAAATTACTATACAGAGGGTCTTTTGTTCTTTTACAACCCTTATCAGATACTTGATTAACCTTTATTACCCCCGCATATCCATAATATTCATCAAGGCTTAAACTTTGGTTAACTCCCCTTTTCCGCTTATTTCTACTATAATAATTTTATAATAGAAATCAAACATAAATCTTTAAAACTTACCATTCAGCACCCACAACACATTCACCAATGCTTCACTTAACTTCAATCTCCGCCCTTGATCTTTGTCTGATCCACCGACTATCGACAATACTATGGCTTACAAAACATACCGTTAACCATATACGGGCCCCACAACTTTATTTCATACTTGGGTTAAATTAAAGCGCCACTATATATGCATATTAATCGACATGCTATTCCACATACCTTTTACACCGTTGATGTTCATCTCCATACATCCGACTTTGGTTTAAAACCCAAAGTTACCAACATATGTATGTTGGGACCCATGACTATCAACCAACTTACCCATCCATCCATCGAACGGTCATCGCATCACATCTACCAATCTGACGACTATCGCGTAAAAAGGACTCACACCATTTAACGTTTCAAATCTACGCGAAAAAAATGGTTTTGTACTGCTACATGTCGCTGCCTGAATGCTATCGTGTTCGATCAAGACTTTACCGCTTACCACTCAATAGCTATGCGAAAACCACTGGTTGGTTTTTGAAACCACCTTCACTGTTCCGTCTTCTATTGAATCCTGGTTCCACACTCCATTGACCTAGGTTCTCTCTCTTATCCTTTCCAAACTTCTGGTTCCGTTATAACTCTACACAATTACAATTCATCTACTTTGCTATTCCGATTTCTCTAATCCACTATGCCATGAATTAAAGTTTCTTCTTTCGACATGTTCATTCAGGTTCGCCACTTACTATTTAAAGGTTGTGCGAAAACCCTTTGGAGGTTTCCAAAGGCACTCCTCTGTTCCATAAATTATGTCGATAAATAGATATTTTCTGCTTCTCTGTGTTGGATACTCTTCCGCATAACTCCCTCCTAAGCTTTTCTTGTAGTTTAATGCGCCTATCTCTCCACTATTTATCAATTCATAGGTTTCATAAATCCCTATACATGAACCCTCAGCTTAATAGTCAGTCTTCATGTATATAATATGATAGGAACATATTTCTTGCTTGAATACACATCTTATGCATTAAACCCTGAAATGATTTCAGATCCTATTTCTGACTTACACAGTGTATTCAAAATATCAATTTAAAATATCATTGTGTTCATCGATCCATTCAGTGATCGATGACTGAATTTAACAAATGCAAATTCATCCAATCTTATCAAATGTATATGTAAACCCTTATTGCACCTCAACTCAGTCATAATTATAACCCTATCTTGGTATTTCCATCAAACTTTCCAATGGTATGCAGAACCACCATTTCAAACCCTTATTGCAGAGTTTTATCACACCCTGTTCATAAAATCTAAGCATTTCTCACACGTAATCTATAATTAAATCAATGCACATATAATCACTCATTTTAGAATTGATTTTTCTCTGTATATAAATAACCAAACAATTACAAAAATTACTTCTCTGGCCTGATATTCTGATCAATGGCCTTTTTATCAAATTTTCCCATAGGCTTACAACAACACCCCCTGTTGCCTAAAACCTGAATCTCTACCTCTACTCTACTGTCTACTTTTGCCTTGAGGCTTTACAATTTATACAAAATATGATGAATCAATTTAGGTTCAGATCCTCCATTATCTCAACAAAATCCTCCAAATCCTCAAAGTCCTAAAACCTATCCTTTATCCCTAAAAATCCGTTCAAACTCATAAAATCATGGAACCAATTCCATTTTAGGAATTACAATTAAATTTCAAATCTCTCATTTCCTATGGAATCTAAACTATCCTAATTCCCTTATGTTCTCCAATCATTCGGGAACATTTACAAATCTCTCTCAATATTTAATCAATTCCTATTCTAAATGTCACTCAAAACATTAATAATTACATAAGAAACCAATATTCTTTTGAAAACACAAGACCCCTATGTCTATTAAAATACAAAGGATTTTCTGAGCCTAATGCTCTTGCATCAATCCTTCTGTTGGGAGAAGAAACCTTGAGGTGGGGGGGGGAGAGCCCCGAGGGGGAGGGGAGTGAGAGGTCAGAGGGATGGGGTTTGTGGAGATAGAGGAAATATGAGGTTCAGAAGGGATGAGAGCATTAGACAAGATATCAAAAGGATTGGTCCCCAAGAAAGGGGAGCATTATGGGATTGAGGAGGAGGGTTGAGAAGAGGGTTTGAAGGTTGGAGAGGGGGGAATAGGTGGGGGTGGAGGCAGGGGGGGGGGGGGGCAGGCTAAGATTTTGTGGCCGTATTTTTTTTTTACTTGTTCCCATTTCAGATCCGGGTTTTCTTCTATAGATTTTCAATTTCTTCTTTATTACTACATCTATTTGCAAAATGGTCGTACTCGTGACATAACTTGCATTTGAAAGGGATTTGCTTGTAATCCAGCTGTTGTATGTGTGTCTAGTTATCGACCTTGAGCTTGATGGCTTCTGGGAGGCCTCTTCCAAGATCCACCTCGACGCAGATCCTTGCACAAGCCTGCATTTTGTCTTTTGGTTCACTTCTATCTATATATTTTCCTACTGTGTTTCCTATTGCACATACCGATTCATCTCCCCAGCAGTGCAGAGGGAGGTGTGGCAGCCTGACCCAAACTGGAACAAAATTTGGTACTTCTAGTTCCGGATATAAGTCGGGAGTCCAATGGTTTAAATATAGTCCTCTAGTGTCCATGAATTATGGACCACTGCGAAAAATGAGATCCTGGTCGCTCTTGGATTCAAAGTGAAAGGTATAGTAACCTCTGCCACAAAAGCGGATGGAGATTTTTCCTTGGGTGAACTGAGCCCAATTTCTTTCAACCCATTTCTAAACAGTTTTGGGGGAAGGCCACATGCCTGTGAACTGGCCAACCAGACCTTTCTCGGCAAGGGAGATCGCAGCTTTCCTGGACAAAGTAGGCGGCAAGGAGATCTTAGGGATTGAATCCAATTTTTTAACAAACTTGGAAATCATTGGTCTGACCTGTTATGGACCCAAAGAATCAATCATAGATGCGAACGCAACCATTGCCGCATCAGGCTGAGCGTTATTCGATGGTGAGGTTCTTGCGTTGGGGGAAGGCGGTCCCAGATCTGGCTTTGAGGAGGCCATGAGGGCGGAGGCCCTTCTCCAAAGTGTTGTTGCGGCTTGGGCTGCTAGGTCACGCAGCGCATCAATGAGAGCCAAAAAACATAAAGTAATATGAGATTATGAAAGTATTAATAAATATTATAATAAAATGATTAAAATTAATAATAACACAAAAAATTTAATATAATTAATTCAAATTTTTATTATGCTAAAAAGAGTTTATTAATAAATATTTATATTATTTTATTAATATAATACATAGGAAAATAGATAATATATAATACGTAGGATAATATATAAGATAATATCAAGGGGAAAATAAAGAAAAAATCAAGATAAAAGAAAAAGGTTTAAAGGAAAATAATCAAAGACCAGGGATGAAAAAGAAGAAATAAGGGAAAGAAAACCCTAAAATATATATTTAACAATCAAAGACTAAAGGTAAAAGAAACCTAACGTTTGGGGGGGGGGAGGGGGATCACCTAGAGAGAGCTGAAGTCCAACTCTTACTCAATTTTCAACCATCATCCCTGTTGAGATTCTTAGCATGCCTTTCAATCTCAATGGTTTCCCTAAGCTTCCTATGATGGAAGTGCTCAGCCTTAGCGATGACTTTGGAGTCCTCAATGCATACATGGCGACAAAATTTTTCTGCATGTTATGCAAGAGCTGATGTGCAAGACTGATTTTTCCTAATGTCTGCAGCATGCTCATGGATTCTCTGTATAATGGATCGACCTGTTTTACCAATATAGGGAGTGCCACAGGAACAAGGAACCATGTAAACACTTTTCATGTCTTTTGGGTTGATAGGGTCCTTTAGAGATATGAGAGAATTTCTCATAGTATACATAGGTTTGAACGAAGAGGTGACATTATTCCTTCTAAGGACAGGGGAAATTTTGCCTGTGGTCCCTTGGATAAATGAGAGAGGAACCTTGGATACAGGACCCACCCGAGTAGATTTTCCTTTTAATCCTTTATAGGTCATTTGAAAGGCCCTAAGGCCTTGAGATCTACTATACTCATTATTTTAAAAAATGTCATGAAGATGGGATTTGCTACCCGTGCTCTAAGAATCTCTAACGACAACCAGTTGGACTCTGAGAAATCCTATCTTCTTGTCGTTTTTGAAAATAATGGGTATGGTAGATCTCAAAGCCTTAGGGCCTTTCAAACAGACTATAAAGGATTATAAGGAAAATGTACTCGGGTGGATCCTACATCCAAGGTTCATCTCCCGTTTATTCAAGGGACCACACACAAAATTTCCCGTGTCCTTAGAAGGAATAATGTCTCCTCTTCGTTCAAACCTCTGTATACTATTAGAAATTCTCTCATAAATATCAAGGACCCTATTGACCCAAAATACCTGAAACGTGTTTACATGGTTCCTTCCTCCTGTGGCAGTCCCTATATTGTTGAAACAGGTCAATCCATTAGATAGAGAAACTAGGAGCATGCTGCGAACATTAGGCACAATCAGTCCTGCACATCAGCTCTTGCAGAACATGCAAAAAAATCGTTTCACCATGTATGCATTGAGGACTCCAAATTAATCGCTAAGATTGACCACTTCCATCATAGGAATCTTAGGGAAGCCATTGAGATTGAAAGGAATTCTAAGAATCTTAACAAGGATGATGGTTGGAAATTGAGTATGTAATGTTCCTAAATTAGCTTGCAACTAATTGAAATATTAAAGTTTTATTATGTGTAATATTCCCAATCAATAACATCTAATTGGAAATATTAAATTTTGGCTAGTTTAATTTTATAAAGTTAAGTCAGTTAATAAAGTGGGTGAGAAGACACTCAGCCTACACTTAGGAAATAAACATTCCCTAAAATCACTTGAGCACATTATTATTTAACAGCATGGGGCCCAAGGGTCGAAGTGGCAGTGGGAGGGAAGTGGCAGCATGGGCCTATGACAGCGCAAAGAGAGAGGGACAATGTGGCCAAGAGGGACAACGCAGTTTTGGTGGGGCCTAGGTGAGAGCAAGGCTCTCCAAGCATAAAGAGAGGAAGAGGCTCCTCATTCAAACATTCTATTATGCATCTCTATTTTCTATCTTTTGACATTGAGAATGCTTTTTCTGTTGAGCGAAGTCTGCAAGTGCTGTTAAGCACACCTGGTGTTTCCGAGCGGAGATACCAACCTCAGCGCCAGGGGACTTCGAGTGCCTGCTCGAGTGAGGAGTTCTATCCATCATTTTTCAGGAGGGAGCCATAGCATCTTCAACTAGGATTGCGCATTTTCTTGGGCAACGCAGTCTCTTGGAGGGATCACGCAATTTATGGTAGAGACAGTTCCGGGAGTGAGAAGTTATCAGGGATTTCAGCCCATGGTTAGTGTGGAGGGACCAACCCTTCACTATTCATCATTTTGACACAGGATGAGGCCACCATTTGTAGAGGATCATTCAGGGCTAGCGTATCCTATTGGGATAGCATTATTCCTCCAGGGAGGTGATTTTCCGGGATCGTCCATTCCAGAATTCCTTTCTGGGCTTTTCTGTGTTATTAGAGGAGAGCCCATTCCTAGAGTTTCACATTTTTATGAGAAGGAGAACAACCTCAAATATCTATTCCATTTAAACAGTAGCAGCAGTACGGAAACAACAACAACAACATTCGGAGATTACATAGTCCTTGGTTGAGTAGCCATTCAGTGAGCATTTATGAGAGTATTTCCAGCTTGTCGAGTGCAAGCCAAGGTGCCATCATTTTGATCACCATTGTACTCATTGTATCTCTCAATTACATAATAAAATGGCTCAATGTTTCTCCATATTTTTCATTATTTGTGTGATGCCTCTCTATTTGTTTTAAATGCTTGTTTATGTGGCTTTATATTACTGTCTATTTCTATTCGGAATATTACAGTGGTATCAGAGCATGATCTTTAGCTCAGCTTGTGGACACTATTGACAACATATGAAAAGCAGATAGTAGAGATCTACTCCAGTGGAGGGATTAAGTTTTGCTACATCTTTCTTTAGAACTCTGAAGGATCTCTCCAAGGAGATCAATGCTATGAATAAAGAAATTCAAAGAGAAACCTCAAGAAGGTTTCAGAATAAAGAAGGTCCTAGTACTTCTTATCAGCAACAAAGAATACTGGAGAATCATAGATCTCCTCAAAGACCTACTATGCCCACTTTCTTTGAAGAAGGTGATTGGTGTAGAGATGAAGAAAGAAGAAACATGGAACCAGAGACTCATGAGACGCTTAGTTTATATCTTGAAGAGTACAAAGAACAGTCTAGAGCATTCAAGGAGAATCTAACTCTCCAACAATTCTTCAAACTCAAAGAAGAAATAAGATCCTATAGCAGTGACATGAGAAAGAGGCACAACATATTCTATTTGCCTACATTTGATGGATCTTCCTCAAGCAGTGTAAAGGCTTGGAGGAAAGAGTTAGATGCATTTTTTAGGCTACATCCTGTAGCTGAAAAAAAGTTTGTTGAGATTTTAGCACTTCATCTTCATGGTGAAGCCAATGATTGGTGGTTTGGTCACATGGAGCATGCAAAGGTGACTGAATATTCATATTTCTTTCGCAAGTTGAGAAAGAAGTTTGATATGAGAAAACCAAAGATATGTCACAAAGAGACATCTCCTAAGGAATCAAAGGAGGATGTTAGTTTGGACAAAGAGTCACTACGCTCACCACTAGCTGCAAAAGTAATTTTATCCAGAGGAGAGACTCTTGAATCTTTTAAAGATAGTATTAATCTCTTGATATATAGAGTCCCATGCATGATTCAGGAGATGCATGAGGAAGAGGAGGTAGATTCCAGCATTGGTACATTGATAGAAGAACAACTATCACTCTTACCAGTAGTTGGAGAGACCATTATCCTGGTTAGAGGAACTCTTGTGGTATTGCAAAAGGTTCCCACACATCATTTGATCCAAGGTATGCATCCAATTTCATCTCATATTGTTTCAGTACCTCTTATTGAAACTTATGGGGACATGCCATCAGGGCCATTGCATGACCAAGGGTTAGAACAAATTTCTGATTTGAAGTAACAACATATCACTGTGAAGAGTAACCTTGAACTAATCAAGGAGGAGATGAAAATCTATCCCAATTTGTCATTGATGAACTACATTCAACCCTTTGAGTTGAAATGTGGAAATTCAGAAGGTGGAATGAGTATGATCCTATGTACAATGGCTGGCTATGAGTTCAGCGTTGTGCCTTGCTTTGAGACAACACATGTATCACCTTGTAGATCTACAACGCTGTTAATAAGCAACAGGGAGAAGGAAGAGGAAGAGCTGGAAAGAGCCTCGAGCATTGTAACAACAGGAGGCCGAGATCCACCACCATTTGGAGATGGAGATGAAGAAATTGCTTCAACTAGACGATCTCTTGTATCTTTGCAAGAAGTTCCAAAGGATATCACATATGAATATCAGGAGCAACATGTGTCTATGTTGATAGGCAATAAGACAAAACAATGGAGAAAGTGTGTTCCGACATTGACCATTGGGGACATACACCATGATATATCACTTCTTTGTGATTAAGACCCTTGACACCAATATGACTTTGGGTGTGCATGGGTTGATTACATTCAAGAAGAACACCTTAAACTGTGAGATATTGTAGAAGGTAGGAGAATATGAGAAGGAGGGCCAACATCAAGTTATTGGGGACATACACACCCATACTTTTTAGAAGGTTTATGCACGGAATCAGAAGGATTATTTGCGCAGTGTGGGCAGGGAAAAATCAGTCCACTCACATATACAACCTGCTCTAGGCCTTGATGTTTCATTACATGGAGGCATTCCACTAGGGAGACCCCCTGATTGGAAGATGATCAAAGAGTTCTCTTAATATAGTGCATCATTGATAGACTTGGCTAAGGGAGGAGCTAGCACATCGCAAAGAACCTTTGATGGGTTCAAAAAAGGGATGGGAAATTTTCTAATAGGGACATTTCCACCTCCCACTCAACTATTTGTGCTGGAATATAATGATTCAAAAATTTGTGATGGAACAAGCATGGTGTCAAAGGGATACTCCATATGTTTGGGGTAGCAAATGATACTTCCACACATGAGGAATATTTATGAATATGACAAGGGGTTATTAACACTCTTGTATGCATGGGCCAAACTATGGGAGTTTTAGATGGGAAATACTTTCCATGAGGAGGTTGACCTCCAAGTACTTCAATCTTGTCTTGGGCAAGATCAGCTGCAAGGGACGCAACAAAAGTGGGGTAGAAATACTCCAACATGTGGCTTTGGCATTGAGCATGTCAATGAGGAGAGCTATGGTGTGACATGTGCTTCATCTCAAATTTCAACATCACTGTCATTGTTGGGAAGCATAGATCCATATTGGGAGTCCCAACTATTGGTGGAATATTCCAAGAACCTCTTCACATGTAAGGTTCTTGATGGGCAAGTGATAGATGGGAGATATAGAGTGGTTAATGGAGTCATTTATTTCCATGATCAGATTTACTTGACTAGAGACTCCAAGCTCAGGGAGGAGATTCTACATGTAGCATATGAGACACTCTTTTCCGAGCATGTAGATTTCATTGAGTCTTATCACACCATCATAGAGGGATTCTATTGGGAGGATCTCAAAGAACATGTGCACCAACATATCAAGAGATATGTAGCTTGTTTGATGTATGAGGAGGAAAGCAACCACCTTGCAAGGTTGTCACAATCACTTCCCCTTTTGATGGAGAAAGGGGAAGGCTCATCCATGGAACTCTTCACCAACTTGTCTACAATATATGGTAAAGATTTTTTTTTTATGCTTATTGATCAAATAACAATGTATGTACATTCCTTTACCATACCTTTGCAGGACATTGATCCACAAGAGAGCAAGCTTCTCTTTGGATTTCATAGTCCTTTTGGGACTACATTAAGTGATGAGAATGGCCACTTTATGGAGGACTTTGGGCAAGAATTATTTTGCTTGATTCGTGTTCGGCCAACACCTAATGTCCTCTACTATTTTCAAGATTTTGAGAAGATTATGGCAGCAAGAAAGTGGTTGGATGGCCAGTTATCAAATCATGTGTTGAGACAACTAGAGGCAGAACAATGCTATTTCACTTGAGGGACTATTATCACCATCCAACGTGCTATATGACACAAAGTCCATCTTTCTTTTGGATCCCATATGGTGATGACACTGTATTCACTATATGTAGGATGGATGGGGCAAGAGTGATTATTGGAACCAAAGAGTGGGATCATCAGAGTCCAAGTGCATTTTGGCTTATTAATGACCACATTATTGCAGCCCAAGATCAACAGTTCCGTATCTATCATAAATGGAGAGAGAAACAACGTGAGTTGAACAATTTAATCTCTCATTTTCAACCATACAACCCCTACACATGGCAAAAGCAGGGGATTGGTGAGTTTTTCTATGAGCTACCAAGGATGGCTCACTTTGCTTGGATGATAGCATGGATATTGGAGTTTCTCATCGGGATTGGGGCACCCAACATTTACCATCTCCCATGCCTTGAGGAGACCAACGGACAACATATAAATTTTTCCATATATCTCCCACTTTTTCATGATGAGAGCTATTTGGTTTATCTACCAAAGGCTAACTTTCATACTTGGGTGGAGCCATATCCATTGGAGGTTTTGCAATATCCTTGCAGTTGCTTGAGGACAAGAAACATTTTGGAGGGGAGGAATGTAATGTTCCTAAATTAGCTTGCAGCTAATTGGAATATTAAATTTTTGCTATGTGTAATATTCCCAATTAGCAGCAAGTAATTGGCAATATTAAATTTTGGCCAGTTTACTTTTATAAAGTTAAGTCAGTTAATAAAGTGGGTGAGAAGACACTCAGCCTACACTTAGGAAATAAACATTCCCTAAAGTCACTTGAGAACATTATTATTTGACAGCATGGGGCCCAAGGGTCGAAGTAGTAGCGTGGGAAGCATGGGCCCATGACAGCGCAAAGAGAGAGGACAACATGGCCAAGAGGGACAACGCAGTTTTGGTGGGGCCTAGGTGAGAGCAAGGCTCTCCAATCATAAAGAGAGTAAGATGCTCCTCATTCAATCATTCTATTATGCATCTCTAATTTTTGTCTTTTGACATTGATCACACTTTTGCTGTTGAGCGAAGTCTGGAAGTGTTGTTTAGCACACCAGGTGTCTCCGAGCGGAGATCCAAACCTCAGCCTCAGGGGACTTCGAGTGCCTGCTCGGGTGAGGAGTTCTATCCATCATTTTTTAGGAGGGATTCATAGCATCTTCAGCTAGGATTACACATTTTCTTGGACAACGCAGTCTCTTGGAGGGATCACACAGTTTGTGGTAGAGGCAGTTCCAGGAGTGAGGAGTTATCAGGGATTTCAGCTCGTGGTTAGTGTGGAGGGATCAAACCTTCACTATTCATCATTTTAACACAGGAGGAGGAAACCATTTGCATAGGATCATTCAAGGCCAGCGTATCCCACTGGGATAGCGTTATTCCTCCAGGGAGGTGATTTTCTGGGATCAACCATTCCGAAATTCCTTTATGGGATTTTCTGGATTATTGGAGGAGAGCCCATTCCCAGAGTTTCATATTTTTATGGGCAGGGGAATAGCCCCAAAGAGCTATTCCATTTCAGCAGTAGCAGCAGTACAACAACAACAACAACAACATTCAAAGATTACACAGTCCTTGGTTGAGCAACCATTCAGTGAATATTTTTGAGAGTATTTCTAGCTTATCGAGTGCAAGCCAAGGTGCCATCTTTCTTATCACCATTGTACTCATTGTATCTCTCAGTTACATAATAAAATGGCTCAACGTTTCTCCATATTTTGCATTATTCGTGTGATGTCTCTCTATTTGCTATAAATGCTTGTTTATGTGGCTTTATATTACTGTATATTTCTATTCAGAATATTACAGAGTAAGAACTGGACTCCAGCTCTGTCTAGGTGATTCCCCTCATCTCCCCCCCCACACCCCTTACGTTAGGTTTCTTTTGCCTTTATTCTTTGATTGTTATATATATTTTTAGTGTTTTATTTCTCTTATTTCTTCTTTTTCATCCTTGGTCTTTGATTATTTTCCTTTAAACCTTTTTCTTTTATTTTGATTTTTTCTTTATTTTCCCCTTGATAATATCTTATACATTATCCTACATATTATATATTATCTATTTTCCTATGTATTATATTAATAAAATAATAAAAATGTTTATTAATAAACTCTTTTTAACATAATAAAATTTTAAATTAATTATATTAAAATATTTATTACAAATTTAATATTATTATTAATTTTAATAAAAAAATTTATAATACTTATTAATATAATTTTTTTTAATATTATTCCCTAATTACTAATTCATTAACAACTATGTTTTTAAACACCTAGTTTTCAACGACTAGTTTTTAAACAACTAGGTCTCAGTGACTAATTCCAGGCAATGGTGCATCCAGACTATTTATTCAATAAGATCGATCGTTTCTTCACCTTGTCATAAGGATGAACCAAATTAGTTGGTTCGAAACGTTGACCAAATCATAATGATGTGATTAATCTGAAATACATTTGTCTACTTTATGGATCACAAAAGTCTTAGATCTAACATGTTGTGATTTTAGTTAATAAGATTATTGTCTATTTATAAATATTAAACATTATATAGTAAGAAAATGATTGATTCACTATTTTTTTTTCATTGAACATCACTTTATTCTTATCCAAAAGATAAGATGTAAACATAATGCACCAATCATTGACTTAGTGCATGATGTTTAATATTTGTTTTTTCAACTCAGGGTGCACAGAGAAATTCAAATTGAATAAATGCATAGTTGGAATTTCGAATTTCCAATGCATAAACATTAGCAAAATTTAACTCTATTTTTTTTTCCTTTTTCTTCTCCTTTTAAAATAATCTTTGCGTTTTGTAAAGTATTTTTAAATTTATAAATAAATTTAACAACATGAGAAATTCATCCTATAAAATTATATAAATTTTGTAATTCAAACTTATGATTCCAACTAAACTATTTCAAATTTAACAAAAAAACATAAAATATGCCCAAAAAAAATTAAATGTAATGGTTTAGGTTATTGTATATTAAACAACGTCATTGGCATGGGTGTTACCAGAGCTTGACATGACCCTTGTTTTTCCCAAAAAACTTGATATTTGTGGTGGTGATAGATTTTTTACTCAACGATCATATTACTAGGGAATTCCCTTTCACTACGTGCGATGTCGAGCAATGGCCAATTCGAAGGGCCATTGCTATGATGTTTTGAGGCGGTTGTTGAGGAATTCTCCTCAGATTCCTTATAAACCCTCCCATGTTATTTTTATGAAGACCCTAGACATTTTTTCCAATTGAGGATGAGGATTTTGATGTTTGGAAGGAGGGAAAGCTTATCACTTCCTTAGAGCAACATCAAGTGGTGAAAACGACTCCTGTGGAACATAGACATGGTGATACCTTCACGACTAAGTTAAAATTTCCATTCAAGGATTTATACAATTGTCTATCTTCCAAAGAATTAAAATTATTTGTAGAGCTTGAAGTGAAATCTATTTTGAGACTATCAGAGAAGGCTGTTTGTCGTGGGATGAATATCGAGTCTTGGGTTTTAGAAAAGGAAAACATGGTGTCTCTTGGTGATAACGCAAAGTTTGATGCTAGTGCTTCTGATTTTACCCCTATGTCATCACCTACTTGTTTTGATATATTTCCTCCTGAGAAATTGGGGTTAATATTTGTGGATGATCTCAAGACATTTTCTCATTTAAAGAAGAATGTAAAGGTTGGTCTAGGTTGTGATGGATTCCTCTTGAAGCCCTCTTTGTTCCCTCCATTGGAGTCGAGTTTCGGGGGTGACTCACCCCTATTTTTCGTGAAGGTGTTGAGTTTTCAAACTCATTTTAGGTAGTGGATTCTATGTTACCTTCCTTTAAATATGTCCTTCGAAAGTCCTCTCATCCTGTCTATTTCTCTATAATCCTTGAAAATACCTATGAAAATTCCACTCCCTTGAAAGGGAATGATAGTTTGGAATACTCCTCACAAAATCTTACCGTCCAAAAATATTGTATGGGTAAGGGACATAAATTTAAAGACGAGGTTGTACAATGGGGTATGGCGATTGTTGGGTGTTCATTAAATGACTTGACACATTTTGTTTCCTCTGATGAAGAAAGGGCCCTTAGAGATGGATGGCCTTATGAAATCTCATCTAAATGATTGTTCTATCCTTAAATTTAAGAGGGGTTGTGGGTGCTCCGAAATTTCTTGTCCTCAAGTGACTATTCAATATTTTTAAAGTGGATGACGTTCATATACAATGAACGATGATGAATGGTCAAAAATCTAGGGCAGTTCTTCTAAAGTTTCTTCCCAGGTGGGAATGTTGTTTTGTATATGCACTGGGCCTTTCTAGAGGTTTATTATTGGCATGGAATCTTAATATTTTCTCTTTCTCCCCATTCTTCACCCATGAAGGGATCCCTTTAAAGGGAAATTTCAGAGGAGTGGACTAGATGGTTAAAGTGATTAACCCTTATGGGCCATATGCTAGAAGACAATAACTCTAGGAGGATTTTTTTGAGTTAGGGCTCTTAAAGGAAAAGTATTTGATTTTGGGAGAGGATCTAAATCTTACTTTGTCTTCCCATGACGTTTGGGAGACATGCCCTATTTGGAACCTTTATTAGGTTATTTCTCCTATATTTTACAGGAGGTGCATTCATTGATGTAGTACCTGTCCCCCTAGTTCCTACTTGGAAGAATGGTAAGACTAGAGTGGCTAGAGTGATGAAGAGACTTGACATGTTTCTTGTTGTTGAAGATTTTGTTTTGTTTGTGACTAGATACAAAGCTTGGGTGGTGAATGTGGGTATCTATGATCATATGCCTATATGCCTCCATATGTATCTAAATAAAACTTCCACTTTAAGTTTAACCACACTTGCTTAGAAGAAGAAGAATTCTTAGTCTTGATTAGAGAAATTTTTTCAAAGTTGAGTCAGTTTGAGGGACTATCAGCCATGGAAAAGCTGGAATTTAAGCGAAAAAAAAATAAAATGTAAAGTGATTAGGTAGGAGAAAAAAAAAACATTAACTCTAAAACAAGGCTTATTATCTTAGATTGAAGAGGCAATAATAGAAATTTTTCTGATTGTGTGTCAAGGGTTTTATTAGAAGGGAAAGTTTAAATAAAATGTTCGAAGGAAAATAAAGCAAGATTAATATCAAAAATAGAAGAAGAGGGTCTGGAGGCTAAAAAATAGTGTGACCTGTAAATTGTCATGGATATTCCACTGGACAATTCATCACAACATATATGATACATTATATTTAAAATTTGAGATTCTATACTATTACAGTTTTATTAGATTTCTAGATTTATAGATTTACTGCTAATAGTGCACGCATGTGAATTTAAATTTATGCAGGAAATAGATAACACCAAAATAAAAATATCTCACACACATTTAACACAAGATATGCTCTAGGAAACCCTTTCAGCAGAAAAATCCAACTGGAAGGTGAGGTCACTCAGCTCTCTTTATTTGAATGGAAATATGGTTGTGAGTACAAAGAAGTATGGCTTGTAGCCCATGGGTTGCTACATTGCACAAATCCTCTCTGTTTGATATACCTCCTATTCCTCTTGGTTATTTTTTCTAAGCCATGGAACAAAATGCACTCAAAATAATGGAACCCCTTTTTCTCCTAATGGCCTGGTTATAACACAATCCGATAGGCTATTAGTGGTTAGGTTTGACTAGCTAAAATCTTAACCAGAGTTACAATATAGATTATGGGGCTAGCCCCTTTTTCATGAATAATGGGGGATGACGTGACATCCTCTCAAATTCTGGTGGTGAAAATAGGAAGGGAAAATTTTGAGTGGCATAACTTTCACATACATACTTTGATTGACATGATTCTTGTGTCACTAGAAAAGAATATGTGTAGAATAGGAAAAAAGGTGTCGCACTAAAGTGACAATTTTTCACACCCAAAAAATGTTGATGCCTCAAAACGCTCCCAGAAGGTTTCATACCATATTTTACCAAATTGGGTCCTACTAATAAATATTTTCCCATGAGTTTATTCCTCCACTTTTTCCACTTGGAATGCATCAATATGGATGAAAAATAATATAATTATCCAATATAGATCACACCTCACCATTTTGGGAGGATTTTGGTCCCCAAAATATTCTACTGAATGAGGTGAGAAAATGTTTCCTCCACCTTCTCTCTAGTGTAACATTTAAATTTTCCAGGAATTTTTCCTTTCAACCCATTCTACCAAAGGTCATGTCGCCCATTTCTTATAGTTTTGGACCTCTTCTGCAAAAATTTATCTTTTTTTTTCAACTCTACCTAAGAATTTGGAGCTAATCCTCCACAAAAGGTAGGACTTACTCCTCTTCCTGATCTAATATGGAAGGCTCATAGAGTCTCAAATTATCTACATTCACAACTATGTAAATGTGCATGTATGGTGGTAAATAGAGTCAATACAAATCATCACCCACCTTTTCGAGTATCTCAAAGGGTCCATTCCTCGGAGCCTTGATTTTCTTACTAGGGCCTTGTAGCCTCTCCTTGTTCAACTGTAGGCATACTTTATCTCCCACCTTGAATGATTTCTCTGTTCTATGTTGATCATTCTTGGCCTTATATTTCTCCTATGACTTATGCAGTATCTCTTGTACCTATATATGGATATGCTTGATATTTTCTACAAACTTTTCATCCCACAAGGCATCTACTGTAAGATCTTCACTCACTCCTCCTCGCTGCTCATATGCAATGTCCAAAGGTGAATGCGGAAAATATCCAAAACAAGTTTCAAATGGGGAATTTCTTGTAGACGTGTGGATTTCTCTATTGTAATAATGTTGCATTTATACCAAATTTTCATCCTAGATTTTCAGATGCTTCTGGTTGTGTCCCCTTAGAAGCTACACTAAAGTCTTGTTGACTACTTCTATCTGTATATTTTTTTGTGGATGGAATGTTGCATATCTCTTCAACTTCATGTCCATCTTCTCCCATTGTGTAGTCCAAAATGCATTGAGAAATATTGTATGCAGTATCTCTTGTACCTATATATGGATATGTCTGATCTTTTCTACAAACTTTTCATCCCACAAGGCATCTCCTGTAAGATATTCACTCACTCCTCCTCGCTTCTCATATGCAATGTCCAAAGGTGAATGCAGAAAATATCCAAAACAAGTTTCAAATGGGGAATTTCTTGTAGAAGTGTGGATTGCTTTATTGTAATAATGTTGCATATATACCAAAATTTTCATCCTAGATTTTCAAATGCTTCTGGTTGTGTCCCCTCAGAAGCTACACTAAAGTCTTGTTGACTACTTATATTTTTATATTTTTTGTGGATGGAATGCTGCATATATTTTCAACTTCATGTCCATCTTCTCCCATTGTGTAGTCCAAAATGCATTGAGAAATATTGTATCCTTGTCTAAAATGATGCCCCTTGGTATCTCAAAGTGCACCCAGACCTATCCAAATAACAATTTTGTTTCTTCTTTCCACTGATGGTTGTTTTACAAGGCATTAGAACACACATCTTCTAAACCTGCCAACTACCATGAAAAGGTAGTCATGTCCCTTCCTGATTGTTGGTAAACCTCCCACAAATTCCATGGAAATGCTTTCCCAAGGACGAGTGGGTACAAGTAAGGGATCATATAGAACATGTTTCATGTTGCTAGGTTTTCTAGTACAACAAATCATGCATCCTCTTATGAACCTAGATACATGTTCTTGCATCTTGGGCCAATACACATACCTTTGCAAGATGGTCATGATCTTCCCTACACAAAAGTTCCCTGCAACCTTGGAGGTGTAAGCCTCTCTAATTAGCTGCAAGCATTCACCTTTAGGAATGCATAGCTTATCCAATATGTAGAGTAACCCATCCTAGAGATGGTAGTGTTGGAATCATGATTTTTGTTAGAACAAAACCCGTAGGCTTTTGTCTCCGCTACAATCACCAGAGTTAGCATCCACGAGAGGCGGTTAGTGCATGTCACGAAATGCACGGGGAGCATTGAACCCAATTTCCAATGATCTTCCCCCCAACGCGAGTTGGGTGAGTTTAGAACTCGAGACCTGTCACTCTAATACCACTTGTTGGAATCATGATTTCCATTATAAAAAAACCCACAGGATTTAGTCTTCGCTACAATCGCCAAAGTTAGGATCAAAGAGAGGCGGTTAGTCCATGTCGCGAAACACACGGGGAGCGTTGAACCCAATTCCCAACAGGTAGTCAACGGTGTTGTCGCCATCATGCACACGAATTTGACTCTGCAACTGATGAAACACCTAATTGAAGTTCTCATCCTCTAAATATGCATCTCTATATGCATCATGGGTGAATGGCTCCATGTTCATAAGAGTGCCCAAAGTTGTGATATTTGGTGTGGGTGGCCTTGGGAGAAAATAATCCAATTGGTTTGTGCTTCGATTATTTTACTTGATCACCAAATGAAACTGTTGTAGAAACCCCATCCACTTGTAATGCATGGTTTGTTGTAGCTTACTTTGGGCTTGTATCTATTGTAGTGGTTGGTGATATGTGTGGATTATTGTCTCCTTTCCCATTATATATTGCTTCCACTTATTCACAACTCGCACAAAGGAATATATCTCCTTGTCATAGGTAAGGTAGTTAATAACTTCCCCATGAAATCATTTAGAATGGTAGTGTATAAACCTTCCTCCTTGCATCTAGACAAATCCCATAACATACCCACTTGCATCTATCTCCACTTCAAAGGGATGATGCAAGTTTGGTAATTCCAGTGTGTGCTTGACTCGTCTTCTTCTTTAGCTCCTTGAAAGCCTTCTGTTGACCCTTTCGACACTGGAAACTCTTGCCACTCTTTGTTATGGCGTGGAGTGGTGTTGCTACCACTAAAAACGAGGCTGTGAATTTCCTTAGGTACTGTGATGCCCTAATGATACTCCTAATCTTAGAAACCTTAGTAGGCACCAACCATTCCATGATGTCCTCCATCTGGGAAGGATCTATCTTAAGCTCTCCTCCACCTATAACATACCCCAGATACACCAAATATTGTTGTGAAAACTCACACTTCTTGAGATTTGCTACTAGTTGGTGCTTTTTTAATGTCTCTATCACCTGCATCAAATTTGAGATGTGCTCCTCTTAGGTAGAACTGTATACCAATATATCATATAAATAGACAATAGCCAATGAATCTATAAAAGGGTGCAATACATCATTCATTAATCTCGTAAACGTAGTCGGTGCAATACATAGGCCACATGGCATGACTAACCACTCATACAAACCTTCCCTGGTTTTGAAGACAATCTTCCAAGTATCTTCTTCTTTGATTCATACTTGGTGATATCTAGAATTTAAGTCCAGCTTGGTAAAGTATTTTTCTTGCTATAGTTGATCAAGTAGATCATCTATCCTAGACAAGGGGTACCTCTTCTTGAGTGTGATTTTGTTCAATGCCCTATAATCTACACACATCCTCCAAGTCCTGTATTTCTTTGACACAATGATGATGGGTGACCCACATGGTGACGTAATCAGTAAAATGGCACCTTGTTCCAGTATTTTTTGCAACTATTCTTCACCTTACTTGTTTCTTTAATATACTGCCTATACAACTAAATGTTTGGAAATAGGAAGTCTAGAAATAGTTGAATCTCGTACTCCACTTCCCTCTTAGGTAGTAACCATTTAGGATCTCGGATCACATCCATGTATGATTGTAGAAACTAGTCAAGTTGATGTTTTTGTTTCTTAGTACACCCCTCCAGGGATGCCTTGCCTCTTTTCTACAAATTGTTTCTCTTAAAAGAAATAAAACTTTGCTTCTTGCTAGAACTGATAAATTTCTTAGCTTGGTTGGAACTTATCAGCGGAATTTTTGGCTTTCCTTTGTGTGTGTTGATGATGAAATATTTTCATCCTTGAAAAGTTGGTAATGATTGGATCTTTGCATGAATGTTGCATCTCGCATGTACATGTAGGGACTCCCAAACACTGCTCCACATACATCAAGGGGAAATACATATAGTTCTACTTCATTAATAAAATCAACGCTGATGGAAAATCTAATTTTTCACTATTTGGTTTCCTTAATTTTTGCATCCTTATTTACCCATCCCATTGGATATGGGATTGGATGATCACAAAATTCTAGCCCCAACCTCTTGATAAACTCTGCTACAATGATATTTTCCTGTGATCCTGAGTAAAAAAAAACATCAATATTGGTCTTTTTTATCTGTATCTTTATATGGAAGATTCCGACCATTCTTTCTCTTCTTGTTACCGAAGGTTACTCAGATTCACCTCCTTATACACTGACATTCAAACGATATTCTCAACCATGTTCAAGTTGCTTTCAACTTGGTTGCTCAAATTAGTCGCCATGATATTCTTTTTCTTATTGTGTTTCTTTTTATTATTTAGGTTTAGCTTTAGATGAAACTTCAAACACTTATCCTCTATATTGCTATCAATGTTGCAGTGGTTACAGTGGTTGTTGGGATATTTTCACTAGTGTGCTATGGCTGCCTCCTTTTTATCTTCCCCCCCATTTATGCTTCTTCTTCCCCTGCTTAGAAGTGCCTTGTTTCTCTTTATGCTTTGATCCACTTGATTATGCTCTCTTTAGGCTTATGTTCTCCAGGTATCGTGCCTATACACAAGTATAATCCAATGATTTAGGCTTGAATAACATCACTTTATCACACATATGGCGGTGTAGACCCCCCAAATAATTGAGGGGAACATTTGGGTTCTTTGGGGAGATACCCAACATTATGTCCATATTTCTGAAATATGTGGTATACTCTTGCATGCTTTGCCCTAGATTTTTCCTGAAGTAGTGCCACCGAATCCATTGGGCTTATACATAACCAATAGGGTAAAAATGTGACTTAATGAGGGTTTTTAATTCCTCCCACTCAGTCACTAGAGGCTCTCCCTCTAACCACAGGGTCTCCACATGGCTTTCCCACTAACTCAGGGAATGAACCTTTAATTGCAGTCGCATAAAGGAAATATTCAGTTCATCCTCCATTTAATGGATGTTGAAATACAATTCTAGTTATTACAGCCGATGATTTAGCTTCATAGCATTGATATCACAGTGCTACGACTTGATATCGACCTTCTCTTCCATTTTAAACATGGGCTATGATTGAATCTCGACACTAGAACTGGGTTGATATTTTCCGGTTCTTTTTTCGATTGGTTCTCCATTTCTTCCTCATCCTGATCCCCCTTCTGATTTTTCCTCTGCATTTGAACCCCCATATTATCCAAATATCCCAACCTTGTTTCTCAAGGCTTTCATGAGGATATTCACACTACGATTTCTATCAGTGACTTGTTTTTCCAACCACGAAAACCTTTTCTCTACAGGATCATGAGGGTTATTCACATATTCTTTGGCCATGATTGGGGTTTTACGAATTTTGGCACAACCAATCTAGATATATTACAAATATCCACAATACACCCACAAAAACTTTCTCTAATACATATATTATCTGTAAACTGCCATGGATACTCCACTGGACAGTTCATCACTATAGTCCTGATAAATTATATTTAAAATTTGATATTATACATTATTACAGTTTTATTATATTTTTGGATCTATAGATATAATACTAATAGTGCATGCATGTGAATAAAAAATTATGTATAAAATAGATAACAATGAAATACAAATCTCACACACACATTTGACACAAGGTATGCTTTAGGAAACCTTTTCAGGAGAAAAACCTAGCTAGAAGGTGATGCAACTTTGTTCTCTTTCTCTGAATGGAAATACGGTTGCGACTACAAATAAGTATGGTATGTGGTCTATGGGATAATACAGTACATAAATCATATTTGTGTTCTCTACCTCTTATCCCTCTTGGACATTTTTTCTCAGCTATGGAACAAAATTCACTCGAAAGAATGGAACCCATTTTCTTCCTACTGGCCTTGTTATAACACAACCTAATAGCCTACTAGTGGTTAGGTTTGACTACCTCAACTCTTAATAAAAATTAAAATATAGAATCTTCTAGAGTCTTCTACGTCATAAGCATTTGGATAGCTCTTTTTTTATGAATAATGGTGGCTGACTTGCCATTTTATCGAATTATGGTGGTGAAAACAAGAAGTTCAACTCCTGCACATCATAACTTTCGCATACAAAATTTGATTGACATGATTCTTGCATCGTTGGAAAGGGATCTATGTGTAAAATAGGAAAAGAAGGTTTTGCACTAAAGAGGAAAATTTGTACCCCCAAAAAATGGAATTTTGATGCCTCGAGAATCTCTTGTAAGGTTTCAAACTATGTTTTACCAAACTGAGTCTCGCTAATAAAAATGGTCCCGTGAGATAATTCCTCTACTTTTTCCACCCTTAAAGCATTGAGATGGATGAAAAAAAATATAATGATCTAATCTGGATCACACCTCCCAATGTTTGGATTCTTTTGGTCCACAAAATATTCTACTGAACGAGGTGAGGAAATTTTCCTCCACCTTCTCTCTGGTGTACCATTTAGCTTTTCCTGGAAGTTTCCCTTACAACCCAATATATCAAGGTCATGTTTCCCCTGTCTTGTAGTTCTAGGCCTATTCTGTGAAACTATATCTTTTTTCAACTCTTCCAGAGATTCTGGTGTGGAATTCTCCATAAAATGTAAGACTTGTTACTCTCCCTGATCCAACATGGAAGGTTCATAGAGTTTCAGATTCTCTACATTCACAACTAAGTAAATGTGCATGTATGGTGGTAAACTGAGTATATAGGAATTATCACTCACCTTTTCTAGTATCTCGAAGGTTCCATACCTGAGAGCCTTAATTTTCTTATCAGGCCCTTGTACCCTCTCCTTCTTAAACTATAGCCATACTTTATCTCCCACATTGAACAACTTCTTTGTTGAATGTTGATCATGCCTGACCTTATATTTATCTTGTGACTTATGCAGTGTCTATTGTACTTGTATATGGATATGCTCGATCTTTTATACAAAATTTTCAACCCTCAAGGTGTCTCATATAAGATCTTCCCTCACTCCTCCTTGCTGCCCATATGAAATTTCAAAAGGTGAAGGTGATAAATATCCAAAACAAATTTCAAATTTGGATTTTCCTATAGAAGTGTGGATTTTTCTATTGTAAGAATGTTGTATATATACCATATTTTCATCTTAGACTATCTTCGAATGCTTCTGGTTGTATCCCCTCGTAATCTACACCAATTTTTTGTTGACTATTTCTATTTGTCCAATTGTCTATGGATGGAATGCTATAGATTTCTTCAACTTCATGTCCATCTTCTCCCACAATGTAGTCCCAAATTCACTGAGAAATATTATATCCCTATCTAAAACAATGCTCCTTGGTATCCCAAAGTGCACCAAGACTTGTCCAAATAATAAGTTTTCTGCTTCTTTCCCACCGATGGTCTTTTTACAAGGCATCTGAACACACATATTGTTGAACCTATCAACTACCATGAACAGGTAGTCATGTCCCTTAGTGGTTGTTGGTAAACCTCACAAAAAGTCCATGGAAATATTTTCCCGAGGACTTATAGAAATTATACAACAAGCATGTATATCATGGATTCAATCTGATCTAACAATGTACTAAAGTTAAATACTGAATCTCTTCTACAAATCAATTGTGGAATTAAAAACACAATCACCAATCACATGAAGCAAAGAAGAATCAATCAAGCCACAACACAAATAATTTCCCGGGGAAAGCTTGCTACTCAAAACCCCACTATCTTCTATTATATATTCGACATGGAATCATGAAACAATTTCATACAACTCTTCTCACAAGAGCCCTCTTGTACTCAACTACGTGTCTCACACTGTCGCACATAAAATTGACCAGTACTTAGCCAATTTATTGCCTCCAAACAACCTGCCTTGCTTGCGAAATCCCTGATGAATGCAATCCCTAAAGAATAGGAATTTTGGCCTTCCTTGACTGCGCAAGTATCATGGGCACTCCAATGGGTGTTTGGTTGCATGGGTGAAACCCAATAATCCTACAATTGATAGTCAACTTCCCTTTCACCTAGATCTCAACTGGGTCTTCACTGGATTTGACATGCATGCAACTAATAATAGTAAATCCTCAATTGCATGTGAGATCACTGATTGTGAATTAATTAATATTTAATTCACTTGATCTCTCACTAGTGTATCTAACAGTTACAACTAGCACAACTGATTTTAACTCACTTAACTGAGTTAAACTGATTACAACCTGCATTAACTAATGCACCACTGCACTTCGAACTCTATTACAACTAGAATTACTATGAATGCCTCACCAACTACCTCTAATTCGAAATTCATGAGCTAATTGAGTTTATCACACTCAGTTAACTATTACAAGTTATTTTGAGAGTCGAGACTAGATTATATTTTATTGTCCATCTTAATTAAGGGATAACTAAAATAGACATGCACCAAATTTAGCCCTGTGGGCCCCACCCTAGTGTAATTGCTTAATGCACTAGGCGTGGGTGCTGAAATTTTCTTGTTGAATTTCAACACTCCCTCTCAATAAGAAAGGGATTATCCTTCACCCTGATCATGTCTTTATGGTATTCAAATTTTCCCCTGGTGAGCGCCTTCATCATAATATTTGCATCCTGATCTTCCATGGGAATGTACTGAAGCAACATTATTCTTCTCTGCACACAATCTCTAAGATGATGGTACCAGATATCTATGTGCTTGGACCTATCATGAAACATAGGGTTAATTGATAGTTTAATGCAACTCTGATTATCACAGTGTATCACTGTCGGATCCATCTGAGAACCAAACAAACCAACCAATATACACTCCAAGGAAAAGACCCACTAGTGGATGTTTTTGAGGAACCCCACAAAAATACCCCATACATCCGTTTCTAGTGGAGGTTACTAGAGGAGGTTGGCAGGCGGAGGGTTTTGCGGATGTTTTCCGCTTTGTGTGCTTATCATTAAATGTCGCCCCGGTGCTCTAGAACCAAGAAAGCACCGGTGCACACCAAAACATTGGCACACCAGACACCATGCACTCCGTACACACCCGCCTGATGCGTCATATTATTCTATAGCACTGGTGCGTCACAAATCTTCCGCGTCGGTGCATTATAAAACACCGCGCCAAAACCGAAACCACCCGATGCGGTAGAAATAAATTGCACCAGTGCATCATAAAACAACGAGCCAAAACGCAAATCGAACAGTGCGTTTGTAAGAAACAGAACCAGTGCGCCTATAAACCACACACACCGCTAAAGGGTTAAATTAAAAAAAAAAGAAAAAAATTACGCAAAAAACCCAGATTTTTCAGTTTTCCAGTGCTCCTAAGCTCTCAATTATCGGTGCGCGCCCTACCATATAACGCACGGGTGCGTACCAAACATTGGCACATCGGACAGCGTGCGCGACGTACACACACCTCCGAGGCATCCTATTACTGTAATGCACTGGTGCTTCACTACTCTTCTGCATCGGTGCATCATAAAACACCGCGCCAAAACAGAAATGTGCCAGTGCATTCTTATCCAAGAGCACCGGTGCGCCTATAAACTACAAAAACAGGAATGGCGTTACATAAAAAAAAAAAAATTAAGGCCAAAAAACTAGTGCTTTACGACTATTCCACACTAGTGCTTTACGAATATTCCGCCCCAGTGCATCATCAAAACTTCACACCAAAACTAAAACATCCTGGTGCGGTGTTAGGGAACTGCCTCGATGCATTATAAACAACGTGAAAAATTTGACACCACCTGGTGCAGTTGTAAGTAAGCGTACTAGTGCGCCTATAAAACCCCGCGCACTGGAACATGGTTAAATAAAAAAAAAAATTACGGCCAAAAAACCTCATTTTTCACTTTCCTCAGTGCTCCAAAGCTCTCAAGCACCGGTGCCATTTCCCCTTCTCTGAGCCACCCTGAAATTGGTGCTCTCATTGCACCCATTGCATGCATTGTTGTTCTGCATTGGTCACCAATCTCCAACTTGCATTTTGAAAAACGATGGGCAAATTTTCTTTTGCAAATTTTACAGCCAATATGCCTCCTCGACGGCGAAATGTATAGGTATTTTTCTAGTTTTTCCATAATTAAACCTTTTAGCGTATTAGAAATTGAAATAACCTTTAAAATAACCATTAAAAAAAGAAAAAGAAAAAAAAAAAATTCGCTCTGTGCGCCGGAGCTATTTGGCTCGCACCGCCACCGGTGCTAACGGTATCCGCACCGTTTTCGGGGTGGTACCGAAAGGTGCCCTGAATAAATTTAAATTTAAAAAATAAAATAAAATGCGGTGCACTCATTTATCCAGGCGCACTGTTGACCATGGGAATCACTTTGCGGTGCATTGACGGAATTATCCGCCCCAGTGTATGTCAGCGCACCGCATTCTGCATTCCGAGAGGGTCAACGGTGCGGTTGGGTAAAAGACCGCACCGTTGACTATGTAATTGTCATGAAGTTGGTGCGCTGAAACGACTATACGCGCCGAGGCGTATATTTCAGTCAGTGCACTGCTATTCTGAACTTGGATATAGTCAATGGTGCTTGAAAAATAGACAGCTGCACCGAGGATGGTGTGTGACTGTTTTTATGGCGCACTAACTTGTCTGTTTGTTTTTTTTTCAAAAAAAACAAAATATATATATATATATATATATATATATTCCTAAATACATGTTTGTTTTAATAAAAAAAAAATTATTTAATATGGCAATGATTCAGAGAGAAGAGAAGGAACAACAACAACAACAGGCTGAACAGTATGACATGATTCACTAATGGGAGGCCCAAGAGAGGGAGAGAGATGCATACCCTCGCCCTATTACTGCAGATACCCAGGGGATTCTTAGGCAGGTAGGCCTCCTCAAGTTCTATGAGGAGGCTACTTCCCTAAAGGCCCATAGTGTGTTTTTGAGATATCTTATCCGCAGGTGGAATGCCCACCGACAAGCTTTCCAGGTTGGTCCTGACCAGTGGTACACACCCACTGAGGAGGATATTTATTTTATTACAAGACTATCAAGGAGAGGGGTGGATTTTCCCTCATTCCCAGACGTGCAGCTGGTTGTGTAGCAGGGAGTCAATTAGTTTACTCCCAGAGATACATTAGAGCACATGTACTGTCTCCTTCAGAGTTTCAGGTACCTGGAGGTCAGTTACGTATAGGTTCTTTTGGTAGACAAGACGTGCAATGCCTCTCCCTTATCATTTCGACCATTTCACACAACACCAGTGACGGGCAAAGCATTAGTTGCTCGCTTTTATATTATGTTGATTCTTTAGTACAACAACCACGACTTGTCAGCTGGTCTGCCATTTTTTTACGGCAATTTTGTACGGCCTTAGATAGATGTCGTGCTCATGCACAAGGGAGGGTCAACTTCCCTTTTGCTTCAGAGCTGTTTTGTTTATTTTTTGAGAGGTTTCCAGATATGAGACCTAGTTTTTTTCGACAACGTCATAGGCCGATGTTTGAGGCCTGGATGCACATGTGGGGGCAGATGATGCCCAAGAGGGGAGACACTATGTTTCCAACTAGGATATTGCATGATGCACTGGACTTAATATCCAGTGTTGAAGGACTGCATCCCTTCATTATGGAGCCATGTCCTTATGCTAGATTAGATTGGCGAGGATGTCCCAACATCCTCTTCACAGATGATGAGCCGCCAGATTATAGAGTTAATATTATTATTTATATTTATATTTATTCTAACATGTTCTTTAACTTGTTTTTATTAAATTGTGTAATGAAATTGTCTAATTATTGTTGTGTACTTGTATATATTTTGCAGACATTGGCTCTTTTGATGGCGAGGAGATGTCGAACCCACCACATGATCTAGGTGTGGATCCTGATGATGACGATCAAGACATGGTTGATGCTGAGGATGATCATGATCAGGATGAGGCTGGTGTAGCAGAGAGACATGCTCTTGCTCATGGTGCATCGGTACCGCCTTTTGCTAGGCGCGGTCGACCTGAGACTAGATATAGGATGGAGTTGGGAAACCAACTATGTGCATTGATTGTTGATGCGAGCATCAGGCCCTCTCATTACAGAGACATACAGGCTGATGATAGGCTATTACGGATGTGGGAGGCATGCCGCGTGACATGTATGGCCCGATGCAACATGTTGTAGGAGCTACGACAGCTGTTATGCGACTGAGGAGGCGTAGTCGAGCCGCGGCACATGATGGATAGTCCGCGAGCAACGAATCACATGCATCTCATGATATTTCACCTCGCGGCACGCCTGATGAGCATGAGGCTCCACTAGCAGCATCTGACAGTCATCATGGAGATGAGGTTGGACCATCGGCCACGTCCAGTCAGCAACCTGCGGCATCCATCAGTACTAGTCATGATCATGAGCAGGTTGGACCATCGACTAAGCAAGCCTCCACTACTACTGCTCATATTGATGTTGTACTACCACCATCGGATGCATCCATCAGTACTAGTGATCATGATCATGAGTAGGCTCGACCATCGACTGTCGAGGCTGCACCCAGCTTTACTGAGCAGGCATCCACTTGTACTGCTATTGATGTTGTTATACTACCACCAGCTGATCCATGACATTTAATTACAATTGTATATTTTTAACATTATTTAGTCATATATATATATGGTCCATGTATTTTATGTTCATGTTGCAGTTGTACTTAATTTTCATGTTGGTGATCATCATGATGTGGCGCATATTGTTAGGTCATGTTAGATATGTTCATTTAATGTTTAGCTTGCAGATAGATGTGTATATGTTATAGCATGAGTTATATGAGATGAGATGTATATTTGATGTTATATTTGATGTTTGTGTTGTGATGATGTTAATATATAATGTTAGTTTGATGTTTGAATGTGTTTATTAGTTGAATATGATGTTTGTACGATGGTTATCATGACCGTGATGATGTTTATTAATTAATTTAATATTAAATGACCATGACATTTATTAAATATTATGTCGTGATTGTAATTGTAATTTAAATTTTAATTGTATGTAGAATTGTAAAATTGTAATTGTATTTGTACTAATTGTAATTTTAACTGTAACTGTATGTAAAATATTTAATGTAAAATTTTAATTTTAATTTATTCTGAAATGATTGTAATTGTATATATGAAAAATTGTAAAATTGTAATTCTAATTCTAATTGTATGTAAAATTCTAAAATTGTAATTGTAATTGTAGTTGTAATTTTAATTGAATTGTATGTAAAATATTTGTAAAATTGTAATTGTAATTGTAAATGTAATTCTATGTAAAATTGTAAATGTAATTCTATGTAAAATTAAAATTGTAATTCTAATTCTAATCGTAATTCATGTATGTGAAATTAATGTAAAATTGTAATTCTAATTTTAATTCTAATTTTAATTGTAATTGTATGTAAAATATTTGTAAAATTTTAATTGTATTAATGTGAAATGATTCTATTAAAATATTTAAATTTGTAAATTTGCAAATAATTGTAAAATAACAAATCTAGAATAATACGAATTTTTGTAACATAATAAAGTTTATAAAATAATGAAAATAAATTCATGTACTTTATAATTATCATTATTTTATTATGATCTTACATATTAAAAAAAAGAACTTTATATAGTCCGGTGCACTTATCATCCTAACACGCACAAGTGCGTCACAACTCTTCCGCACCGGTAACGAATAAACGCAAATTGCTATGGTACATCATTTTTCTTTTCGATTTACATTGATGTATATTATTTAGTATTGAAATTTTCATTATTCTCACCAATGTATATATACTCATTTCAGTCTATTTTTATGTTTGTAGATGGAAGGTGAAGAAGAAGAAAATAATCAACGCTGTGAACACAACATGCTTGAACCCAAGTCATGGAAGTAGCTCTAGTAGTGACAGCGATTCAAGCGAAGAATGATGATCACTATGTTTGGATATCAAAGCAAGGCGTTTTATTTTTTGAAATATGTCTGTGAAATCAGACATTTTGTTTAATGTAATGGACATATTGTCCCAATTGAAAGACAAAGGGATACGAATAACTGTCCCATTTTGTATGATAAAGATTGGCTTATATATATATATATATATATATATATATATATATATATATATATATATATATATATATATATATATATATATATATATATATATATATATATATATATCATAAAATATGTTTTAATTTATTCTATTGCGTTCTCCATTGTCGCTATTGCGTTTTCCATTGTCGTTCTCAAATGCACTAATAAAAATTTAATTTATATGAATATTGTTATAAGATATATATGTGTCGACTTTTGATGAATAATGAATTTTAAAAAACCACAATAATTCTGATATGATATAACGAATTAATCCAAATAGCACATTCAAATGCATTAATAAAAATGTAATTAATATGAATGTTTTTATAAGATGTGTCGACTTTTGATGAATAATGAACTTAAAACAATCACAATAATTGCACTGTCACAGGTCGATGTTTCTAAAAAAAACAAAATGAAAACTGGTGCGTGTCAGTAATTGTCCACCAGTGCGTTTATGTGTCTATACGCACCGGTGCCATTGTACGATCCATGTGCACCGCACGAATACCGATACCAATTATAATTCTCGGTGCCTTTCTGTAATATGGCACACCAGTGCATCATAAACATATACACACCGATGCGTTGATATGACCTATGGGCACCGCACAAATACCGATACCAGTTATAAATATCGGTGCATTTGTGTGATACTGCGTACCGGGGCGTTTATATATCGATAAGCACTGGTGCATTTGTACGATCCATGTGCACCACATGAACACCGATACCAATTATAAATCTCGGTGCCTTTATGTGATACGACGCACTGGTTCATCATAAAGGTATACGCATCGGTGTGTTGATATGACCTATGGGCACCGCTCAAATCCCAAGACCAATTAGAACGGCCCCATGCGTTGTATCACCAACACTATGCCCGGTGTTTTTTTATACCTTAACGGCCCATTGCATTCTCCTTCGACCGCCCCGAGGCTCTGGCTACAGGTACGCACTGGTGCGTTAAATCCTGATTAGCACACCGATGAAAAAAACATCCGTAATAACCTCTGACCGCCCTTTTTTTTTTTAGTTTTGTTGAATTTATGTTAAAAGATTCACCAAAACCTCTGTACCCATAAACATATGTGGTAGCATATGGTTTTTTGACAATTTTGACCAATTTTATAACACTAAAAACCTCCTTTATAACCTCCGCTAAGGAGTCTTATACTTGTAGTGATATTTCTCATCCAGATAGCCTCACATGCAGCTTGAATTGCTGCCATGTATTATGCTTCTGCTGAACTAAGTGCCACAAATACTTGTTTACTGTTGTACTAGGAAACTGTTGTCGATCCTATGCTGAAGATCCCTCTTGATGTGCTCTTTCTGTCTGATGGACTGCCCGCCCAATCTGCATCCGTGAAGTCTTGAAGCTTCACTCCCTCTATCTGCATACTCTGATGTGCCCCTCAGGTATCTGAAGACATGGTTCCCTGCCTTCCAAAAGAGCTTGGTTGGCTTAACCATAACTTTACTCAACTGGTTAATAGCGTAGCAAATGTCTGGTTTGGTGTTCACTAGATACATCACTGAACCAACTAACTTCCTGTAGACAATAGCATCCACTACCTCTCCAGAAGTAGCATCCTTTTTCCTCCAATTTCATGGAAGAGGAGTATCCATGGGTTTGCATCTCTCCATGTGAAACTTACCCAGTATATCCTTAGCTTACTTGCCTTGAGAAACACAAATTTCACCATCCCGCTACCATATTTCCAATCCAAGGAAATAATGAAGAAGTCCCATGTCCTTCATTTCAAAATCCCTTGCAAGATCCTCCTTGCATGAGTGTATCGACTGCTCATCACCAGTCAAAATTAGATCATCAACATAAAGAAAAATAATCAATAGCTTACCCTCAACCACAATCTGGTACAGGTTTTCATCTGCTTCACTTTTGGTGAAGCCCAGTCCGGTGAAATAGTTTTCTATCTGAGTGTACCAAGCACGAGGTGCTTGCTTCAGCCCATACAATGCTCTCTTGAGTTGGCACACATGCGACTCACTGTTGAAGATCTCAAAACCTTCAGGATGCTCTATGTACACTTCTTCCTCAATGATCCCATTGAGAAACCTAGTTTTCACATCCATCTGATGAATGCGCCAACCCATCTTCGCTGAGAGTGGAAGTATGGATCTAATTGAAGGGCACCTTGCAACAGGTGCAAAAGTATCATCATAATCGATCCCCTCGATCTGTGAGAATCCCCGGGCCACAAATCTGGCCTTGTATTTCTCCACACTCCCTTCAACATCTTGCTTTACCTTGTAGATCCATCTCGCTCCAACCACTGATTTGTTGACCAGTCTTGGGACAATCTCCCATGCACTATTTTTTACAATGGAGTCATACTCCTCCACCATTGCATCAACCCAAATTGGTTGTTGCACTGCTTCCTGAAAGGAAGATGGTTTATTCACAATACATTTGCTCATAAGTTCCATGTATCTAGTAAACCTATCAGGAGACTGTCTCTGTCTGCGCTATGAAGTAGGGGCTCCTACATTCTCTGCAGCATCAAGTCTCAATATATCAATTTCCATGGTGCACCTTCAGCCGTTTCTGGTGGATGGCTCTGCATGTGTTTTCCTCCACTCCATGATCCTCCGCATGTGGCTGCTCCACATATTGAGGCTCATTTTTAGGAGCCAACAGTTCCTCCTCTGCATGCAAGTCCAACTCCCTCTCAAGGGACAACTGCATGGATTTCTCCTCATCAAATTTTATATCCCGTCGCACAACATTCATTCTAATGTTTGGAAAATACACTCGATAATTATGGGGTGTTTCAGTGTACCCCACAAAAATCCCGATCTCAATTTTCAGTTCCAGCTTCTTCCTGGCGTCTTTGGTCACATCCACATAAACATCTGACCCAAAAATCTTAAAGTGTGAAACATCAAGTTTCTTACCAGTGAAATCCTCTTCTGGTGTACTCATGCCAAGTATCCTATGAGGACAATGGTTCTGCATAAATACTGTAGTGTTGCATGCTTCTTCACATAGATGCATTAGTAGGCCTTGATCATGCAACATCACTCTTGCTGCACCCATGATCATTCTATTCTTTATTTCCACGACCCCATTCTAGTGTCGGTTATGAGGCGTTATCAATTCTCTTCGAATTCCTTCTTTGCTATAGAAGTTATTGAATTCATTAGAGATGTATCCTCCACCATTATCGCTCATAAGAGCCTTCACTTGCTTCCCCGACTCTTTCTCCACCAGTGCTTTTAACTGAAGAAACTTTGAGAATGTTTGGTATTTCTTCTGCATGAAGAAGATTCAGTACTTACGAGAAAATTCATCAACGAATATCACATAGTACTTATGTTTTGATGTCGAAGCAACAGAGAATGGTCCACACACGTCTATGTGAACTCTCTCAAGGATTCCTGAAGCTCGGTTCTCCTTCTCATGAAAGGTGGCCTTAACATATTTTCCCATAGTACATCCCTTGCATTTGTCTGACTATGCAAGTGTACCCCTGGGAAGACCAGTAGAAATCTACTGCGTGAATTTCAAGGCTCCATGGTGAAGATGGCCCAGTCTCCTATGCCATAATTCACCCTCATCCCAGCTCACCACTTTTTCCGCCTTGTCCATCAATGTTGCACAACCATCTACATCCATCTTGTAGATATTCTTAACTTGAACCCCTATCTTCTTGGCTTGTCCTATTGTTTTGTTTCGCACGAAATATTTTCCTTCACTAAAAACTACATCATAGCCTTGATCATCCAACATTCCAATGAGACTATATTTTTCTTCAAACCCTATACATGCATTACATATTTTAATTGAAAGGGTTTACCTGACTGCTTCTGGAAGGTAATGGTACCAATACCAGTAGCACTATATTTCCTGTCTTCACCCATTTCAATATGCATCTAGAGATCCTTCTCCTCCAAGTTACTGAAAAATTACTTGTCTCCCGTCATGTGAAAGGAAGCGCCACTATCCAAATACCACACAGACCCCAATGCACTTAACACCATGCATGCAATTAATGAGAATTCAAGCTCAAATTGCGAGTCCAAAGCCTCACCAGCTGTAAATCCTCCAACCTTCTTGTTCTTCTTCTTTTGTGGACAGTTAGTAGCATAATTTCCATGCTCGTGACAGTGAAAACACTTCACCCTGGAAATATCTTGCTTCTTTCCATCTTTAGACTTGGATTTGTAATGGAATTTCTTCCACTTCCCCTTCTTCACCTTGGCAGCCAAAGCACAATCTTCTTCATATTTTTTCTTAGATGAAGATCCATCTCTAGTGTTTCGTCTGAACTCCTTTGCACCAAATCCGACCATAGTCGTTCCCAATCTAGCAGCTTTTCCCTTCCATTGACAAAGTGTTGATAATTGTGCCAACTCTTGGGAAGTCCTAGCAGAGCCAAGCTCACCAACTCATCATCATCAATAGTTATACCAACGATCCCCAGTTCATCCCGACATTGGACAAACTTTGTTAGATATTTTGGTATGGAGTCACCCTTCTCCATCTTGATCTTCCTGAGTTTATCTTTGAGTGCCAATTTCCTATGGTCACTGTTGCTTTGGAATAGATCCATCAAAGCCTTCCACATTGCATATGGTGTGGCTTTCCCATGGAAGCTTGAGAAAATTTTGTCTCGTACTCCCTCCAATAAGATCCTCCTTGCCTTTGTCACTTTCTTTTTCCATGCCTCAAGATTTGTAGCATCTGTCACAACGAGTTTAGGAACACCATTGTCAATTCATTACTTCAAGCCATTGTCTTCAAGTACTGCCTCCATCATGTCCTTCCAAGAAATATATTTTGAGTTGCCCTCAAGTGCATACTCCAACCTCAACCCATTGAAATCCATTTTGATCCTGAATCAGTTGTAGCACCAAGAAATTCTTTCTACAAATTTTAATTCTATCTAGTCACAAACTCATCTCCTTCTTCACAATTGTGATTTCCTACGCTTTGATACCATGTAGAAATTATACAACAAGCATGTATCTCATGGATTCAATTCGATCTAACAATGTACTAAATTTAAATATTGAATCTCTTCTACAAATCAATTGCGGAATTAAAAACACAATCACCAATCACATGAAGCAAATAAGAATCAATTAGGCCACAACACAGATAATTTCCCGAGGAAAGCTTGCTGCTCAAAACCCCACTATATTCTATTGTATATTCAGCATGGAATCATGAAACAATTACAGACAACTCTTCTCACAAGAGCCCTCTTGTACCCAGCTAATTGTCTCACACTCTCACACATAAAACTGACCAATACTTAGCCAATTTACTGCCTCCAAATAGCCTTCATTTCTTGCGCAATCCCTGATGAATGCAATCCCTAAAGAATAGGAATTTTTCCTTCCTTGATTGCGCAAGTATCATGGGCACTCCAATGGGTTTTTGGTTGCATGGGTGCAACCAATAATCCTACAACTAATAGTCAACTTCTTTTTCACCTAGATCTCAACTGGGTCTCCACTGGATCAGACATGCATGCAGCTAATAATAGTAAATCCTCAGTTGCATGTGAGATCACTGATTGTGAATTAATTAATATTTAATTCACTTGATCTCTTAGTAGTGTATCTAACAGTTACAACTAGCACAACTGAGTTAAACTGATTACAACCTGCATTAACTAATGCACCACTGCACTTCGAATTCTATTACAACTAGACTTACGCTGCATGCCTCACCAACTACCTCTAACTCGAAATTCATGATAGAAATGAGTTTATCACACTAAGTTAACTATTACAAGTTATTTTGAGACTATATTACATTTTATTTTTCATCTTGATTAAGGGATAAATAAAATAGACATGCACCAAATTTAGCCCTGTGGGCCCCACCCTAGTGTAGGTGCTTAATGCACTAAGGTGGGTGCTGAAATTTTCTTGTTGAATTTCAACAAAGTGGGTACAATTAAGGGATGATATAGACCTTGTTTCCTATTGTTAGGCTTGTTGGTACAACAAGGCATGCATCCTCTTATGAACCTAGCTACTTGTTCTTGCGTCTTCGGTGAATACACATACCTCTGCAATTTTCCACAGTTTTCCCTACACCAAAGTGCCCTGCAACCTTGGAAGTGTGAGCCTCTATAATTAGTTGCAATAGCTCACCTTTAAGAACACATAGATTATCCAACTTGTAGAGTAACCCATCCTGGACATGGTATTCAATGGTGTTGTGGCCATCATGCACATGACTCTAACTCTGCAACTACTGAAACGCCTCCTAGAAGTCCTCATCCTCTAAATATGCCTCTCTATATGCATCACAAGTGAATTGATCCATGTGCATAAGAGTCCCCAAAGCTATGATATTTGATGTGGGTGGCACTGAAAGCATATCACCCAACTTGTTTATGTTACTCTTCTTAAATTTGATCACCAAGTGAAACTGTTGTATAAACCCCATCCACTTGTAATGATTGGTCTATTGTATTTTACTTTGGGCCTGTAGGTACCATAGTAGCTGGTGATATATGTGGATTATTGTCTCCTTTCCCATTAGATAGTGCTTCCACTTCTTTACATCTTGCACCAGGGCATAAAACTCCTTGTCGTAGGTGCAGTAGTTAATAAATGCTCCATGAAATGCTTCAAAATGGTAGCATACATGCCTTCCTCCCCGCATCAAGACCATAGCATACCCACTCACATATATCTCCACTTTAAAGGGCTACCGAAAGTTTTTTAATTCCATAACTTGTGCTTGACTGATCGTCTTCTTTAGCTCCTCGAAATCCCTCTATTGACCCTTTCCCCACTAGAAACTCTTGCAACTTATTGTTATGGTGTGGAGTCATGCTACTATTGAAAATGAAGCTATGAATTTCCTCGGGTATTGTGTTTCCCCAATGAAACTCCCGACCTCATAAACATTAATAGGCATCGACCATTTTATGAAAGCCTCCATATTGGCAGGATCTATCTTCAACTCTCCTCCACCTATCTCATACCCAAGATGCACCAAATACATTTATGCAAACTCACTCTTCTTGAGATTTTCTAGCAGTTGGTGCTTCTTTAATGTCTCCCAAACATACGTCAAATGTGAAATGTGCTCCTCCTAAGTAGCATTGTATACCAATATATCATCTAAATAGACAATAACAAAAGAATCTATAAAAGGATGCAATACATCATTCATTAATCTCATAAACGTATTGGTGCATTACATAGGCCAAATGGCATGATTAACCACTCATACAAACCTTTCTTGGTTTTGAAGGCGATGTTCTAGATATCTTCTTATTTAGCTCGAACTTGGTGATATCTAAACTTCTAGTCTAACTTGATAAAGTATTTTTCTTGTTGTAGTTGATCCAACAAACCATATATCTTGCGAAGGTGGTACCTGTTCTTGAGCGTGATTTTGTTCAACATCTCGTAATCTATACACGTCTGGAAAGTCTCGTCTTTCTTTGGAACAATGATGATGGGTGAACCATATGGTGATGTAATCGGTCGAATGACACATTGTTCAAGTATCTACTGCAGTTGTTTCTTCGCCTACCTTGCTTCTATAACAGATTTCATGTACATCCCAATGTTTGGCAATGGGGATTCCGAAAATAGTTGGATCTCGTGCTCCACTTCCCTCTTAGGTGGTAACCTTTTAGACTTTTGGAAAAAATTCTTGTATGCCTCTAGAAACTATTCAAGTTGATGTTTTTGTTTCTTATTACACTCCTCTAGTGATTCCTTGCCTCTTACTAACTCTTCTACATACTTATTTTCTCTTAAAAACAATAAAACATACTTCTTGCCAGAATTGATCAATTTATTTTCTTGGTTGGCACTTAGAAGAAAAATTTTTGATTGACCTTTGTGCGTGTTGATGATGAAAAATTTTCCATCCTTGATGATTTGGCACTAGTTATCTCTCCACGTGAATAATACATATCGCATGTACATGTAGGGAATCTAAAACACGACTCCACATGCATCAAGGGGAACCACATCTAGTTCTACTTCATTAAAAACTATGATGGAAAATATAATTTTGCACCATTTGGTTACCTTTAGCTCTACATCCTTATTTACCCATCCCAGTGGATATGGGCTTGGATGATCATGAAATTCTAACCCCAACTTCTTAACCAGATCTATTGCAATAATATTCACCTGCAATCCTGTCTCAAAGATAGCATCAATATTGGTCTTCTTGACCTATATATTTATAAGGAAGAGTTAGATCATTTATTTCTCTTCCTCTTGTTGAAGGCTACTCAGATTCACCTCCTTTTGCACTACCTACAAACGATCTTCTCAACCACATCCGAATTGCTTTAAAATCGATTGCTCGAATTAGTGGCCATGAGATTCTTCTTCTTATTGTCTTTATTTTTGTTCTTCGATTTTAGCTCTAGATGCAACTCACAGGGTCTTCACTCAAAGAACCTATGATATATCATGTGTGTTCGTATCATACTAAACAATACCCTTAATCTGAATACATATTGGAAGATACGTCTAAAAATATCATTATTTAACCGCATACCCATATGAACCCAATAAAAATTCCCAATTAAATAAAACTACTTTCACTAGATATCGATGGTATCCATTTTTTCATTAACATTTTTTATACCCCTTTATATTTTTTCGTTAACTTTGAGCTCCAGATTTTATACCTTCCAATGTAAAACCCCTTTACCCCCTATTATATGCTTAATATAATATTTCATTTTTTCCTCAATATATATCCCCCAATATGAACGCATGTGCTATGGTATTAGTCCCCTAGTGAAGCCCCCGTGATGTAAATTCCAACACTTCTCCTCTATATGGTCATCAACGTTGCAATGATTGCAGTGATTGTTATGATATTTGCATTGGTGTGTTGTGACTGCTGCATTTGTATCTTTTCCCCATTTATGCTTCTTCTTCCCTCAGAATCATTGTAACACCCTCCTCCCATATCTACCAAGGTAACCAACCAACCATGGTAAAAATGTGACAAGATGATACTATGATTTGGTTCAACCTCCCAGGTCACCTTAAGGAAGTGGAACCCACACCACACCATTACACAGAACTTCTACACTTGCTACAGGAAACCCATGAGCCATCCCAACCTTCCAGGAGGCTAGCCCCTAAATCAAACTGAATTTTTCATGCATCAATCACCCAATCACACGCTTTCCGTGGGAAAGAGAGCGACTGGAAACCTCTAGTCGCACACACAACACAAGTATGCATGTGAATGAGAAATTTTCCCAGTAGTTTTGAGCCTACAACCCCAACTTTTGTGCCACTTTTTCAGGCCCAGAGCCCAGGTCACTGCACAAAATTCTATGACACTTTCGGAATTGAAATATAATAGCAAAATAATGATACAAATGCAATTACTTGAACAAGGATCTGACTGGAACCATACTAGCCATGGCAGGAATTTCATGAAACATGTTGCAAATATGTAATCTACAGGTTTAAATAACAAATTTGAGCATAGGGGTCTCATACTTATCTGAGAATCGGTAAGAAGAATTGTTACCTTATGTCATTACCCGCATTATCATCTATTAGGTCATAGATGCAATGTTCATTCATTTACAAATAAAAACATGATGAGAGGCACAAATTGTCATTGTCATAAAATACATCCATAACTAGCATATAAACAACAAAAATACCAAGGATACATCAACCATATAATTCATATATAAACTAGTACATTTACACATAAATTACCAAGGAAATGAGCTATTATTCATGAATGCAAAATCCAACTCGGTATGAGACTACCACGTTCCACTCGACCATAGATTGGATGAGAGAAATATATCTTCAGCCAATCACCCTCGTGCCATATTCCAAGAATGAATGTGGGACTCAAACCAAAAGAACCAACCAGGGCTTCCTAAGGGTAATCTACCTCACCCTCATCAATATAAACCAGGTTTTACTGTAATCCACACCAAATCATAAAGCCAAAACAATAAACGTATAATAACATGCTTTACCATGATCTCCACCAAATCACTAGGAAAAAATAAGGATGGATGCCAGCAGATTTCTCCACCTACACCGTGAGAAATTTTCCTGTCTCCTAGTCTCTATGCTTTAACGCAATCCACAGTTTGATCCAATGATCACAAGGCCATAACCGAGACTCCACTCTCCAGTATTTACCGTATATCCCATCCCGAGATTCCTAAGCCTAATAGAGAGCACCCACCTCTAGGATTTATCGTATATCCTGCCATTCACCAGTCTAGGATTCCTAGGCCCATTGAGGCAAAAAACTATCTGGCTTTACCGCAACCCACATTCTTGTTCTTTCATTTAGAGATCCACCTCACTCAACTTCGAATCCATCCGACAATCCAACACAACCAAAACATGAGAACCCCATCACACAATGGCTATCCAGAAATGGAGAGGCTAGGATGAAAAACATTGTCACACCTGGAAAAACCCATTCCAATGATAGAAAGAGAACCAAGAACACACATGTAACACCATGCATGCTATATCTAGCAAGGAAACCACACCTGCAAATCGATACCTGCAAAGAATATTGTTGTAGCTTCTTGATCTTGCTCTTCCTTGCTTTATCTTTGATTCCTCTTTGCCTTATTTTCCCTTCTTGATCCAATGTTGAAATTCTCTAAGAAAACTCTAAGTCTCCAAGAGTGAGTGAGAGAGAGAGAATAGAGAGAGAGCTCCAAAACTGAACTGAAAAAAAGGTACCAACTGATCCTTAGAAGCCTTTTTATCAATTAGGCCTATATTTTCTTCATTTTCCATTATTTTCCTTCAATTTCCTCCTCACATGAAACCTATGACCTTTCACCTTCCTTTCCTCCTAATTTCCATTATTTTCATAAATGAAATGCCAATTAATGCCACTATGCCTTTCCAAATCCTTAGTCATTGCCTTTGACAATTTCCTTAGCCATAATAAACCGAAGTGAACACCCACTAGGATTTTTTTCCCAACATTCAAGTTGGAATACATGTTCCATAACCATGGTTATTATTTTTACCTTATTAATTTTTATTACATGAAATTTTCACCAGTGTGGTTACAAGTGTCTTGTTACTCCTACTTCAACCCACTTTATTGTTCTCTCTTCAGGCCTATGTTCTCTAGGTATTGTGCCTATACACAAGCCTCATCCAATGATTTAGGCTTGAACAAACTCACTTGATCACACAGATGGCGGTTATGGGACACTTATTCCATAGTGATTTTTTCCCATCATTCAGCTTGGAATAAGTGTCCCATAATAATCAAGGTTATGGGACACTTATTCCAAGCTGAATGATGGGAAAAAACATAGTGATGGTTATCACATGTGATTAATTGATGGCTATGGACTTGGAAAAGGAAATGGAAAAGGCTTTGGAAAGGCATGAAGAATTCATTGGCATTTTATTATGAAAATAAAGGAAAATAGGCGAAAAGGGAGGTGAAAGGTCACATGTTGCATATGAGGAGGAAAATGAAGGAAAATAATGGAAATTGAAGAAAATAGAGGCATCATTAATAAAAAGGCTTATGAGGATCAGTTTGTAGGTTTTTTCAGTTCATTTTTGGAGATCTCATTCTATTCTCTCTCTCTCTCATACTCTTGGACACTTAAATTTTTAATGGAGCATCCTTGGAGGAGTGTGGCATACTTTGGATTTGGAGTAAGAAGGAAAAATAAGAGTAGGAAAGCACAAGAGGACAATAGGATCAACAACAATGAGTTTTACTTGCAGGTACTAAGTTGCATGTATGATTTCCTTGCTAGTTTGGTATGCATGGAACATGCATGTGGTTTCTTGGTCATGATATGCCATTGGGATGGAGGATTTCCTCGATTGACAATGGTTTTTCCTAGCCTTGATATTTCCTAGATAGCCATGGTGTTGTGGGTTTTATCTTTCTTTCTTTTCTGGTTGGTTCTCATGATCCTTTGGTTGTGGGTTGAGTCACTATTTCCTAGAAGCCTTGGTTGGAAAAACACTTTGGAAGCCCTGTAACAGCTTGGGTTGAGTTACTAGTCTTGGAAGCCTTGGTTTTAAAAACGCTCTAGAAGCCCTTGGTCGATTTAGTTACTAGTCTTGGAATCCCTAGTTGGAAAAATTCTCTGGAATCTTGAAAACAACTATGGGTTGAGTTACTAGTCCTAGAATCCCTGGTTGGAACAAATGCTCTAAAGCCCTAGAAAACTTGGGTAGAGACCGATCTGGCGATGGTTAGTGATGTCCAACCATGAGGTGGAATCACTAGTTGAGGGTTGAGGTGGTTTGGTCTTTGGAAGCCCTGGTTTGGATTTGTTTGATTTGTTTCATGAGATCCCACATTCATGCTTGGAATATGACATGAGGGTGATTAGCTGAAAGAAAGGATTGGTTCAACCCAATCTATGGTCGGGTGGTTCGTGGAAGTCCAGACCTAGTTACATTTTTCATATGTTAATAACAACTATTTTCCTCTTTTATTTGATGGGTAAATTTAATTGTCATTATTTGGTTTATATGGCTATTAGATCAGATGAGCAGCATGGTGATGAGTACTCCCCTCACATAGTAGACACTTTGAGAATTTTGAAGGTATAAATAAGGAGTTACAAAGAATACAATGACCGAAATATTCAATCACAAGAGATACTTTGTAGGGCACAAGAGAAACAACCAAAAGTTAATGCAGTTATCCTTCAGAACTTGTCAGATTTGAAGAGATAGGCACCACTTGGAATAAATCACGGACAAGAGGATAAGAATAATGGTGCATATGGTAGCATGTCACATGGTGGGAACATGTTGGATAGAGATGACACAGTTAGGGACAATAGATTCTTGGATACACCTGATAGACGAGGCATTGGACATGGACTTTACTCTAGTTCTGGGTCAGATAGGTATCATGGTCCATTAGGGGAATTTTGAGGTCTAAAATGGGCCTACTAAGAAAAATGTACAACCAAAATACACTTTATAAGAACCAATAAGATTCAAGATGGTGATGTCAACCATGGGGGATGATTCACCATTTTTCAACTCGTATTTTCAACTTATTTCCCTAATTTTTTACTCAAATTTTGAGCGGAGGTACTCGTTAGATGAAAAATTTAATTCTTCATCCAAGGAGTACCCATGTTGCATACTTTTAATGGACCTTGCTACACGAAAAATGAGAAATACATGAAAAAATATGATTGCAATAATGTTTTTCATGTATTTCTCATTTTTTGTTTAGCAGGGTCCATCAAAAGTATGCAACATGGGTGCTCCTTAGATGAGGAATCCAATTATGCATCCAACGAGTGTTTCCACTCAAAATTTGAGTAAACCCATAGGGAGATAAGTTGAAAATACTAATTGAAAAAATAGTTTTTTCTTTTCTCCCTCTAAAATTTGATGATGTCATCTAATATTATTTTATTATTTCCACTATTATTTTATAATTTCCTTAGGAGGCCCATTTTAGACCTCAAAATTCCCTTAATGATCATTGCTATCATCCTTGCAGGAGGAGTGATAGGGGATATTTTCCTGATAAGTTCAAGAAAGCAAAGCCACCTATATTTGATGGAGAAATGAAGAAGTCACAGGATGTTGAAACATGGTTGCTTGAGATGAACAAGTTCTTCAGATTGCATGATAACTCATAGAACATGAAGGCTAAAATAGCTACATTCAGTCTTAAAGTTAAAGCATACATTTGGTGGGAAGATGTAAAGAATGTCAAAGTTATTCAAGAATATGAGTTGACTTGGAGTGAGTATGAGAGACTATTCATGAAGAAATATATATCAGAGAGATACTATGATGACAAGGAAGAATAATTTTATGAGCTAAAGATGGGATCTATGACCAATGAGGAGTACACTAGCAGATTTTTGGAGTTACCGATGTATGTACCTTATCTAAAGGAGGAGAAAGTGAAGATTCAAAGATTCATTAGTGGGTTTCTAGTAGTATTTAAGGACAATATTGAGTTCAATGAGCCTAGATCATTGGAGGAGGCCATTTGGAAGCTAAAGCATTGTTATGATAAATCAAAATGCAAATTTGAGACTAAGACAGACTGGAAAAGTAATGCAAATAATAAAGGAAAATGGGACAAGAAGCGAACAAGACCTCAAGACACTGGTAACAACACTACAAGGAAAAGACCCTCTAGCGGAGGTTATAAAGGATGTTTTTATGGTTATAAAATTGGCCAAAATTGTCAAAAAAACATTTTCTACAACATTTGTTTTTGGTAACTGAGATTTTGGCAGAGCTTTTAACAGAATTTTAACACAACTAAAAAACTTGGGCGGCCGGAGGTTATTATGAATGTTTTCTTCATCAGTGCTCTACTAAGGTGTCAACACACCAGTGCGTCTCATATAGACGGTCGGCTCGGGGTAGTCGAAGGTGCATGCACTAGGCCGTAAAGGTATACAACCACACCGGGTGCACTGTAGGTGATACAACGCATGAGGTCGTTCTAATTGGTATTGGGATTTTTGTGGTGCCCATATGTCGTATCAACGCAACGGTACGTAGCCTTATAGAAAAGCATAGGTGCGCAGTATCATACAAACACACCAATTTTTCTAATTCGTATTGGGATTTGTGCAGTGCCCATTGGTCGTATCAACGCACCGATGCGTAGTCTTACATAAATGCACCAGTGCACAGTATCGCAAAAACGCACCTAGATTCATAATTGGTATTGGTATTTGTGCGGTGCCCATAGGTCGTATAAACGCACCAGTGTGTTGTATCATACAAACGCACCTGTGTACAATAACTAACACGCATTGGTGTTCATTTTGTATTTTTGTAGAAACATCGACCTGTGACAGTGCAATTGTTGTGATTTTTTAAAATTCATTATTCATAAAAAATTGACACATCTTATAACAGTATTCATATTAATTAAATTTTTATTAATGCATTTAAATGTGATGTTTGGATTAATTTTTCATATCATATCATAATTATTGTGATTTTTTTAAATTCATTATTCATCAAAAGACGACACATATCTTATAATAGTATTCATATCAGTTAAATTTTTATTAGTGCATTTGAATTTTATGTTTGGATTAATTTGTTATATCATATCATCAGATTTCACATCATTATAATATTTTATCATCCATAAATTTAATCAGTGGTGTTACATTTCACAATGACAATGGAGAACGCAATAGAATAAATTAAAACATATTATTATTCTTATTATATATATATATATATATATATATATAAGATAGTATTTGTCATACAAAATGGGACAGTTATTGGTATCCATTTGTCTTTCAATTGGGACACTATGTCCATTACATTAAACAAAATGTCTGATTTCATAGACAAATATTTCAAAAAATACGATGCCTTTCTTTGATATGCAAACATAATGATCATCATTCTTCACTTGAATTTTTGTCACTGCTCGAGCTACTTCTATGACTTGGGGGTTATTTTCAGGAATGTTTTGTTCACGGTGTTGATTTTTTTCTTCTTCTTCACCTTCTATCTACAAACATAAAAATAAATTGTAACGAGTGTATATACATCGGTGAGAATAATGAAAATTTCAATATTAAATAATATACATCAATGTAAATAAAAAAGAAATGATGTACCATAGCAACAATTGACTCATGAACTATACACATTCTTTCAAAACCATGTAGTATGCCATATTTCAAGATTTCATCTGTTGGCACAGTTCCATACTTTTCCTGCAAGTTTTACACCCCATAAAAAATCATATATTTAATATAAAAGATTTCTTTGTTCTATTAATTATAGACGAAGCTAAGTAAAACAAGATTGATAGATGCTTAAAAATTCCACAGTTAATTTTTAATATGCCAACATATACTCACAATCCATATTTAATCCAATGTCAATCAATTCATCTGATGGTTCTTCTTTGTATGTTAGCACCTGTTTGAAGACATTGAATCATGATTTTTGTCAAACAACTTAAAATATACAAAAATGAAATCTAGTTAAGTTGTTATAAGGAAGTAACAATTACTCACAAACTTAGATATCAACCTTTTTCCTCCTTGTCGTCCTATTTTATGTGTTGAATGAGTTCCATTTTCTTTTCTTTTTGCAAGAAAATACTTGAAAAATGATATTTAATGCTAAATTGTTTATTTATAGTACCTAATGATCGAAAAATTCAATGATTACATATTACATTTGAAGCACGTTGTTGTTGAGATGGATCCTCTTGCGATGCAATTTTTTCCATTTCTTTGACCATCTCCTTGTACACCTTTTTGGACATTCCTACTGGCATATTTCTGATATCAGCTTGTTCATCTTTTGAGATTTTCACAATCTTCGTGAAAATCTAACATGACAATAAACTATTTAATTTTTATATTGATATATGAAAAGTAAATATAACAAAAGTGATATTTATAAATGATATTTATAAATAATTCTAGAAAATCATTTAAATGAATATTACCTTTTCATTCCTTCTTTTTTGTTGTTGTACATTTTTGCTATTAAAAGTCTGACAGGTCTCATTGACCAATTCTCTGGAAACTCTTCCTGTAGTTTAGATAAAATTTGGTTCTTGGAATCATTGGATTGATTTTTGTATTGTAAGTGGAAAGAACGTCTATACATTCGTTCCACTAGATCCCTCAAACTTTTGTAAAAGTTTTCCCCCCTTTCGTTAACCTCCAGCATCACTCCAGATGAGCTAAGGAGTAATTCATTTTCATTTGAATGTTATATTTCTTTTCTTTTCTTAGAACAACAATCCTTTTCTGAGTTGTTGGTCCCTGTGAATTAATAGATTGTTTGAAACATGTTATCTAATAATTTTAAGTATATTATTAATGAAATTAAAAAAAGAAATTCATATTGGATCAATAGTATTTTTTCATTCACCTGATTCATCCTTTTGCAATTTTTCCTTCAAGATTTTATACTCCTCTGGTCCTAGATCAGAAATAACCTTATCAAGCTTCATCATTTTGTGGCTCTGCATGATACACAGTAAGCAATACATATTAATTAAACTTACATATAGTTCAAAAATAATATTTTTTGTAAATAATTTACAAACAACTTGCATTTTTTTCTTTTATTGATGTGTTATCAGTATTTTTGTTACTTGATCTCTTGTCAACCATTTCTTTATCAATATGAAACATGTACCATATCATTCATTAATATATTTTATAAATAAATTCTCAACGTTTCAGTTAAAATATATATATATAAAGAAACCAGTGTGTTTGTCATGGTGTATGCACTGACGTTGATGCGTGGTGGTCTTATAAACGCACTGCCAAAACAATATAAAACACCGTACGGTGCTCTATGTCAACAAGGAGCACCAGTGCGTTACATGTTAACCACCACACCGATTAACACAGACAAAATTAAAAAAATCGTCTAATGTTAATTTTTGTAGCATATGGTGTCGTGGGGGGGTCGGTGCGACCTATTCTTATCAACGCCCCACGCAAACAAGGGACCACCGTACGGTGTTCTTTGTCAACTAGGAGACCTGATGCGTTATATGTTACATGGTGCACTGATTAACACAAAATAAAAATTAAAAAAATTGCCAGACAATACGTGAGCGGTGCGCTATAATGAAATAGCACACCGATGCCCTATTTTACATATGGTGCACGTATTAAAAAAAATTGTTTTTAAATTTTTTATCAAACAGTACATGCGCGGTGCACTGGGATGAGCCAGTGCACTGGTGCGCTAGGTTACGCAGGGCGCACCGATTAAAAAATCAAGTTTTTTTTAAAATTCACGCAAGGGCCGACATGGATTGGGAACCGACTATGCAAGTCGTCCCGTGGGTTGGATGTCATACGCCTATATATATAACAATACAAACCCAATAAATCTAAAATTAAAAGCCCTAATTCTGAAATCAAAGAAACAGGAAGAAGCAAGGGCAGAAACAACAAAAAAATGAAGGGTTTAGGGTAAGAATGGATTTATTTATTTATTTTTATTTAAATGAACAACAATTTGAAATTTTTTACTTACTGCGCAAAAAATACTGCAGAAAATGTTAAAAAAACAATAAAATTTAATCACGAGATCATTTGAAATTCTACGCTACAGGGTTTGAATCACCAGAGGTTTGGAATTCTGACTCTCTGAATAGTTCTGTTCGAAAGTATTTCTCTACTCCATAGTTCTCTCATGCTCTCTTGCTCCAAGTATGTCTCGTGCAAATCTCTGGCTGATTTTTTTTTGCAAAAAATAGTGAAAAAATGAAAAGTGTTTAGTATTTAAAGAATTGTTTTATGAAGTTAGATTTTCGAAAATAATTTGCCACCCATTTTTCAATTTGCCATTTTTTTTCACTTTAAAAAAATAAAGTTGCGTTTTTTTATTTATTTGCGGCTTTTCGTCACCGGTGCGTCAATTATTAACACTACACTGGTGCATCAGTTAATAGCACGACACTGATGCATAGTAACTAAAACAATACTGGTGCAGTTATCTGTACATAAGCACCGATAACAACAAGTCCATTTTTAAGGCACCGAAATTACTTTTAGGTGTGTGCGCTAAAATTTACTGTTGATTTTGCTCAAATGCAGGGATAAAGTATCATAATTATATTGAATGGACAATTCTTCAAAATCTAGCTTGTTCCATAATATTTATCAAATTCCATCGCAGAGTTCTCCTTATCCATCTCGAGACGTAATATTTACTTCATATTTTCTTTATATTTTCATTATTTAATTGAATTTATGTTTATCCATGTCAATCAGCTTAATAAAATTTATAATGTATACAAATTTGCAGGTTCATGCAGATTCAGAATCGAGTTCAGATGCACAAAATAATCAAACATCTCGAAAACGTTGGAAGCTCTTATCAGGAGCAGCATACCGCAAGGTGCATTTGGTAGATGGAAATGGATAGTCGCTTCACCCTACCAATTGTAACAATATTGCATCTTCTAGCCATAATCCCGGGACAATGATGGTATTAATAATTGTTTTGCATATTAATGTAATTATTTCAACATCAAAAAATTTAATCACGCATTGTCAACGTTTTTACTAATTGATATCATAGATTGTGTACTAATCATGTTCAAATATATTTTTTGAAATTATTAGGATTCTAGTGATGATGAGTGACCTACCTACCGTCTTCCGTTGCACCCCACGATAATGTCAAATCGAGAGAAGGTTGAATTAAGAGAAAAAATCAGAGAGGAACGATACCAAGAATGGTTGAATCAACCACCGAGTCAATTCTCACTATGCCCAGATCCACCAATTAGGAATGATTACATCAATAGTAGTTCTTCACAAGTTGGAAATGGAGGCAATAAAATAGAGGTTGTTATGGATGATTACTTAGGGGATATGACTGCCATGGAGACAATGTTTTTAGATGCAAAATATATATAAGTACACAACAATAATTAGACAATTTCATTAAACAATTTAATAAAAAAAGTTAAAGAACATGTTAGAATAAATTTAAATAAAACAATAATATTACCTCTATCATACGGCGGCTCATCATCTGTGAAGAGGATATTGAACACCCTCGCCAATCCAAACCAGCATAAGGACAGGGAACGATAACGAAGGGATTCTTGTCAACACTGGCTAGCAACTCCAGTGCATCATGCGATATCCTCGTGGAAAACTCAGTCTCGCCCCTCTTGGGCATCATCTGTTCCCCACATGTGCGTCCATGCATGCAACATTGGCCTACGAGGCTGCCGAACAAAAGCAGGCCTCGTCTTTGGAAATCTCTCAAAAAATAAACAAAATAGCTATGAAGCAAAATGGAATTTGACCCTCCCTTGTGCATGAGCATGAAATCTATCTAAGGGTGTACAGAATTGTCGCAAAAAATGGGCATACCACTTGACAAGTTGTGGCTCTTGTACTAAAGAATAAACATAATATAGAAGCGGGAAACTAATGCATTTCCCGTCACTAGTGTTGTATGAAATGGTCGAAATCAGAAGTGAGAGGCACCTCACCTCCTCACTACCAAATGCAGCAATACGTAATCGACCTCTAGAGACCTAAAAATATGAAGGAGATGGTATATCCGCGCTAATGTATCTCCTGGAGTACACCAACTGACTCCTTGTTGCGTAACCAAATGGAACCTCTAGGAACGAGGGAAAATCCACCCCTCTCCTCGATAGGAAAATAATGAAATAGATGTCCTCCTCAATGGGGGCGTATCACTGGTTAGGACCAACTCGGAAATCCTGTAGGTGGGCATTCCACCTGCGGATAAGATGTCGCAAAAACACACCATGGCCCTTTAGGGATGTAGCCTCCTCATAGAACTTGAGGAGGCCTACCTGCCTTAGGAGCCCCTAGGTAGCTGTTGTAATAGGGCAAGGGTACGTATCTATCTCCCTCTCTCGTGCCTCCCACAGGCGAACCATGTTATGTTGGTCTGCTTGTTGTTGCTATTGTTCCCTCCCTTCTCTCTTTTCACGTCATTGAATGATTGCCATATTAAATACAATTTTTTTATTAAATGAGACATGTATTTAGGAATATACATATATAAATTTTTTTGAAAAAAAAAATTGTTGATGCGTGACAAAAAACATGCATGCACTGGTAATGGTGTGTCTTTTTTTTCGCGCACCGGAGGCGATGCACCAGAAAATTTGCAGCGCACGGGAGGCGGTGCACCTACAAATTTTTAGTGCACCACCCTCCTATCATTTTTCCAAAGTCAACGGTGCAATGGTATAACAGACCGCACAATTGACTATGGACCAGTGTCGAGAGGGTGGTGCACTGACCAAACTATACGCCATGGGGCGTATAGTTTGGTCAACGCACCGCCCTCCTGACATCAGTACATAATCAATAGTGCGGTCTTTTACCAGGCCACACCGTTTACCATGTTGAATTGCTGAAATGCGGTGCACTAACAAAATTACCGGCCCTGGGGCAGATATTTCTATTAGTGCACCACATTCCCGCTATTCAACAAGGTCAATGGTGTGGGTACCACCTCGGAACCGGTGCAGATACTGTTAGCACCACTTGCATTGTAGCCTGTAAATTTACAGGCAGCACCGTGAACTGGTGCAAGCTGAATGGCTCGAGCGCACCGCGCAGGAATTTTTTTTTTTAAAGAAGGTGAATTTTAAGCTAATTTACAAAACTAATTCACTAAAAGGTTTAATTATGGAAAAACAAGGAAAATACCTATACATTTGGCCATCGATGAGGCATATTGGCTGTAGAATTTGCAAAACTAAATTTTCCCACCGTTTTGTAAAATTCAAAATGGATATGGTGGGCAATGGACAGCAGCAGTGCGTGCAATGGGAGCACCGATGGCAGGGTGTCTCACACAAGGTAAAGTTGCACCAGTGCTTGAGAGCTCTGGAGCACTGAAAAGTGAAAAATGAATATTTTTGGCCGTATTTTTTTTTTTTTTTTAATTTAACCTTGTTCTGGTGCGCGGGTTTTATAGGCATACCGGTGCGGTTGCTTAAGACCACACAGGGATGTTTCAGTTTTTGCGCGGTGTTTTAGAACACATCGGTGTGGAATATTTGTAAAGCGTCGGTGCGCTACATTAATAAGACACATCGTGTGGGCTTGCACGGGACGCACGGTGCCCCGGTGTGCCAATGTTTTGTGCGCACCGGTGATTTCTCTAGTTGAACGCACTGGTGCGGTTTAGGATGATAAGCGCGTAGGAAGAAAAACATCTGCAAAAACCTCCACCCGCAAACCTCCTCTAGTAACCTCTCCTACAAACGGACGTCTGGGGTATTTTTATAAGGGGTTCCTCAAAAACATCTGTTAGAGGGTATTTTCCTTATATTGCAAAGAGAATTCCACACCACCTAAGAAGTTCAATGCATCTGATAGAGGACAAGGATTTCAATCTGAGTAGAACAAGGGTGCAGGTTAGAAGCCCTTGCATTGTTGGAATTTTAGAGGAGAGCATCACAAGAGATATTTTCCACATCATCAGGGTCGTAGACCACAAATATATAGTTCTCATGAGGCACAAATAGTGGCAGATGTTGGACAAATTATTCCTCAGATTTATGCAGTGTTGGATAACAGGCAGGAAGAACATTAGGTGTCTATTATCAAGATGGATGGTAATATTTGAGATAAAGTTGTTTCTCTTTTGATTGACCTTGGATCTAATTATAGTTATGCTAATCCTGACTTGGTGGATAACTGTGGTTTGAATAAATAAGTGCATGCGGAATTTTGGTTAGTGCAGTTAGCTAGAGGTACTAAGAAGAGATTTTATCACTGGGTAAGAGCTTGTGCATTTGAATTGAATGGTATGTCTACATCAACACATTTGAATGTACTTATATTTGGATCATATAGTATGTTGTTGGGTATGTATTGGTTGTATCTTCATAGGACCAAGGTGGATTGTTATGACAAATCCATTGATTTCTTGGATGACAACGGAGAAATAATAATATTGCAGGGTAATAAGAAGGTAACATCAGTGAGGATGGCTACATCCATGCAGGAAAAGTGTAGTCACGGGAAAGAGTGTGTGTTATTCACAGTGCATATTTCTAGTCATAAAGGTAAGGATGTTGAGGATGCGAATGTCTTGAGCAGGTACTCGGTTTTACTACAGTTCAGGAAGTGTTTCCGACATAGATTTCAGAATTTCCACCTCACAGGGAAGTGGAATTTTCTATTGATTTGGTACCAGGGTTAGCACCAACATCAAAGGCACCTTACAGGATGAGCACACCAGATTTAGTGGAATTGAAGTTGCAGTTGAAGGAGATGCTTGACAATGGATACATTGGGCCAAGTGTATCGCCTTGGGGTGCTCCAATGTTGTTTATGAAGAAGAAGGATGGCACTCCCAGGTAATGCATATATTACAGGCAATTAAACAAGGTGATGATTAAGAATAGTTATTTGTTGTCGAGGATCAATGTTTTTTTTAATCAGATGAAGGGAGCAACAATGTTCTTGAAGATTGACTTGAGATCAAGATATCATTAGGTACACATCAAAGAAAATTATATTTACAATATTTCTTTCAAGACCAAGTATGGGCATTATGTGTTTGTTTTGGTTCCATTTAGTTTTATTAATGCTCGAGCTACTTTCATGTGCTTGATGAATAGTGTGTTGCGTTCTTATCTAGAAAATTTTGTTATTGTATTCATTGATGATATATTGGTATATTGTAAGAATGAGGAAGAACATGTCAAACATTTAGTAGCAGTATTGAGATTGCTGAGAAAGCATCAATTTTATTCTAAGCTCAGTAAATCTTGCTTCTTTCATACATAGGTACATTACTTGGGGCATGTGGTTTCCAAGGAAGGCATAACAGTGGATCAGAAAAAGGTAAGGGATATCATGGAATGGGTAGCTCCTAGAAATTTGGATGAGATAAGGTCATTTATGGGGTTAGCATTTTATTACAGGATGTTCATCGGGAAATTCTCTCAGATTGCATATTCTATCACATCATTGCAAAGAAAAGGTAAGAAATTTGAATGGATAGAGGAATGTGCGGCCACTTTTGAGTAGCTAAAGCAGTTGTTGACAAATTATCCAATTCTAAAGATTTTAGATCCAGATAAAGAGTTCATAGTTTGCACAGATGCTTGCAAGAGAGGGCTTGGTGAAGACCTTGTGCAGGAAGGATAGGTGGTATGCTATGAATCAAGGAAAATGAATGAGCATGAGAAAAATTGTCTGACACATATTCTTGAGTTGGTTGCAATCATTCATGCATTGAAGATGTGGAAGCACTATCTTCTTGGCAGGAGGTTTGTATTGATGAGAGATCACAATGGATTGAAGTATTTATTTGATCAATCGAATCTGAATTCCAGGAAAGCTAGATGGTTGGCCACGATCAGTGAGCTCAACTTCGTGATCAAGTGCATTAAAGGTAAAGAGAACACAACTGTATATGCTCTTAGAAAGAGCATACAAGTGAATCATATAAAAACTATGAGCTCCTATGGGACCAACTTACAAGATCATATCTTACAGGCAGGACAAGAGGATGACATGTATAGGGAGTTTATGAACAGGTTACAACATGGTACATGTGATCAGGATGTGGACTATCATCTCGCAGCAGATGGTTTGGTCAGATTTAGGGACATGATATATGTTTCGAACAATAGTAAGCTCAAGAAGATTACTGTGAGGGAATTTCATCCTAAACCATGTTCAGGTCACCCAGGATACTAGAATATGTTGACAACAATGAAGAAGTTTTATTATTGGCCAAATTTTAAGAGGGAAGTGATAGAGTTTGTGGCTAGATGTTTGGACTGTCAGTAGGTAAAAGCAGAGTGTAAGCATACAAGTGGATTACTACTTCCAATTCTGATTCCAGAGTGGAAATGGGAGGTCATTTACATGGATTTAGTCACAGGATTTTTAGGGCATCTAAACAACATGATTCCATCATGGTTGAGGTAGACAGGTTGACGAAAGAAGTACGCTTCATTCCAATGAATTCTATGTATTCAACTAATTATGTAGCACATGTATTCATCAGAGATGTAGTGGATTGCATGGTCTTCTGAAGAAGATTGAGTTAGACATGGATGAAATTTTCACTTTTGTCTTTTGGAAAGAGTTATTTGCAGGTTTGGGTATAGATTTTTCCTTCACTACAACTTATCATCCACATATAGATGGACAGACAAAGAGGTTCAACATGATTTTTTAGGACACGTTGAGGATGTATGTGATGCATCAACAACAAAAGTGGGAAGGGCATCTTCCACTGGTTGAGTTCTCTTACAACAATGGGTATCAAGGGTCACTGAGGATGAGTTCGTTTGAGGCATTATATGGGCGGAGTTGCAATACTCCTATTAGTTGGAGTGATATAGTGAACAAGGTGTTGATAGGAACATACATGTTGGTAGAGATGGAACATGAAATGCAGGTTATCAATCAAAATTTAAAGGAAAAATAGGATATACATAAGATTTATGCAGATCAAAATAAGATATTTAAGGACTTTCAGGTTCGAGAATAGTTGTACTTGCGCATCAAGCCCAAGAAGAGCTCCTTCAGGTTTGGATCATGTGCCAAGATGACACCTCTGTATTGTGGACCTTCCAAGATTTTTGAGAGGATTGGAACATTAACCTATTGACTTGCACTGCCTCTGACAATGAAAGTCCATGATGTTTTCCATGTGTCATTGCTTAAGAAGTATGTTAAAGTTGTTTATCATGTGATTGACTGGTTTGTATTGTAGGTGGATCGAAAAGGAGAATTCCAACCGGAACCTTTATCAATTTTGAAGAGAAATATGCTCATGCTCCAGAATCAAGCAATCGAGAAAGTTAAAGTGCAGTGGAAGCACTTTGGGCTCGATGAAGCTACATGGGAGATGGTTGATCGGATGTTGGATATGTATCATTCTCTATTCGCTGGTTGAGAAAATGTTTTTGGTATATATTTTGTTGTAGTGTTGTGGTATATATATATATATATATATATATATATATATATATATATATATATATATATATATATCTGTTTGTGTGTGTGGTTGTGTGTAAATACCGCCATGAGTTATGCGATAAAACTCCAATAAGCGGTATGGGTATCATGTCGTTATGGATGTCATGTTTTTATGTTTATCATGTTAATTTTCTTCTTAGCAGGATAATCAATGTAAATAGTGCAACAATATAAGTTATAAATCTCTATGGGAAATATGTTTTTCTTTTCAGCGGTCTTGTTGGTTGTAGGTGTGATTGAACACCAAGGATGGTATTCTCCCAAGGGGGAGGGTTCTGTAATAACTCTAGCTAAAAATCCATGCAATAAAGTTAATAAAGGAAAAATAATAACCAAGGTCGTGGGACACGTATTCTAAGCTGAATGTTGGGAAAAAACATAGTGATGGGGATCACTTGTGATTAATTAATGGCTATGGAAATTGCAAAAGGAAATGGCAAAGGCTTTGGAAAGGAATGAGGCATTTATTGGCATTTTATTTATGAAAATAAAGGAAAATAAGAGAAAATGGAGGTGAAAGGTCATTGGTTGCATGTGAGGAGGAAAATGAAGGAAAATAATGGAAATTGAAGAAAATAAAGGCCTCATTAATAAAAATGCTTTTGAGGATCAGTTTGTAGCTTTTTTTGGTTCAGTTTTGGAGCTCTCATTCTATTATCTTTGTCTCATACTCTTGGACACTTAAATTTTTCTTGGAGCACTCTTGGAGGAGTGTGGCATACTTTAGATTTGGAGAAAGAAGGCAAAATAAGAACACGAAAGTGCAAGAGGACATCAGGATCAACAACTAAAATGGTTTTTGCTTGTAGGTACCAAGTTGCATGTATGATTTCCTTGCTATTTTTGGCATGCATGGCACATGCGTGTGGTTTCTTGGTCATGATCTGTCATTGACATGGATGATTTCATTGATTGACAGTGGTTTTTCCTAGCCTTTCCATTTCCTGGATAGCCATGGTGTTATGGGTTTTATCTTTGTTTTCTGGTTGGTTCACATGTTACTTTGGTTGTGGGTTGAGTTACTAGTTCCTGGAATCCTTGGTTGGAAAAACGCTCTGGAAGCCCTGTAACATCTTGGGTTGAGTTACTAGTCTTGGAAGCCTTGGTTGGACAAAAATTCTAGAAGCCTTGGTGGGTTGAGTTATTAGTCTTGGAATCACTAGTTGGAAAAATGCCCTAGAAGCTCGACAACAACTGTGGTTTGAGTTATTAGCCTTGGAAGTCGTGATTGGAAAAAATTCTCTGGAGCCTTGGACAGCTTGGGAAGAGACCAATCTGGTGACGGTTAGTGATGTACGACCGTGAGGTGGAATCACTAGTTAAGGGTTGAGGTGTTTTGATTATTAAATGAAGGAATAATGAATATATGCCCTAATATTTTGATAATGCATCAATTCTTCTTAACAATTCTCAGATAAATATGAGAACCTTGTGCTCATATTTGTTGTTATGACCTGTATAATGCATATTGTGATATGCTTGATGAAATTCTTGTCATGGCTAGTGGGGGTCCAGTCAAGTGCTTATACCATATTTTTCTTTAGTAGTCTTATTCCCTTGTTGTTTATCATTTCTAAAAGTTTCATGAAGTTCTGGGCAGTGGCCTGAGTCCTGGCCCTAAAAAGTGGCACAAAATTTGGGGTTGCTGGCATAGAACTGCCTGAAGAATTCCACAGTCGTTGGCATGCCTTGTTACAGGAGAGGATGGAGGGCCTCATTCTCATGCATGGATTGTCATGGGAGCGGCAAAGGGTCTAGATCAGGAAAAAGATAATTTTCCTCAGGGGTTAAGCACCTAGAAGGGTTGGTTGGATCCTGAAGGTTCTGTAGCATGTTTGGAAGGCCAATTTGGTTTAGTTCCATCGGTTCCAATTCCTTAAATGTACATGGGGAGTTTAATAACATCGTATTAGCCTATCGTCACATGTTTACCCCATTGGACTGGTTATCTTGGGTAAATGTGGGAGGAGGGTGTTACATCTGTCGACCATGATTAGGGTTTTGCAAATTTTGGCACAACCAATCTAGATATATTGTAAATATCCAATATAAAACCAAATAAACCTACTCTGATACCAATGTAATACATAATCTATTGTGTATATTCCACTAGATAGTTTGTCACAGCAAATCTGATAAATTCTATTTAAAAATTGAGATTCTACACTATTACAGTTTTATTATATTTATGGATCTGTAGATTTACTGCTAATAATGCATGCATGAAAATTTAAAATTATGCATTAAAAAGAGAACAAAAAAATAAAATTTTCACACATACATTTGACACAAGATATTCTCTAGGAAACCCTTTCGGGAGAAAAACTCAGTTAGAAGGTGAGGTTGCTCCTCTCTCCTTATTTGACAGGAAATATGGTTGCGAGTACAAGGAAGTATGGCCCGCGGCCTGTGGGATGATACAATACACAAATCCTCTCTGTGTGATCTACCTCCTATCCATATTGGCTATTTTTTCTTAGCTATGGAACAAAATGCACTCAAAATAATTGAACCCCTTTTCCTCCTAGTGGCTTGGTTATAACACAACCCAATAACCTACTAGTGCTTAAGTTTAACTACCTCAACTCTTAACTAGAGTTACCATATATACTCTTATAGATTCTTATACATAATAATCATGTGGATAACCCCTTTTCTATGAATTATGGGCACTTATGTGGCATCCTCTCGAATTATGGTGGTGAAAATAGGAATGTCAACTTTTGAGTGGCATAAATTTTGCATACAGACTCTGATGGAAGTGAGTCTTGCATCGTTGGAAAGGTCTATGTATGTAGAATAGGGTAAAAGGAACCATGCTAAAGTGGAAAAAATTTATCCCCAAAAAAGATCATTTTTATTCCTTAAAACACTCTTGAAAGGTTTCAAACCTTGTTTTTCCAAACTGGGTCCCACTAATAAAAATGGTCCCGTGAGATGATTCCTCCACTTTTTCCACTTTGAAAGCATAGAAATGGATGAAAACAAATATAATGGTCCAATCCAGATCACAGGGATATTTATATTACCTAGGGAGACAATAATAGCTCTTTTTCGTATAAGTTTGCAACACATATAAGGAACATTAATTCTATCTTGGAGATAAAATATGGTTTTTGTGGTTTTATCTCTTTATCAAAATATTTGTAAAAGTTGCAATTAATCTAGATTGGATCATTATATTTTTTGGCATCTATATTAATGCTTTTAGAGTGGATAAAGTGGAGGAATCAGCTCACATGATTCTTTTTACTTGCAAGACCCATTTTGGGAAAACATGGTTTGAAACCTTCCTAGAGAATTTTGAGGAATAAAACAAAAATTTTCAGGGTAAAACTTTTCTTCTTTAGTGTAACACTTTTTAATGCTATTCTAAAATGATATATCTTTCCATCGACGCAAGAATAATGTCAATCAGAGTCCTTATGTGAAAGTTATGCCACCAAGAAGTTGACATTCTTGTTTTCACCACCAAAATTCAAGAGGATGCCACATGAGTGCCCATTATTCATGAAAAAGGGGATAGCAATGTGATTATGATGTAGAAGACTATATAATAGACTATATAGTAATTTTGGTTAAGAGTTGAGGTAGCCAAACCTAACCACTAGTAGGTTATCTGGTTGTGTTATAATCAGGCCACTAGGAGGAAAAGGGGTTCCATTCTTTTGAGTGCATTTGTTTGATAACTAAACAAAAAACAGATGAGAGGGATAGGAGGTAGAGCACATAGAGAGGATTTGTGCACTATAGTAGCCCATGAGCCACATGCCATACTTATTTATACTCGCAACCATATTTCCATTCAAAGAAAGACAACAAAGCGACCTCACCTTCCAGTTGGGTTTTTCTCCTGAAGGGGTTTCCCAAAGCATATCTTGTGCCAAATATTCATGAGGTTTTATTTTCCATTCTCTATTTTCTACATAATTTATATTCGCATGCATGCACTATTAAAAATAAATATACAGATCTAGAAATCTAATAAAACTATAATATTGTAGAATTTCATATTTTTAAAATAATATTATCAAATATGTTGTGATGAACTGTCCACTGGAATATCCATGAAAGTTCATGTATCAAAAATGTACCACTTCTATGTTCTTTTTAAGGAATCTCATTCAAACAATATTGGGGCTCAAATGAAATCTATAAAAAACTATCCTTATTTCTTATCATGGAAGACTCTCAAAATATTGGAAGGCATGTGCCCTTGATAGAAATTGAGGATATCTTTTAAAAGTTTCAAAAATCTAAGAGTTTAGGTCTAGTTGGACGGTTTGCATAATTCTTCTATGGTTTTTTTATATCTTGGGTCCAAAGTTGTTGGTTGTTGTGGAGGCTAGAGTTCTTAGGAAAGTGTCTAGTTCCTAAAATATTTTTTTATTGCACTAATACCGAAATGCTCTAATCCCTCCTCTTTCAATGATTTTAGACCAATTTATTTATGTAATATGGTCTACAAAATCATTGTTGAAGTGATTTCTAATCGAATCAAAAGTAAGCTAGCCTAGTGCATGAAAAAGGAACAATTTGGTTTTCTGGCAAATCGTCAAATTTCGGATGTTGCGTGAGTTGCACATGAATGCCATTCCATATGCCTCACCAAAAAATTGAATAATTTAATGCTAAACCATGTTCAGGTCACCCAGGATACTAGAATATGTTGACAACAATGAAGAAGTTTTATTATTGGCCAAATTTTAAGAGGGAAGTGATAGAGTTTGTGGCTAGATGTTTGGACTGTCAGTAGGTAAAAGCTGAGTGTAAGCATCCAAGTGGATTACTACTTCCAATTCTGATTCCAGAGTGGAAACGGGAGGTCATTTACATGGATTTAATCACAGGTTTTTTAGGGCATGTAGAAAACATGAGTCCATCATGGTTGTGGTAGAAAGGTTGACAAAAATAGTGCACTTCATTCCAATGAAGTCTATGTATTTCGCTAATTATGCAGCACATGTATTCATCAGAGATGTAGTGGATTGCATGGTGTTCCGAAGAAGATTGTGTTAGACAGAGATTAAAATTTCACTTTTTTCTTCTAGAAAGAGTTATTTGCAAGTTTGGGTATAGAGTTGGCCTTCACTACAACTTATCATCCACAGATAGATGGACAAACAAAGAGGTTCAACATGATTTTTTAGGACACATTGAGGATGTATGCAATGCATCAACAACAAAAGTGAGAAGGGTATCTTCCCTGGTTGAGTTCTCTTACAACAATGGGTATCAAGGGTCACTAAGGATGAGTTCGTTTGAGGCATTGTATGGTCGGAGTTGTAATACTCCTATCAGTTTGAGTGATCTAGTGAAAAAGGTGTTGATAAGAACATACATGTTGGCAGAGATGGAATATGAAATGCAGGTTATCAATCAAAATTTAAAGGAAAAATAGGATATATATATATATATATATATATATATATATATATATATATATATATATATATATATATATATATATATATATATATATATATATATATATATATATAAGATTTATGCAGATCAAAATGATATATTTAAGTACTTTCAATTTCGAGAATAGGTGTACTTGCGCATCAAGCCCAAGAAGAGCTCCTTCATGTTTGGATCATGTGCCAAGGTGACACCTCTGTATTGTGGACCTTCCGAGGTTTTTGAGAGGATTAGACCATTAGCCTATTGACTTGCACTGCCTCTAACAGTGAAATTCCATGATGTTTTCCATGTGTCATTGCTTAAGAATTATGTTAAAGTTGTTTATCATGTGATTGACTGGTTTGTATTGCAGGTGGATCCAAAAGGAGAATTCCAACCGGAACCTTTATCAATTTTGGAGAGAAATATGCTCATGCTCTAGAATCAAGAAACCGAGAAAGTTAAAGTGCAGTGGAAGCACTTTGGGCTCGATGAAGCTACATGGGAGATGGTTGATCAGATGTGGGATATGTATCATTCTCTATTCGCTGGTTGAGCAAATGTTTTTGGTATATATTTTATTGTAGTGTTGTGGTATATATATATGTGGATGTAAATACCGCCATGAGTTGTGTGATAAAGCTCCAATAAGCGGTATGGGTATCATGTCGTTATGGTTGTCATGTTTTTATGTTTCTCATGTTAATTTTCTTCTCAGCAGGATAATCACTGTAAATAGTGAAACAATATAAGTTATAAATCTATATGGGAAATATGTTTTTCTTTTCAGCGGTCTTGCTAGTTGTAGGTGTCATTGAACACCAAGGAATGTATTCTCCCAAGGGGGAGGGTTCTGTAATAACCCTAGTTAAAAATCCATGTAATAAAGTTAATAAAGGAAAAATAATAACCAAGGTCATGGGACACGTATTCTAAGCTGAATGTTGGGAAAAAAAATAGTGATGAGGATCACTTGTGATTAATTGATGGCTATGGAAATTGGAAAAGGAAATGGCAAAGGCTTGGAAAGGAATGAGGCATTTATTGGCATTTTATTTATGAAAATAAAGGAAAATAAGAGAAAATGGAGGTGAAAGGTCATAGGTTGCATGTGAGGAGGAAAATGAAGAAAAATAATGGAAATTGAAGAAAATAAAGGCCTCATTAATAAAAAGGATTTTGAGGATCAGTTTGTAGCTTTTTTCGGTTCAGTTTTGGAGCTCTCATTCTATACTCTTTGTCTCATACTCTTGGACACTTAAATTTTTCTTGGAGCACTCTTGGAGGAGTGTGGCATACTTTAGATTTGGAGAAAGAAGGAAAAAGAAGAACATGAAAGCGCAAGAGGACATTGGGATCAATAACTAAAATGGTTTTTGCTTGCAGGTACCGAGTTGCATGTATGATTTCCTTGCTAGTTTTGGCATGCATGGCACATGCATGTGATTTCTTGGTCATGATCTGTCATTGGCATGGATGATTTCATGGATTGACAGTGGTTTTTCCTAGCCTTTCCATTTTCTAGATAGTCATGGTGTTATGGGTTTTATCTTTGTTTTCTGGTTGGTTCACATGTTCCTTTGGTTGTGGGTTGAGTTACTAGTTCCTAGAATCCTTGGTTGGAAAAACTCTCTGGAAGCCCTGTAACATCTTGGGTTGTGTTACTATTCTTGGAAGCCTTGGTTGGACAAACACTCTAGAAGCCCTTGGTGGGTTGAATTACTAGTCTTGGAATCACTGGTTGGAAAAATGCTCTGGAAGCCCGACAACAACTGTGGTTTGAGTTACTAGTCCTGGAAGTCATGGTTGGAAAAAATGCTCTGGAGCCTTGGACAGCTTGGGAAGACACCGATCTGGTGATGGTTAGTGATGTACGACCGTGAGGTGGAATCACTAGTTAAGGGTTGAGGTGTTTTTTCATCTGGAAGCCCTGGTTTGGTTTTGTTTGATTTGTTTCATGAGATTAGACATTCATGCTTGGAATATGGCACTAGGGTGATTGGCTAAAAGAAAGGATTGATTCAACCCAATCTATGGTTGGGTGGTTTATGGAAGTTCCAGACCTAGTTTCATTTTGCATATGTCAATAACAACTCTTTTCCTCTTGTATTTGATGGGTAAATGTACTTCTCATTATGTGGTTTATATGGCTATTACATCCTTATTATTTATGTTATTTATATGTTGGCTATGAGCATGTTTTATGATAGTTACAATGTATGGCTCTCATTATGTTTTGATTATTAAATGAAGGAATAATGAATATATGCCATAATATTTTGATAATGCATCAATGCTTCTTAACAATTCTCAGATAAATATGAGACCCTTGTGCTCATATTTGTTGTTATGACCTGTATAATGCATATTGTGATATGCTTGATGAAATTCCTGTCATGGCTAGTAGGGGTCCAGTCAAGTGCTTGTACCATATTTTTATTTAGTAGTCTTATTCCCTTGTTGTTTATCATTTCTGAAAGTTTCATGAAGTTCTGGGCAGTGGCCTGAGTCTTAGCCCTAAAAAAGTGGCACAAAATTCAGGGTCGCTGGCATAGAACTGCCTGAATAAGTCCACAATCATTGGCATGCCTTGTTACGGGAGAGAATGGAGGGCCTCATTCTCATGCATGGATTTTCATGGGAGAGGCAGAGGGTCTAGATCAGGAAAAAGATAATTTGCCTCAGGGGTTAAGCACCTAGAAGGGTTGGTTGGATCCTGAAGGTTCTGTAGCATGTTTGGAAGGTCAATTTTGTTTAAGTTCCATCGGTTCCAATTCCTTAAATGTACATGGGGAGTTTAATAACATCATATTAGCCTATCGTCACATGTTTACCCCATTGGACCGGTTAGCTTGGGTAAATGTGGGAGGAGGGTGTTACATCTGTCGACCATGATTAGGGTCTTATAAATTTTGGCACAACCAATCTAGATATCTTGTAAATATCCACAATAAAACCAAAGAAACCTGCTCCGATACCAATGTAATACATAATCTATTATGTATATTCCACTAGATAGTTTATCACAGCAGATCTGATAAATTCTATTTAAAATTTGAGATTCTACACTATTACAGTTTTATTAGATTTATGGGTCTGTAGATTTATTGCTAATAATTCATGCATGCAAATTTAAAATTATGCATTAAAAAAAAAAAAAAAAAATCACACATACATTTGACACAAGATATGCTCTAGGAAACCCTTTCGGGAGAAAAACTCAGTTACAAGGTGAGGTCGCTCCTCTCTCCTTCACTGACAGGAAATATGGTTGCGAATACAAGGAATTATGGCCTGCGGCCTGTGGGATGATACAATACACAAATCCTCTCTGTGTGATATACCTCCTATCCATCTTGGCTATTTTTTCTCAGCTATGGAACAAAATGCAATCAAAAGAATTGAACCCTTTTTCCTCCTAGTGGCTCGATTATAACACAACCCAATAACCTACTAGTGCTTAGGTTTAACTACCTCAACTCTTAACCAGAGTTACCATATATACTCTTATAGATTCTTATACATAATAATCATGTGGGTAACCTCTTTTTCATGAATTATGGGCGCTTACGTGGCATCCTCTCGAATTATGGTGGTGAAAATAGGAAGGTCAAATTTTGAGTGGCATAAATTTCGCATACAGACTCTGATTGACGTGAGTCTTGCATCGTTGGAAAGGTCTATGTATGTAGAATAGGGTAAAAGGAGCCACGCTAAAGTGGAAAATTTTTATCCCCAAAAAAGATCATTTTGATTCCTTAAAACACTCCTGAAAGGTTTCATACGTTGTTTTGCCAAACTCCCACCAATAAAAATGGTCCCGTGAGATGATTCCTCCACTTTTTCCACTTTGAAAGCATCGAAATGGATGAAAACAAATATAATGGTCCAATCCAGATCACAAGGTTATTTATATTACCCAGGGAGACAATAATATATCTTTTTCTAATAAGTTTGCAACACATATAAGGAACATGAATTCTATCTTGGAGATAAAATATGGTTTTTGTGGTTTTATCTCTTTATCAAAATATTTGTAAAAGTTGCAGTTAATATAGATTGGATCATTATATTTTTTGGCATCTATCTTAATGCTTTTAGAGTGGAAAAAGTGGAGGAATCATCTCACATGATTTTTTTTACTTGCGAGACCCATTTTGGCAAAACATGGTTTGAAACCTTCCTAGAGAATTTTGAGGAATAAAACGAAGTTTTTGGGCGTAAGACTTTTCTTCTTTAGTGTAACACTTTTTAATGCTATTCTACAATGATAAATCTTTCCAACGACACAAGAATAATGCCAATCAGAGTCCTTATGTGAAAGTTATGCCACTAAGAAGTTGGCATTCTTGTTTTCACCACCATAATTCAAGAGGATGCCACATGAGGGCCCATTATTCCTGAAAATGGGGATAGCAATTTGATTATGATGTAGAAGACTCTATAATAGACTATATAGTAATTTTTGTTAATATTTGAGGTAGCCAAACCTAACCACTAGTAGGTTATCGGGTTGTGTTATAATCAGGCAACTAAGAGGAAAAGGGGTTTCGTTCTTTTTAGTGCATTTGTTCGATAACTAAACAAAAAATAGACAAGAGGGATAGGAGGCAGAGCACACGTAGAGGATTTGTGCACTCTAGCAGCCCATGAGCCACATGCCATACTTCTTTATACTTGCAACCATATTTCCATTCAGAGAAAGAGAACAAAGCAACCTCACCTTCTAGTTGGGTTTTTCTCCTGAACGGGTTTCCCAAAGCATATCTTGTGCCAAATATGCATGAGGTTTTATTTTTCCATTCTCTATTTTCTACATAATTTATATTTGCATGCATGCACTATTAACAGTAAATATACAGATCTAGAAATCTAATAAAACTATAATAGTGTAGAATTTCATATTTTTAATATAATATTATCAGATATGTTGTGATGAAATGTCCACTGGAATATCCATGAAAGTTTGTGTATCAACAATGTACCACTTCTATGTTCTTTCTAAGGCCTCTCATTCAAATAATATTGGGGCTCAAACGAAAGCCATAAAAAACGATCCTTATTTCTTATCATGGAAGACTCTCAAAGTATTGGAAGGCATGTGTCCTTGATAGAAATTGAGGATATATTTTAAAAGTTTCAAAAATCTAAGAGTTTAGGTCTAGTTGACGGTATGCATAATTCTTATATGGTTTTTTTGTATCTTGGGTCCAAAGTTGTTGGTTGTTGTGGAGGCTTGAGTTCTTAGGAAAGTTTCTAGTTCCTGAAAGATTTTTTATTGCACTAATACCGAAATGCTCTACTCCCTCCTCTTTCAATGATTTTAGACCAATTTATTTATGTAATATGGTCTACAAAAACATTGCTGAAGTGATTTCTAATCGAATCAAAAGTAAGCTAGCCTAGTGCATGAAAAAGGAACAATTTGGTTTTCTGGCAAATCGTCAAATTTTGGATGTTGTGTGAGTTTCACATGAATGCCTACATTTAGTCGAAGTTAAGAAGTTGGAAGTTGTAGTTCTAATATTAGACCTAGTCAAAGCCTATAACAAAGTGGATTGGGAATTCGTGAGACTTATACTTTTACAAATTGGCTTGAGCCTTGAGGTAATGGACTGAATAATGGGGTGTACATCATTAGCTATTTTTTTTCTTGGTAATGGATCTCCTTTTTTTTTCCAGAAGCTATGTGTGTTTAAGACAAGGGTGTCCTCTATCATCTACGTTGTTTTTATTACTCATGTAAGGCTTTAGCAGATTGATTTGAAAGGCTCGGAAGGATGGCACGATCAAAGGGGTAAAGCTAGGATTTTTATATGTCATTTGCTGTTAGTGGATGATGCGCTACTATTTGGGAGAGAGTTTGTGGAATATTTGTCAACCTTTAAAGAAATTATTCAATTTTTTGGTGAGGCATATGGAATGGAAATAAATGATAAAAAATACTACTTCTTAACTCATTTGGTAGAAGAACAAACCTTATCCCGGATAATATCCTTTCTTCATTTCCAACATGGCTCTATTGGTTCAAGTTTTAATTATTTGGGTTACTTTCTAAATCAAAATAATAGAAATATTTGTTTCGGATTCTTGAAAAGGTGGAAAAGAAAGTCGAAAACTGGTGCTTCAAATGGAAATCTCTTGGTGGCAAGAGGAAACTTGTAAAATATGTCTTGGAAAATATACATGTTTATTTGCTCTCTATATCCAAAATTCCCAAGTACATATTAAATTCAATTAGGAAAATAATGTTCAATGTTTTACAATAAAGCTAAGGAAGGAGTGTTAAAATTGGAAAACTAGGTCCAAACTCCGGGTTGTGCTGCTCAAATGATGATCCCAATATTTTTATTGGATTCCTCTTCCGGAGAGGTGTAAGATTGATCTAAAGATCATCTCAATCGGATGAGCAGAACATGTACTTCGAATTTATTCCACTTATGTGCTAGGTCGGCCTGGAATAAAATATTGACTTAAATGTCTTAAAGGACGTGTCACACACCCCCAAAGATTCCTATATATTGGAGAGACTTAGAGTTCATTTGGACACACATTGGTGTGGAAGAATTCTCTCTCTCTTGATGGTGTTGGAGCTGCATATTATTTGTTTGGGTTGTTCTGGGGTTATGTGTGACACGCTTGGCTGAATGACCTATTGGAGACTTTGCTGGTAGAAGCATCGTGCTGATCACCGTAACGCCACCATTTCTTACCTCTATTTTGGCTTGTCTTCTATCGATTGATTAGTATGTTCTATCTTCTTCAGTATTGTGCCCTAATCTGAAATGGCATAGAAAATAAGCTGAAATTAACATGGTATCGGAGCCCTTTTGGAAGACAATGCCCAATTTATAGCTCGTGGAGGAGAGACTATGTCTCTGTCTTAGCCGCAACTAATGAAGTTCAAAGACAAGGAGGAACAGATGACTGTTTTAGGGTCTTTTTAGGAAGACCGAATTAAAAAGGTTGTTTCAGCCTAATTTAAATGTGTCTTGGGTGCGATGGACAGCAGCGTACACTGCTATAGGTCGGCCGCAGTCCCTACCTCATTAAAGATAGCGTGAACAATTTTTTTTTATCGGCAACAGCATGGATGAATGGGCCTGTTTTGACTCTGGAGCATCGAATTGATAAAAGCCAGCCACAAGTCACTGACCACGCAAAAAAATCACAGGTCGATCGAATTGATAAAAGACAACCGCAAATCACTAACCACACAGACAAATCACAGGTCGGTCTGAATTGTTAAAAGACAGCCACAAATCACTAACCACGTAGACAAATCACAGGTCGGTCTGGTTGTACTCAGCTGGAAAGTTAATCGAACTAACAAGAAAGACATCAAAATTAAGAACGGCATTGTGGGCCACAAGGAAACCGCTTTATCAAGCCTATCGACTAAATGGAGCAATCGTGGCATCCATGCAACGAGAATTTTTGCTGGCGAAAAATTGAATCAATCTAAAAGGGAAAGTCCACCTGTGCATTAACCAATCTGGGCGTTGACCTCCTTGTCCACTCGTAAGTGCGATGTTGTGACCTGTACACATGAGGCGTAGGCATCAAAATCAAAGACGGTGATGTTATCCGATGAGGAAGAAAATAATATAATTATGGTGCACATACAAATTGGTCGACACATGTCTAAGAAAAGGTCGAGAATATGGAATGCAGCGTTATTCATTGACATCGCTATATTTTTTTACATACATCTCTCGCATAATGCATGACAAAGATCTGACGTCCAAGAATGGTATGTTTGGCTGAAGCTCGTGAAGCTCGTGAACTAAGATAGGGTTGGAAATAATACAGTGCACATGGTTCCGGTGGTGAAGCGCAGAAGGTTGATTGACCTGTAGAACCTATGGTGCGGTTTAATTAAGAAAAATTTGCAAATATGATTGTGATCGATAAACTTGTTGTTGGTAGTTACCACATCAGAAATTGAAACCTGTCAATCACTGAAGGCCGATGATTGAAGACAGAAGGGTACGAAGGGCCGAGAAACATTTGCATAGTAAGGAGGGTTTTCTATTGTAGAAAGACTAAAGCAATCTGTTAGGCGGCTAAAAAAAATTTTAACAAATTATAGGGATAATAATCCAGTTGATTGAATCTGGATACGTATGTTGCTTTGCTGCTAATATGTGCATTGTGAAGCTGAGACTATTGTGGAAGAGGTGGTCAAACATTACCTGGGAGCCTTGAATCTGAAGATTACAGCATTGGGATCTCACATTATATTGCCTGAAATGTCGAAGTCTTAATTTTGATAAAGGCAGCAGGCTAGAAGCTATACATAAGCTTACATGTTATGTACGCTGATATCAAGTCAGTAGATGGGCAGCAAGGAAGGCTATAACAGTAGAGCCTTGTAAGGCATTTCTTTGAGGAATGTTAGAAGGTCTACTTGCAGGGATAGAAGGCTGAGGCACTAGATATTATTCAGAACTGTTCTAGGGGTGGATAGCCCTGATAAGAGGTTGTTACAAGTATACTTGTATACCTGTAGGGTGCCACTACGTTTCTAAAAGCATTACCTCAATGAGCTGTGTGAAGGGACGACCTCCCATTGAAGAGTAGCCGCATCTCAGGGAAAAAATTGTGGGCCAGATTTAAGCAATTAAGGTATGTCTTCTATGCTAAACTTTGTATGAAAACTATATAGCAGCAACATGGGATGAAAGGAAGACAACAACAAGTCTTGTATGGGCAAATTTTTACCCTCAGCATGAAGGAAGAATATAAGGAAGATTAAGGTAGAGCAATATTTTTTCTGGCCCTTCCATAAAGGATGGGTAAAGGATGAATCTCCTCAGGGATCATCACAGAAAATTACAAGCAGTTATCACAGTTTTTTTACTGTGTGCTCACTCTGTATTGACCTCACTTCTGGGGTAGCCATTGGCCCAAACCAAAGTTGGACATAGACCTAAGGGGTTATTATGTGCAAAGGAAGCTGGAGTATTTATCCCCTAAGGATTCAGATCTGTACATTAACATGGTATTTATCCTGCTGGATGACTAGGGCTGAATCAGTGATGAGCAGGATTGGCCTGTATCCTTATGGAACTTTGATGAGTAGAAGTATCTTATGAGTATGCTATATCTGCATAAGAGAAAGGTCTCACATAAGGTATGGAGTCTGGACTGGCATATGAAATATTATGTGTTCTTTGAACATCTGTATAATTGGTTTTTAGACCTGTGCAATTGAAGAGACAAATCGCAAAACTGAGAGCTGAAGTCTTGTAGCCCTAGATCTGTCAACTGTAGTTGGGCAGATCTGAAATTAAGAAGCAGTGCTGGATAAGATGCCAGATGTAGTAGATGAAGCTCTCAAATGCAGAATTATGAAAGAAGGAATCATGTTTGGATTCCTAGTTCTATGGGTCAGAGTAAAGAGGGTTGTTTGAGGAAGCTCCAGCAGATCTCCTCAGAATAACATGACTTCTAACACAAGCTGAGGCTTGTTGATATATTCTCCCTGTTGGACAGTGACATAGATATACACTTATATAGCAGTAAGCATGTGACAGTAGCAGTCCCACATTGGAGCGTAATGGTAAAATGTGTTTCTGCAGCTTTCAAACACATTGTTGGAAGTCTTTAGCAAAAGATTGTTGTCCTGGATGGTTTTGACTATGGGAGAATAAAACTCCCTTCCAAGCTAGTGTTTGAGATGCTCTCATTTTGAAAATAGATGTTTCTTTTCTTCTCTCGAAAGAGAAGTTGGCATTAAGAGGGAGAATATATTTGTATATGCTCCTAAACAGATATCTTTGTTGAACGAAAGAATATCCTCATGGCTCAGGGACATATGGCTTCAGAGGGGTAAATTCTGAAAGAAAACCAAGAATCCATATAAATAACAGGATATCTAGCAGCCATGAGTACTATTGTACAATCTGACCTTGGATCCTTTGAGGAAGTCGTAAAGCATCAAGTCTGGAAGGATGCTATGAAGAATGATGTATGGGATGTGGTTCCAAGACCATAGGACAAAGCAGTTGTCACCTCGAAATGGCTCTACAAGATCAAGCATGGATCTGATGGAAGTGCTGAAAAGTTCAAGGCAAGATTCGTTGCCCATGGCTTCTCTCAAAAGGAAGGCATAGATTATGATGAAATATTTGCACCTGTGGCCCGATACACCACCATTCGATCTACTATAGTCCTTGCTGCTATGCAAGGATGGAGTCTTCATCAGATGATGTGAAGATCGCATTTTTTGTATGATGCGATTAAAGAAGAGATATATGTGGAGCAACCTCTGGGGTTGAAAGTCCAGGATGGGGACACCCATGTCTACAGGTTGAAGAAATCCCTCTATGGGTTGAAGCAAGCACCCAAATATTGGTACGAGAGGATAGATAGCTACTTGATGAAGCTGGGCTTCACTCGAAGTAATGTTGATCCGAACCTTTACTTCAAGGTTGTCAAGGGAAAACCTCTCATTCTGGTGTTGTATGTGGATGACCTCTTCTTGACAGGTGTTGACCCTCTCATTCATCAGTGCAAGAGGGAGCTCGCTGCTGAGTTCGAGATGAAGGACCTAGGATGAATGTCTAGGCCTGAAGGTCTAGCAAAGACCTGGCAAGATATTCCTTTCTCAAGGAAAATACATTATGAAGCTTCTGGTATGATGGATTATAAGTCCATGGAACTCAACTTTAAGAAGTTGAATAGCAGCGTTGATGGGCCTGTCCTACTGAGTATCATCAACTCATAGGGACCCTAATGTTCTTAATGAACACATGTTCGGACGTATGTTGTGTAGTGAACACCTTGAGTCAACACATGGTTGATCATAACATTCACTGGGTTGGTGCCAAGAAACTCTTGAGATATCTCTGAGGCACGTTAGACCATGGGCTAAGATACACTGCCGAGAGTATGACACTCCATGGATATACTGATGTCGATTGGGCTGGCAATGTGGTGGATCGCAAGAGCACATCTGGATGCTACTTCACATGTAGATCTGCTTCGGGCAGGAATCTAAAGTCGATAGCCTTGAGCACCGCTGAGGTCGAATACATTGTAACATGTATGGCCTGTTGTGAAGTCACTTGGTTGCGAAAGCTCTTCTGTGAGCTGTTCGAGCATGTGCTAGATGCCACCGTTATCCTTTGTGATAACCAGAGGGGGATTCATTTGTCATAGAATCCCGGGTTCCACGATTGATCCAAGCATGTTGATGGCTGGTACCACTTTATCCGGGATATGGTACAGCGAGGCGCCGTAAGGCTCGATCATAGGAACTGATGAGCAGGTCGCGGATATTCTCACTATGCCCTTGGGGAAGGTCATGTTCCTAACCTTCCGTGAGAATCTTGGATTCGTGGAATGACCCTATTCTGAGGGTCCTGTTGGACGATGAGCTTTGGGAGCTCTGGGGGGCTTTGGGGATAACTTCTCGAAGCTATAAGAAACCACAGGGCTAGGCTTGCCTAACCTTGTTGGTGTGCTTGGGCCCCACCGTGATGATTGAGTTGGTTCGCCTCTCATGATTTGTGCCCCGTATGCATCCTACCCATTTGAGTTCCGGACTCATGGGAAGTACCTCTCATTTGGCCAATGAGGTGGGAAAAGCTAGAGACTAGTAGCAAAGACTGATGGACACATCAGAGATTGCCGTACTCTCTATCTAGGATGGCATGGTCCAACCACTTGATCTGGGATCAAGTCTAGTGAGGTCTCGGACCTCTGCCTGACTTCGGGTCAGATGAACCAACTTCGGGTTGGTTGGAGACTCTTTGTGAGTCTGATAGAGGTTTCGGACCTCTGGGCTGAATCTGTCAGCCGGGTATGATGTCTTTGTGACTGACCCACTTCTGTTTTGAAATAAAGAGGCCAGCAAAGCAAGTTACGGCGGGATGACGCACGATGTTTGGATTGCACTTGTGGACGGAGTTCTCCCTAGTTGAGAGGGAGTGTTAAAATTGGACAACTAGGTCCAAACTCGGGGTTGTGCTGCTCAGATGACGATCGCAATATTTTTATTGGATTCCTCTTTCGGAGAGGTGTAAGATTGATCTAAAGATCATCTCGATCGGATGAGCAGAACATGTACTTTGAATTTATTCCACTTATGTGCTAGGTCGGCCTAGAATAAAATATTGACTTAAATGTCTTAAAGGACGTGTCACACACCCCCAAAGATTCCTATATATTGGAGAGACTTAGAGTTCATTTGGACACACATTGGTGTGGAAGAATTCTCTCTCTCTTGATGGCGTTGGAGCTGCATATTCTTTGTTTGGGTTGTTCTGGGGTTATGTGTGACACGCTTAGCTGAATGACCTATTGGAGACTTTGCTGGTAGAAGCATCCTGCTGATCGTCGTAACGCCACCATTTCTTACCTCTGTTTTGGCTTGTCTTCTATCGATCGATTAGTATGTTCTATCTTCTTCAGTATTGTGCCCTAATCTGAAATGGCATAGAACATAAGCTGAAATTAACAAGGAGCCCATTAGCCAGCTGGGAGTGTCTATTAATTCCAAAAAAAGATAGGGGGTTGGGGCTTTAAAAATATATTCAAGTTTGGGAAAGCTTTATGTATGAAGATTTTGTGGAGAGTGATGACTGGGTTGGTCTTTGAAGTGATGTCATGGTATCCAAATACTTTAAGACGTTATATCTTATTGATTGGATTAGGAAACATTGTAAACCTAATTCACGTCCTTCAAATAGTTGGATAGCTTTTGTAGACTCTTTTCTTTTGATTGGAGAATGGTTAGCATGGAAGGTTGGAGATGGAAATAACATCCTTCTGGGTTTGGATCCATTCATTGGAGGAGAGGAATTCTATAGGTTACCCCAAAATCTTGTTCCTATTTTAAACAAAAATGGTTTTAGATTTTTGTCTCAAATAAAAAAAACTTACAACAGACAAAACAATCATTGGTTGGTTACAAGCTAGTGATTTGAGACTTCAAGGAATCTTTGCAAAGGATCAGAACATATATATAAATGGTTTGTCACACTATGGTATTTATTTTATAGAAAGAAAATATGTTATGGTATGGATTTGGAATGCATCCATTGGTTATGTAACAATGAAAGAAGCATATGAAGCAATTTCTTATTCCTATATGTGTGTTTAAGAAAAATGGTTGCATAATTGTATTTGGAAATGGTCTACCCCATTAAAGCTCAAATTCTTTGGTTGGCTTTAGTCCTTGAAAACATGATAGACTTGGACACCTACATCAAGAGGGGAGGTTGTGGTTGTTGTTTAGAAATCTAGGGCATTTGAATTAGGTGATTTCTCTTTTCATTGGTGACTATTTGTGAATGCTTTTTACTTCTTCGTCCTTCTTCAACACATGTCAACACCAATATCTTCCTGTTGTCACCAACATAGGACCGAACTACACTGATCATCATCACCGAGCTCTTCATATCTTCATTGTAGCACTGATTACATCACCAAGTAGCATCGAGACCTTAGCACTGTACCGAGATACATCATCTTGAGATAAAGGTAATGTCACTAAGGTATGTCGAGATAGTGAATATAGCTCAGAGAGGTCTGAGACCTATTCTTGTACTAAAACCGAGCTCCTCAGTTGTAAACATTCGAGCCTTCTTTAGGTGATCATACCAACTATGTCTTCTGCAATTTGATTGTAATATCATTGTGGTAATTCACCCCATAACAGATATCCAAAATACTTGGTGACCGAACTCATCATTGTTGTTCTTCATCCGAAATTACCCGAACTATATGACAGTAATTCCTCACCGAAACTTCAGAGGAATCTGAGCTATTTTCTTCTTTCTATTCTGCATAGCCTAGGTGGGTATTTATAGTTGTCACAACATGTGATTGAGATGACCAGTATATAAATAGGTGCGTTTGATATTTAAACCGACTTGTCCAATTGATGTGAGGCCGACTTCTCTAAGCAATATTCTAGCAAGGTGACAATTGTTTTTCCCTGTATTTTGAGCTTGTCTTCCAACGTTATTGAGATTTTATTCTACAAGGTCCTAGGGCATATAGCTAGACTAGATTTGACACTTAACTCAAACCTATTGGACATCAAGAATAAGTCCATCTACTTAATAAATGATGCTCATGAAACCCATGAAGCATATACAACAATAATATATATTATTTTGACTTCTCCTTTTTCATAATTACATAATTACATAGTCAACATGAAGACCAACCTAATTACACTTTTCAACACTCCCTCTTAACTATGGAGGTATTCCTACAGGTACATGGTTGCTTTCAAACTGAATAATCTCATAAGAAGAATCGAATTAGTAATCGCATTTGTATAGCATCATATCAACTAGCATTGTCTGAGTGCAAGGCCTTAACTAACAACCCCATCTCTCAATGTGACATGTTGGCGAGACACATGACTTATAAACACCTTCGTCATTGTCTCTCCAAGGTACATACTCCACCTGAGTGTTCCCAAAGTATGACCTTCTTTGGACTATTATTCTCTTGGGTAGCTAGCCCTCAAAGAATATCGGTCCCCAACTACTCTTACCTTGAATGCCCTAACACATTCTCAAAGAGTATTGAATGCCAGATGATTACCCAATCCTCCATTCTATCTTCCCAAGTGAAGACCAGAATGATGTGTCTATCTCTCCCTCTCAACCAGGGACGACCTATTCCACAGGGGAATCTACTCATTCTTATACAAGGAATTTACCTAAGCTTATTCTTAGGAATTACCAAGTTTATTCCAAGTAAGAAATTTATCACCAGGCTCCCTTTTAACTAGGGACCTCCAATAGCAATGTGTGAGACACCCAGCTGCTCATGAAGGATTCTTGTCCTCAATGTCATGGATTTCGATATTGAGGAATCCTCAATTTTTAGCTTCATAGGGCACAGATCATCCATCACTTCCATCCTAAGTCATGTCATCTATCAGAGAGTGATTCATCAGAGTTCCTTATCTGGTCCATTGTTATGCCATGCTTCTTTCCTTCGAATCATCTCCAAGGATCATGCATCATTTCTTATGATTAGCAGCCCTGCACAGATTCATCCATATAAACATATATGTATGAATTTTAGAACAAAAGTTACCTTAGTGATGATCGTTCACCATGACATCTTCCTGTAGGCATCGACAGCCTTCATACAGATTAACATGTCTCCTAATGATATTATTTTCCAAGGGTCTTCTACTTTTCCAGACTTCTATCAAAGTCTACATATCTTCCCAGGAGATCTCCTCATCACATATTCTTGGCCTTCGAATGATAACTACCTCTTGACATGGTTGTACTTCATGATCTCTTTGTCTCTGCACATTCTTCATTCCCAAATTTTCCAGTTTATGTTTATGTACAACCACCTCATATTCTATGAGGTCATATTATGTTGATTTCATCTGTTAGTGCACTGAGAGATCCTTCTTCATAGATCATACTCCTAAATACGGAGGTATATTACCTGCAACCATATGCCATGACTTCACAACATCTAATATCAGCATATATGTCTGCATATCTCATACCTATTTTCCTTGAGTCATCTTGTAGCGGTTTCTCTTGAATGAAGAGCTTCACTCCTTTGACCTGCTTCAACAATATGTCATCACATCCCAAAATTTTGTCTCCATGATGACCCTTGATCTGATGACTGCTTTACTTTTAGTAGAGAGGTTTTCCAAAATTTGTTTCACTGAATGCTTCTATCAAGATGCTTCTTAATGTACATAGAGATACTATCTTAATCATAGTAGAGACCTCTTATTCCCTCTTTCCTTGATCTTATTTTCTTCAGCTTCCTCCTTCTTTCTGGCGATATGAGCTTTCTTTCCGTAATGTTTGAATCCTTTAGCTTTCAACAATTTTCCCTCAACTTGTCTTTTTCTATATAGCATAGAAGCCGCAAGTTGTTGGATGAGGTAACTTTCTTGTCCCATGGACATTTGTACCTTGCTCATTAGTTAGAATAGTGATGATTATCTTTTTATCATTTCTCCAGATCTCATAATTGAGATTCTATGAAGATATTCCTTCAATTTTATGTAGATCAAGTCTAAGTGATATGACCTTCTTTGCTGCATCTTCAAAGAATATTTCTTTCAACTTATCATATATTCCCTTGAGGTATCCAATCCAACTATATGATGGGAACTTTCATATGAATCATCTTCATGTATTACTATTCATAGGAGACCCTTTTCCATGACTTCACTTTCTTTGAGGATTATGTCTATCCTTCTATTTCATGCAAGAAGTTTTAATTACCCAACTAGCTTATGGATCTTCTTGCAAACACGAAGTCATTTTACCAAATTTGATTATAGAATTAAAGATACTTACTTGAAAAATGAAGATGAGATCTTCAGCTTGATCACTTTGATGGTGGTTGAAGAAGATGTATTGGTGCTTTCTCAGATGATCTTCTTCAAGGATAAGGTCCTTGCTGGGATGATATGGAGCTTTCCTTATAGCTTTTGAAGATGATAATGCCTTCTTGTCTTCAAGATGCTTCAACTTCTTTGGTAGTGAATGAATTTAGGTCATAAATGCTTCTCTATATTTTGAGTTGCCTTGTCTTGTAGATCTCTTCTAGACTTGCATCATGATTGCCGAGACACTGAGATCATCACCATAGGGATAATACCTTTAATGAATTATGGTTACAATGTTATCAATGAGACCTTACTGCACTGAGACAAAGGTATACTTCATTGTTCCTTCACCGAGTCCCTTTTCGTTAATGATTGTAATAGAGGTCGAGCCCATCACTGTTCTCTATCTAAAAGATATCTGAGTTGTTGACAGTGATCATTTTATAAAATAATATGAACTCTCTTACTATGCCAAAGATTCGAATTTTGTATTACCCATACAAAACAGAGATATTACCGAATTTTTATCTATACTCCATCATCGAAATTTCAAATAAGATCTGAACCTGTGAACTGTAATATTGTATGTGCCTTTAATATTGAGGTCTTAGATATAATGCTGAGATAGTGAGAAGAAGTCACTGTGGTGTACCCGAACCTTCTGTGATCCAAACTAGATTGAGATCACCTAGATCATGTGTTAACTTGATCGAGATCGATTGAATCTTAAATGAATTGTTGACTGTGATCTAATCCTTAAGTGCCACTTAGATGCCCTTCTTTGACTGTCACCTTATCTCTGAAACCATGTTGAGAAATCTAGGGCATTTGAATTAGGTGATTTCTCTTTTCATTGGTAGCTATTTGTGAATGCTTTTTACTTCTTCATCCTTCTTCAGCACATGTCAACACCAAGATCTTCTTGTTGTCACCAACATAGGACCGAACTGCACTGATCATCATCACCGAGCTCTTCATATCGTCACTGTAGCACTAAGTACATCACCAAGTAGCACCGAGACCTTAGCACTATATCGAGATACATCATCTTGAGATAGAGGTAATGTCACTAAGGTATGACGAGATAGTGAATATATCTCAGAGAGGTTCGAGACCTATTCTTGTACTGAAACCGAGCTCCTTAGCTGTAAACATTTGAGCCTTCTTTAGGTGATCGTACAAACTATGTTACTGTAATATCTCTGTGGTAATTCACCCCAAAATAGAGATCCGAAATACTTGATGACCGAACTCATCGTTGTTGTTCTTCATCCGAAATTATCCGAACTATATGACTGTAATTCCTCACCGAAACTTCAGAGGAATCCAAGTTGTTTTCTTCTTTCTGTTCTGTGTAACCTAGGTGGGTATTTATAGTTGTCACTGCATGTGATTCAGCTAAACAGTATATAAATAGGTATGTTTGATATTTAAGCCGACTTGTCCAACTGATGTGAGGCCGACTTCTCCAAGGAGTATTCCAGCAAGGTGACAATTGTTTTTCCTTGTATTTTGAGCTTCTCTTCCAATGTTATTGAGAGCTTATTCTACAAGGTCCTAGGGCATATAACTAGACTAGATTTGACACTTACCTCAAACCAATTGGACATAAGAAGAAGTCCATCTACTTAATAAATTATGCTGATGAAACCCATGAAGCATATACAACAATAATATATATTATTTTGACTTCTCCTTTTTCATAATTACATAATTACATAGTCAACATGAAGACCGACCTAGTTACACTTTTCAACAGTTGTAACTTGTGTGTCCTTTGTAGTAAACAAGCCAAATCTATTAATCATTTATTTGTTTCGTGAGAGTTCTCTCCAAACTTGTGTGAAAGGATGTATTCCAAATCTTAAAACTAATATTCCAAATTTTAAAACTATCATTTGTTTGGGAAGCTTTCGCCTTTCAAGAGAGTTTGTTGAAGTGTTATTCTCAGTTAAAGAATGTAGAGTTCTTCCTATTTTGTGATATGGTGCATCTAAAGAAAAATGAATTGTGATTTGTGATAGCTTGAAACTTGTTGGTTACTTAAGGAATTTCATGGAGAATATTAGCAAAATGTAAACAAATACTCTTTACCTCCTCAACTTTGAGACCAATTTCTTATTGGTTTTTTTTTTTTAAATGGTGCAACCTAGTTGGATTCATGTGGATGATTAGATACTTACTTTCTAGTACAAACACTAGAGAAAAATTGGTAGTTTTATACTGTTTAATGTAATTTATATTAAAAAAACTTTTATTTATTATATGTTTTTGGTGATTCTAAGGTAATTATTGATTGGGTAAATGGACATGTTGAGCCCCATGTGCTTTCAATGTCTTTTTAGAAAGACAAAATTCAAGAACTAAAAGTAAAGTTTAAGGACATCTCTTTCAGACATATTTTTCACCAACATAACTCACTTTCACTATATTTTTGGCAAAACTAAATTCAAAAGGTAAAAGTATTCCATATTTTGATAGTGGAAATGGATTCAGCACCATCAAAAATCTTAAGGATACCCAAAATATTAAAGGACACCCAAAATATTAAAGTTTGATAGTTATAATGTGGATTTACAAAAATCCCTGCCAGATTTTCTTAAAATCTCACCAAAATTTCCATAATTTTCAAGGTGAAAAAACAAGAGGAAAACCATTCAAAAAGAACTTCACCACATCACTATAATTATTATTATTATCCTGCCAACAGGTGTATTACGTATTGGGTAAGTTCTTTGACTAATTAGTTTGTTATTTGATCGAAAATTAAACAAGTTAATATATATATATATATATATATAGTTTTTTAAATGGTTATTATTTTATTTGATAATCATTTCTATTTGCCACGAGGCTTATTTTATAGTTGAGTATTGTATAAGTATGTCAGTCTATCATCTATTTATTTCTGGAATTGACAAATATTTTTTTTAAATTAAAAATAAATAATATTCTAAATAAAAAAATAATGTGTCTTATAATTAATATATATATTATAAAATAATTAAAAATAAAAGAAAAGAAATGTGTGATTAATATTTTTAAGCTTTATATTTTTCAAAAATATTTTAACAAAAAATTTAAATAAATTATTTTAAGTTTTATGTTAACTAATTTATATGAATATCAACTCCATCTATATATATATATATATATTAAAATAAAATATTTTAATGTTGTACATAAAAATATTTAAATAAAAAATACAATTTAAATAATGAAAAAAGTCTAAAAAAATTTACATATCAAAATATTTGATCCCTCCATACTTAAGATAAATTTATGCTAGTTTGTATTAATGCAATGTAGCATTGAGACCATACGTGTCATACCAATACCCACACTAATGAAAAGGTTACATAATCTTTCATTACAAATTGAACTTTAATAAAAAAAAAACCTCTAGTTTATATAAAGTACCAGCACAATGTCATGACATTCTAAGTTTCAATACATACAAAAGGAAATCAAAAAGAAAACTTGTTAGTGTTCTCCATAGTTTATCTAACTTAATGCTAAGATGTCCTAACAATATCAAGCATATTCCATGGTTTTATGTGATGTTTTCTTACAAAAAAACAAAATTCTGAAAGGTGGATCATGACAAGTCAAAAATTGAGCATTGCTTAATCAAGTGCTCCGGCCATTCATCAGTAAGAAGTCGTTCGATCCAGAAAAACAACAGATAGTTGCGTAGTTCCATCAGCATAATATCCATGTTTGTATTGTCCCTGTCCTAAAAAACCGAACCTGTTCTAACCATAACAAGTCATGTATACATTGTTCTTTCCCTGTCCATGAGCTCCGAGGAGGTATCATTTAGAAATATTTAACAATCCCCATAGCCCCGTTTCCATTCGCATCAATGAGCTCATAATGCATCTCACCAAAAGCCCCCCTCAGCCCCTTCTTGGATAATTCTCCCTAAAAATGTGTGTGAAGGATATGATGTTGAAAGTTCTGCGAAGATCGTTAACCCTGTCAATCCATGTCGAAAGATGTCCAAGAGCCAGGGTGTTACGATTGTTCAAATTATCAATCATTACCTGTGAATCACCGAATACCCAAAGCTTGTCAATGCAAAGGTGTTTAAAGAACCACAGTAACCCCCACAGTGCCAACATCTCGGCCCTCATGCTAGTACCATGTCCTCTAAACCAATGAAGCTTGTAATGACACTGGGGAGAGATCATCAGCCAGGCGCCACACCCACAGCTCAAGTTTTGTGACGCAACGTCGAAAAAACCCACAGGATAGTGTATTTCGAATGGTCTACTTATTTTTTAGGGGGAGGGGGGGTCGACTTTGAGCCCTCATGGCCTCCCAATTCATGATTATCTGAGCAGAGATCCATACAGGAGTAGAATGTTGTTCTTCGAAAATCCTTTTATTTCTTCCGCACCACACTCTCCAATGGCAAAGCAATAGAATAATCCTGAACTGTTTACCCTACGCAAACCACCAATCAGTACAGTCAATGACAGACGAGTATTCCTTCACCTGGATATTGAAGTGGTTTCCAAGCATTGTCCAAATCTCTCTTGCAAAATTTCATTTGTAAAAGATATGGGAGTTTTCTTCCTCTGCATCCATACAAAGACTACAGATCCCAGGTCCAATCTTACCCCGCTTCATGAGATTAGACCAAGTCAAATTTCTATCCTTCGAGACCAACCACAGAAATATGATAATTTTGTATTGTACCTTTATCTTCCAAATATCCCGAAACCAACACCTTCCACCTTGTGCTCCTTGAATATTAATCATATTATATATGTCTCTAATGTTTTTATTTGTCCATTTACCAGGGTGCCTCCCCAAGTAATCTGATCGCCAGCTCTGTTTTGTCTGTTGGAAATATTGAGAGGGGGGGCGGGGGATGAATCAATATTCCTTTCAATTAGAGAATTAGTTAATCTTCAATTATTATCAGTGTTTGTAAAATGATAGCAGCAAACAAGAGAAACACAAATGCACACAGTTTTTAAGGTGGAAACCCACTTCAGGACAAAAACCACCTAATGATTTTCTAATAATTCTTTAATATTCAAATCCAATTGAAAATAAAGCTCCAACTTCCTAGAATCTAGAAAAGCATTCTTCTCCAGCTCCCACTAGATGGATGATCCAACGCCCGAGATTCTTTAGTATTCAACTGAACAGATGCCCCAACACCCAATGAGCTACAACTCACCCTAGCACCACCCTACCACCCTATAGAAGAATAAAAGAAGAATGGACTCCCGTACCAGGGAAAATGGTCCACTTTACAATGATATAGAATGATGTAGAAGAAGAAGATATACTATACCATAACCCCAACTTTGACACAACCACCTAATGATGATCCTATACTTTTCAACACTGCCTCTTCAACCCTTGGCAAATAGACACTAGTACAATTTTTACAATAATGTATTTACAATGACCTAGTACAATGATACCTTTACAATGATTGTATGCAGTGCTGCCCACTTGAAGACTCCATATGATGAACTTCTTGTTGTTGTTATGCACCTTGGTTGTTGCTCTTTTCATGCTACCCTCTGCTGCACCTTGCTTTTCTTTTCTACCATAGAAAGTCTGGTCCTTTGCAACCCTTGACAAAACATGATTTAGCTTTTTCTTGCCTTCTAGGAGCTCGATATTGAATCTGGTGTATCTCTATCATTTCAGATCATCAATATTTGATTTTCGGTGTTGTAGTAGTCCTCTGAGTCTTATTTCCAATGCCATAGGTCTGACCCAATTTGGATTCTTCAAGAGAGATTTATACCCAATCTCTCACAATGCCCTAATTATGGACTGTTTCAGCATAGCGCAATTGTAAGACATACCACGTGTCACTGTTTCTTCATTTGGCTCTAAAATTGACAGAGAGAAAAGTGCAGATTGTGCACTATCTTCCACCTTTTACGGAATTCCAATCTAATACTCAGAGAGAGAGTTATGACGAATTTACCAAGGTCACTTCTTTGAGATGAATTTCAGGAGCCTGCAAAAACCCTGACTTCCACAGATCATATCTTCAAAAATATTGCGCACCTTGATCTGAAATTTTTATAGCAGCTTCCTCAGGATTTAGGCTTCACCTCATAAAAATTTCATCTTCTGAACCTTCGTAGAAAAAAATTTAGAGCGCAAATTCCACAATGACTTGTTTCAGATGGCGAAATCCCTTGCTTAAGGAGGAAATGAAGATTTATATAAATGCTTAAGTTGAGAGGGGCTTCAACAAGTGAACGTGGGAGGGATTTTAGGAGCTTAAAAAATATTAATTATGACTTTTCAATGACCCATGCCCCAACCCCATGGGGTTTTAGCCCACTAACTCGGGGTACAAACTTCAAACATGAATATCTCTCAAACCGTGAAGAATTACATGGCGTGCCATATATCAACGGAAACATCTCGACAAGTAGAAACCATCAAAAGAATTATTGACCCAGAATATATTAATTTGGTAGGTTAAAATTCCCATGCAATATTGGGTTAGCCCCTGGTGCTGCTTGGGTTGACATCAATGACAACCGTTGATCAACAATCTCCCCCTTTGGCATTGATGGCAACACAAGTACTCCCCCTGCGATCATGACACCTCTTCCTACAAAATTCTCTCCCCCTTTGAAATCAATGGCAAAGGGTAACTCCCCCGAAACACAACCATCCCGTGAACGTTTGACTCCATACACACTTTCACTTCTCGACACACAACCGTCTCAAGACCTCGTAATCTACTTCCACTCCCCCTTATATTCTGAAAAAGGAAAATCTAATGAGAACTTGGGAGAATCCCAAGCTTCTAGTGAAGATATTCCAATGCTAGCGAATATTTAATATGTGATTCTTTTGGTGCTGCTTGGAATCTTTCTACTTGTCCAATTGCTTGCATAACATCTGGTCGGGAGGCTGTTACATATATAAGACTACTAATCATAGATCCGTACAACCTTTGATCCACATCCTTAGATGATTCGTCTATGCTCAATTTGCAACCTGTTACCATTGGAGTAAGGATGGGTTTGCAATCTTCCATTTTAAATTTCTTGAGCATTTCCTTGATGTACTTAGCTTGACATATAAATATTCCTTTCTCTTTGCCGAGATATTTTGAAGCCCTACAAAGTGGTATGTCATCTCACTAAGTAAAGACCGAAATCACTTTGCACCTTGTAGCAAACTTATAATAACTTAGGTCGATCATCATTGATACCACCATTGTATCATCCTCTTAGCTATTGCGGGACATGCTTTAGTTGCTTCATCTAGAACATATCTGTCATTTGGAGCTCTACTTGCAGTAAGTACAAGTTGACCGGATTTTCCTTTTCTTATTTCACATTTCTTTGAGTCGAATAACATTGTGTGTCCTTGATCACACATTTGACCTACACTGAGTGATTGTGATTCATGTTTTCAACCAATAGAACATTCTTGGCTAGAGCATCTTTGCTTCTGAGAGTGACAGTACTTGATCCTATAACATTTGAAGATCCATCATTTCCAAAGGACACAGTTCCATCCCTCTTCTCTTTCAGAGATACAAATTTATTTCTATCTCCAGTCATATGCGTTGAGCAACCGCTATCAACATACCACACATCTTGTTCTTTTGAGCCTTGAAAGAGAGAGCACAATTATCATTCTTCTTCTTCTTCCACGTTCTTTCATTCTATGGCTTCGAAGATTCTTCTAGAGGATTTTCAAGTCTGCAGTCTTTGGCTATGTGTCGAAAGTTTCGACATTTGTAACATTCAATATAATTTCTTAAATGTTCAAATCTATTGATGTTTCGCTGAGCCCTGAGAGGTTCATATTTGACAGATCTCCTGGAATTGTATTCATTCCTAGGGTCCGTGCGACATTCTACAGCTTTATGACCAAATTTTCTACATGAATAACAGTAACCATAAAAAATATGTTGGTGCCTGGATGGAAATTTTCATCGAGGAATTGTCTTCCAAGGTTGTTCTTGTGAATCTTGTCCAATGAAGTCTACATGCATGTCAGATCTCATAGGTTCATTGTATTTTGTTGTAGAAGGTCCTGCTTCTTCTTCTTTGTAACTGATGCCAATTTTGTCGTTGTAAGATCATTGATTGTTGATGAGTTCTTCCAATGCCCTTGAGCTGTTGGCATAGTTTTGGATAGTTTTTCCTTTCTTAACTTCCTCACGCAGCGAGACTACTTCGGCATCTAATTCTTCCCTTTCTTGGTTGCTTTCTTCCAACTTCTTTTGAAGTGACTCTTCAATGCATTTGTGTTCTTCAACTTCAATTTTGAGACCTTGAACTTGTTCTTCAAGAGTATTGGAACGGATGTTCTCCGCCTTGAGATCTTTTATAAGCTTGATTGCTTCCTCATAAAATTATTCTATGGTCCCTCCTTCTTCTTCGTTGTTTGATACCTCTTGTTTATTGTGCTTGGGTTTATTGTGCTTGGCCATAAACAATACTCTCTCATTGGCTTCTTCTTCACTGTCATTGTCTTCATCGGATGATGAGCTATCTTCTTTAGAGAGAAAGTTCCTTTTGAATCCTTGCTTGTTGAATTTCTTAAAGCCTTTCTTTCTTTTTGAGTTGCCATTACTTTTGTTTGGACATTTTGCTGCAAAATGCCCAACCTCATTACAGCTGAAACATATCAATGGAAGTTTACCTTTGAATTGTCCCTTACCAATTTTTAGTTTTCTCATGAAGTAAGCATATTCTTCATCTGAAAGACCTTCTTCATCATCTCCCTTTTCTTCACACTTGCAGGTGCGTGTCTTTTCAATTGAAGGTTGTTTATCCTTATTGGTTTTCTTAGATGCAACCAACGCAGTTTCTAGATGTGAAGTACCCTCTTCTTCATCAAGTCTCATTTCATATGCTATGAGAACTCCATGTAATTCGTCTTTGCTGAGTTTGTCCAGATTTGCACTGTATTCTAAGACTGATACCTTTGGGTTGAATGTCCCTGGTAACGTTCTAAGAATCTTTCGTATAATAGTCTTCTCGTCAACTGGCTCTCCCAATCCTTCCAGAGTATTGATTATTTCATCAACGTATTGGAAGTATGCAATAATGTTGCAACTTCTTTCATTCTGAGTTGCTCAAATTTTGCTCTATAGATTTGAAGCTTTGCTTCTTTGACATTTGAGTCACTTGCATATATATTCTCAAGCTTGTCCCATACATTTTTGGCAGTTTTACAACCCAACACCTTATGATAAGCAGATTCAATAAGTCCACTAATAATAATATTCTTTGCTTTTGCATAATTTACCAAATTCTTCTTACCTTGTTCATCCGTGGTTGATGTAAATCCATTTTGAACAGTGTCCCATACTTCGTAACCTTGCGCCAAGAGATAGACCTCCATTCTTCCTTTCCAGAGTGCATAATTATTTTCATTGAATAGAGGTACACCATACTTGGTATGCTCCATGACCTCCTTCCAGCTGTTAAACTGCTATTGAAGGAACCAAGCTCCGATACCAATTGTTGGAAATACTGAGAGGGGGGGTGAATCAATATTCCTTTCAATTAGAGAATTAGTTAATCTTCAATTATTATCAGTGTTTGTAAAATGATAGCAGCAAACAAGAGGAACACAAATTCACACAGTTTTTAAGGTGGAAACCCACTCCAGGACAAAAACCACCTAATGCTTTTCTAATAATTCTTTAATATTCAACTCCAATTGAAAATAAAGCTCCAACTTCCTAGAATCTAGAAAATCATTCTTCTCCAGCTCCCACCGGATGGACGCTCCAACGCCCGAGATTCTTCAGTAGTCAACTGAACGGATGCCCCAACACCCAATGAGCTACAACTCACCCTAGCACCACCCTACCACCCTATAGAAGAATGGACTCTCGTACCAGGGAAAATGGTCCACTTTACAATGATATAGAATGATGTAGAAGAAGAAGATATACTAGACCATAACCCCAACTTTGACACAACCACCTAATGATGATCCTAGACCTCCCAACACTGCCTCTTCAACCCTTGGCAGATAGACACTAGTGCAGTTTTTAAAATAATGTATTTACAATGACTTAGTACAATGATACCTTTACAATGATTGTATGCAGTGTTGCCCACTTGAAGACTTCATATGATGAACTTCTTGCTGTTGTTATGCACCTTGGTTGCTGCTCTTTTTATGCTACCCTTTGCACACCTTTCTTTTCTTTTATGTCGTAGAAATTCTGGTCCTTTGCAACCCTTGACAACACATGATCTAGCTTTTTCTTGCCTTCTAGGAGCTCGATATTGAATCTGGTGTATCTTTGTTATTTCAGATCCTCAATATCTGATTTTTGGTCCTGTAGTATTCCTCTGAGTCATCTTTCCAATGCCACAGGTCTGACCCAATTTGGATTCTTCAAGAGAGAGTTATACCCAATCTCTCACAATGCCCTAATTATGGACTGTTTCAGCATAGCGCACTTGTACGGCGTGCCACGTGTCATTGTTTCTTCATTTGGCTCTGAAATTGATAAAGAGAAAATTATAGACTGTGCACTGTCTTCCACCTTTTACGGAATTCCAATACGATACTCAGAGAGAGAGTTATGACGAATTTACCAAGGTCACTTCTTTGAGATGAATTTCAGGAGCCTGCAAAAACCCTGACTTCCACAGATCATATCTTCAAAAATATTGCGCACCTTGATCTGAAATTTTTACAGAAGCTTCCTTAGGATTTTGGCTTCGCCTCATAAAAATTTCATCTTTTGAACCTTCGTAGAAAAAAAGTTAGAGCGCAAATTCCACGATGACATGTTTCAAATGGCGAAATCCCTTGCCTAAGGAGGAAATGAAGATCACAATTTATATAAATGCTTAAGTTGAGAGGGGCTTCAACAAGTGAACGTGGGAGGGATTTTAGGAGCTTAAAAATATTAATTATGAATTTTCAATGACCCATGCCCCAACCCCATGGGGTTTTAGCCCACTAACTGGGGGTACAAACTTCAAACATGAATATCTCTCAAACTGTGAAGAATTACATGGTGTGCCATATATCAATGGAAACATCTCGACAAGTAGAAACCATAAAAAGCATTATTGACCTAGAGTATATTAATTTGGTAGGTCAAAATTCCCATGCAATATTGGGTCAGCCCCTGGTGCTGCTTGGATTGACATCAATGACAACAGCTGATCAACATTGTCTCCATCCCAATTCCATCAGTATGGTCACATATTCATTCCATTCTACCACCAGATGTCCAGATATCCCCAATTCTATAGCTAGATTCCACCGCAGGGCATTCTCCTCCCAATTATTAATAATCTATCCCAAGTAAAAAATTCCTCTGGCCTATAAAATTTTCACCAATTGGAAACCGATCTTGGTATTTTGTGGGAATCCTCGAATGTCCCTAACCCCAATGAAGATTCTCCTTCCATTCCCAAAATTCCATTGGAGCATCACGTGGAATATGGGTCAAATCCTCCTAAACTCGTTCCAGATAAAGGATCCTCTCCCGACCATCCCTTCCTCTAATGTATATAATTCTTCCATGTTCAAGGACCTAAGGTATTTAAATTGTATAATGTCATGCCATATACCTGGAGTCTGTAGACATCTCCAGAGAGACTTCATAAGCAAGGCTCTCCCAAAATTTTCCACCTCCAGCAATCCCCATCCCCCCCCCTCTCCTCCTTAGGCCAAGTGATATGGTCCCACTGAATAAGGTGATATTTCTTTTCCTCCCAACCGCCACCCCATATAAAATTAGCCATGGTTTTCTTTATTTTGTCAGTGATGGAATTTGGAATATAAAATAGATGATCCCAATAAACAGTGAGTTGTTGAATTATAGCCTGCACCAGTATCATCCTTCCACCCTTAGAAAGCCATTTATGAGTCCATCCATTAATCCTTCTTTTGTATTTATCAATAATTCAAGTCCAATCTGCTACCCAGTATCCTGTGGGCTTCAAGCGAAATCCCAAATATGTCATCCCTCCCCCAAGTAGGTTGATATTAAAATTGAAAATCTCCCTAATCTGTTTGATCATAATAGGATCCCCAGCTGAATGAAATATGCAAGATTTACCTCCGTTAGCCAACATCCCTGATGCATGGAAGAATTTATTAAATATGTCCTACAATTTCACCCAATTTTCCATTTTTAACATCCCAAAGATCAACACATCATCCACAAAAAAATTGTGGGTGATCTCCCGTAGTTCAATGATTTTGATACCTCGGAAATGTTCCATCCTCACTGCCAGAGTAATGAGAATACTAAACGCATCCATCACAAGAATGAACATGAGGGGTGAAAGAGCACAACCTTGTCTCAGTCCCCTGCCTGGATTGAAGAACCTGCTTGCAGAACCATTTATAAGAACTGCCATAGATGTTCTGCAAACGCATCCCATAATCCATTCAAGAGCATTGCGACTCATCCCAGTTTTATGTAGGATCATTCTAAGGAATGCCCAATCTACCCTGTCATATGCCTTACTTAGGTCTACTTTTAGGACCGATGCTTATGATTTCCAGTCCATAATAGTATGTAAGATCTCCTAAGTGGATGCCACAGCATCATGGATGATGTGGTTATTGAGGAAACCAAATTTATCTAGAGAAATGTGTCTAGAGAGTACACCTTTAATTCTGTCAGCAATGAGTTTTGAGATAATTTTATATAGCGTGTTACACATTGATATGGGTCGATAGTCATCAAATTCCACCCGTCCTTTCTTTTTCGAGATAAGTTCCAGGAAGGTAGTTTTTAATCACTCCATGTACCATTCCTGACAGTCTCGCCTCCTCAACCATTTCAGTGATATCATTTAACAGAATGTCAGCAAAATGAATGAAAAAATTTGGAGTCCAGCCATCAGGGCCCGAACTTTTGTCCGGGGTAAATGATTTAAGAACCCCTTCAACCTCTGCAGCACAAACTTCACTATACAATATCTGATTATCCTCATCTATGAACATCAGCGGATATTCATCAGCCACCTTAATCTGAGCTTCCACCGAGATAGACTCGTTTGTCTTAAATAAGGATTCAAAAAAATTCACCGCTTGTTCCTGAATATGTGCAGTAGTATTATATGTATGCCCTTCAACCACAATGTTCCAGATAGTATTAGTGTTCTTCCTTCCATTTGCATAGGAATAAAAATATTTCGCGTTTCGATCAACTTCTTTTAACCATGTTGCACAACTCTTAAGTCTCCATGATTGTTCTTGAATCAGTAATCTTTCTTTTCTCAGTCTCTAAATTTTGTATCCTTGTCCAACTATCAGGTGATAGCGCCCCTCCAGTCATGTGATAAAAAATATGTGACTTTTACGTCTCAATCTTCTCTAGGTCACAAATCATTTTCCTTTTCTTGTGTTTCTCCCATTCCCAGACCTTTCCTTTCATATTTCTCAAGTTAGTTGCTAAGTATTCCAGGGCCAGAGAACCAGTCCTCCTCTGGTGTTGTGTGAAGAAATCTCGAACCATGGAATTAAATTCCTTATCCTCCAACCATACTCTGTTAAATTTGAAGGGACATCCTGTTAGTTTATATTCAAAACTCCATTCCATTACAATCGGTATATTATCCGATATCAATAGTGTCTCCACTTAGGACTTAACTTTCCCCATCTGTGCAAATAATTCATCATGAATAAAGAATCTATCCAGTCTCTTGCCAATATAATCTGAGACTTTGTGCCCATTGATCCAAGTTGGGAAATCCATTGCCAATTCTACGTCCTAAAGATTGGAATCTCTGACCAAATCCCTAATGTGATCCGACATAGGATCACTTCTCCCACCAATTCCCCAAATCTCCCTGCCATGAAAAGTACAATTAAAGTCCCCAGCTATAATGGAATTTCCCAGGGTGAGAATCCCTCATTGTTCCATCTTGTTCCAAAAAGGAACCCTATCACAGTAGGGAGCATAAATATTGACCAGGTGTATCCTGTGTTTAAAACCGCAAATGTGACTAATCAAAATGATGCCACCAAAAAAATAGAAAGCTTTGAGATTGGCTAGTCGCAGGTCCTAGATAACAGTTATTCCCCCGTATCTCCCCTTCGCGTCTTTCACCACCATGTTCCATGTTGGAAACATAGCACGAAAATATGACAGAGATCTATCAGCCAAGGACATAGTCTCTTGAATGAAAATAAGAAAAGGATGAATACATATGAACGACTCCCGTAGAGAGAGAAACTTGTTTCTCCCCCCAAATCCCCGCAGGTTAAGTGAGCATATGATCATCAGGGAACCTTGGATGAGGGTTCCAATTCTCTAAGGACCCTATCTAAGGCAAGAGTAATTGATACCTCCCTTATTTGCCCCGGTAGTATATATGTATCTGGAACCTCGATCCAAATAGTTTTTTTCTTGAGACGGGGTCTGCCCTTTCCCTTTCTGATAGTGACATTGGAAATGGACACGGGGCTAATGACAATGGGGGGCGAGAGTGGGCATCTAGTGTGAACTACCAGGGGAGCCATCTCGGCATCCGAGTTGTGAAGAAAAAATGCCAGATCATTGCTGACTGAATTAATCGGAGAAAGAGTGACATCCGGAGCAGAAGGTGATGTGGGAAAATCAAGACAGGACAATGTCGGGACCTCCTCACATGAAACGAAGAGCGACTGTGGAGGGAGATGAGATGGATTTCCCCATGTGCGATAGCTCTCAAGCATGGAGGGATCAGGGAGAGGGAGAGGGGTACGGAAGGCTTCTAGAGCGGGCTCGGGAGTGACATCTCCACCAGGTGGACGCGCCTCCACACCCTGAAGAGACTTCGTCTGGTGGACATTGGGCGACCCCCAAACATTATACGACCACACCCCCCTAATATTAGAATGTTCCATAAAATGGTAAGTTGAAGGAATGTGTAATTCAAACTTACCTGAGAATTCGTCCCGATCCGTAAAAAGGTCTTTGTGAGGCATATTCATCTCCTGCTCGATCTTGATATCAACAGCAGCCTGGTTCTTAACGTCTGTCCAGTGACCCATGTGTCCATTCCTGTGGAAATCAGGTGCCTAGTTTCATGACATTGGTGGCACCGAAATGGCAACTACCAGTGGTCAATGACTTATTGATGTATCAATTTCTCCCACGCCAGGTCAATAAAATCTAGGAGACCGCCAGACAAGGAAATCTCAACTAAAATCCAAGCCATTCTCTTGTCATAAACCCCCAAGCACTTTGGGTCGACATAACGGCACTTCCCAATACTATTCCCAATGGCCGCCAATACATGTTTAATCCAAAATTCCAGTGGTAAGCCGAGAAATTTAACCCATGCCAGGTGATTTGTAGGAGTGTCGATACAAGGATTGAAACTGACATACCACCTGTGCAGCATTAAGAAACACCGACCTAGAACCCATGTCCTCCGCAATACCTCACCCACATCCGCTGGAGACATGAAATGATAACTGAACCACCCTCCTTGAAGTCTTCAAATTTTAGGAGGATATCCAAGCAACTGAAAGCCGGTCACTCATGTTCTTTTTCATGTGTTTGTCGAAGCACCAACTACCCACTAGTGCACAGGAATGAATGCTTTTTGCACTGTCCCACATTACATCGTGGCCAAATCTTAAAAGACGACCCTCATTCGAAGGTTTGAAAGTTTTGTTGTGGCGATATTTGGAGGAATGACCCCCCTGTAAACTGTGAATGGATGCAGAAAGTGGAGAATTGAAAGGATGAGAGGTGACGGTGGTAATACAGATTTCTGGGAAATGGATAAAGTTTTAGACACCTGGCCATTGAAAAGAATGCCCCCCTCCTCCGCCACCTCAATTGCATGCACGACAGTCGTAGTATTCTCTACGAAGTCCAGTTCCTCCAGGAATGAGTTCAGTCCTGACATGACTACCAATAAAGGATAAATAATCCCAATGTCGTCGTCAATCTAAAAATTATAATTGCCAAATGCGAAATAAATGAGGTTGGATCACTCCCCCAACGTTTCAAGCCTCCCAGCATGTAGCGAGTACGAGGATTAAAGACATGAATTAAAGAGGTTTGCCACCCCACTAAGTGATCTATACCAAATCAAAGATAGTAGTAGGTGAATCACCATAAATAGGTATTCCGAAACACCATGCAGTAACATCAGCATTAATAGATATACACGCCACAAGGATAGCCCATTCTTGGAAATGTAAGTTGAAAAAACATCAGCGTCAATCACCGGCCACAATGGTCGACGGAAAATCCATCAAGGCAATCGAAAAAAATTGACCAGTGGGAAGAAGAGAAGAAGGCGAAAGATTGGAGGTTCATTAATGTGACACAGAGTACCCCACATGGTCATTCACCATTGTATCCAATATCATATGAGCATAACCAGAAACATCTGTCATTATGCAATCAATAGCAACAATAGCATAGACAACCACCAATGTCCCACCATTGGTGACGAAAATATACCTCGAAGCTTTTGCAGGGCTAGGAGAATGTTAGAGGAAAATTCCACTTGTCACCCATCTCAACTGTCTGAGATTCCTACACCATATATGTTTAGTGAGGTGATCGTAACCATTAACCAATGTCAATGTTCAAATATTGATGTTCGTGCTATGTAGACTTCTCCGCTACCAGTCATATGGAATCAATTGAGGATTGTTGATAGATAGGTCAATTGACTTCAAGAAGCCAATCATGGAACATTTAACGTGTAAATCGAACTTGTTGGAGGTCACTTCTCTTAGATTTGCAAAGATTAATAGTTTATGAATTCATAAACTATGAATAGTTTATGAATTCATTACTCTTTAAACTGCAATATGAATAGTTGTAGTTTAAAGAGTGATGAATTTGTGTCATTGTAAAGTAATTCTTTTTGTTTCAGGGGATTTCTTAATCATGGAGTCTTGAGAAAGAAATGACCATCTAAAAAATAAGTAAATTGTGCCCTTTTTTTCTTAAAAATGTTTGCATAGCTTTCTTTCTTTTTTTTCAGAGCGAAAAAAACATTGTATTGTATTAAAAATAGCAAACAATACAGATGATCAAAACATGTCTAGAATTAGTGCTCCATAGATGAAGATTTAGTTTTATGAAAATTGTGCTTCATTAGGCCGCCATAGAACATGACGATCTTAGAGATTAGAACCATAAATTGCATCATGTCTAGATGTCTTAGAATTGTCAATATGCAACAGTTTGAAAAAAACTAGAAATTCAAACAAAACAGCAAATGCTTTCAGCGAAAATAAAAATAAGCATGGAGAAAAAAACATAGTTGTTCGACCTGAGTAGAATGGGATCATGGGAGCATAATGGAGTTGTCTTCCAGGAGTTGACCATCCCTGTAGTGCAGAACATGTATATGCCTAAACTATTCCTGTAGGCCTTTCTTTGAGAGGGTGTCAACCTTTGTATTAGCCTCCCTGAAAATGTGTTGGATTTGAGAACAGTGCATTCGGTGAAGGAGGTATTTGATATGACTTATCCAGTAGACCAATGTAGGAGGATGAAAGTTGTTGTGGCCATTTATCCCATCAATCACAGATTTGGCATCCCCATATGCATGAAGATTCGTAATCCGCAAATTATAAGCAACCCAGAGCAAACTCCAAAGTGTCGGGATTTCAGCTTTCGTGTGAGGGCCATTGTTCCAGAATATATGATATTTCTTATTGTTATTAAGCTTTATCCAGGCACCACAGCCACAAATGCCCCGTTGTTCGGCACCATTGAAAATACCAACGAACAAAGTAAACTATGGGGGAAGGTGGTGGAGAGAGAGGTCCTTGGGATTGGAATCAGGAATAGTGTAACAATTAGACCAACACATAATTGTGTATTGTATGTGAGAGTCTTTTATTGCCTTGACTTCAAAGAGGCACTGGTTCCTAGCAAGCCAAATATCCCAGATAAAGAAGAAAGGGAGGGATCGATGCTTTTGATCATCCCTCTCCCAAGCTTGTAAGTTATGCATTATGTTAAGTGGTCTCCTTTCCAAGTCATTTAATAGTGGGGAGAACAAGTGCCAAATGGACAAGAAAGAGGGATAGTTGATGAAAAAATGTATTACCGATTCGAGTGCCAAGGTGCAAAAGGGGTAGCGTCCCAAACCTGGAAGTCACGTTTCATTAATTTGTCCCATGTGAAGATTTTGTTCCTCCATAGCTTATGCACCGTCACATTGATAAATTATGTGGGTCTTGGTAGTTACAAATCTTTGACCTAGTCAACCCATAAGATACAAAAAATTATCATCTTGAAAATGGTTGCATTAACATATTTGTATATATAGGATGGTTGTATTATGTAAATATATATAATGTTACAAACTTTGTGATCTGTGTCGGCCACAAGTGTGTAATCATAAATCAAGTGCATGTCCAAGCCTAAGTCCACTTAATGGCCTATACGATCAAACTCTAGCCATATGAATTGACATGATTCTGATTCGGAGGACAAAAATGAACTCTGGTTTCTAATGCGTGAGCAAGGTTGAGGAATTTTAATGGTGAACACTTGAAAGTAATGTGTCTAGTTGTTTTGGTCTGTTAAGACCTAGTTTTCTTCGTGGGTCAAAATGGTCAGACTGTTCTGATCAAAAGTGGGTGTAAAATCATAATGGAATCATGGTAGGAGCGAAGTACCACTCAAATTTATTGCAATACTCACACAGAGGTCGAGGATCACAAGTTCGGTCATATATACAACAGAGACTAACCACCTATATACTAATAAAAAATATTTTTTCATTATAGTTTCATGTAGTACTGAGCACTTTGCTATGTAATAAATTTTGGTTAATAGCATGCTCAACGAACGACAAAAAATTATACAATTATTTGGTTTTAGCACCAGGTTTGGGTCCGTATGGATTGGTATATGATCATCCCTCCGGGCTCCAAACCACATAGCATAACATATATATACATACACCTGAGCTCCACTAAGCATACTTTCAAATGCAATAATGTGATATACTAATTCTATGGTCAACAATCTTGGCGATGGTTTTGATGATGGACTCGTCCAATCATATGATATATCAAATTTTGTTTGAAACCCTTTTGTGAAAAAGCCAAGGAAAGTTCTATTGTTTTGTTTGAAGGTGAAAGATGTGTGGTGGCTAAGAGATTTGTTGGAAATCAAGACATCTCGACAATGGTATAAAGTGAGTTGTCGTAGTATGAAATTCGTTACATTTTGATGACTTGTTGCAGAAAGTGGTCAAAAGAGACATAATATAACTTGAGTGGATTTAATGGTTAAGAGAATGTGTTTCCTCCTAAGAGGTTACAGGTTCAAAACCAGAGGAGGTAGAGTATTTATGCCTTCGTAGACTTAACAGTCAAATCGCTACGCGGAAATGGGCCCCTTGTCCCACAAACAAGATAATCTCATACACTAATTTGGTGTCTGGCTTAACCCTGGCCTTAAAATTACATAGTAATAATAATAATATATTCTTTCACTAGAAATATGAAATCCCAAATCCAATTCATTCCACATGTAATGATTCGGCTCTTCGTTGAGATCAAACGATGATAGAGTCGAACTAATTATTGATCAAGTGAATAAGGTCTGAAGTTGTTGTGTGGAGGGATTATGTGTCTAATTCTAACGAAATTGTATTAAAGTAGCTACATGTGGATCGACCTTATGACGTGGTTGGTACACGATGCATGCGTTGGACATGCCGGATATTCAACTTAATATATTATGTTAGTCAGGCCTTGTTCCAATGTATTTTAAATGAAGGTGTGGGTCCCACGCTCTCCATTTGAAGATGGGATACCCACAATAAAACTAAGTCGGGACATTTGTGTGTCAAACAGTATTACACAACAAAATTGGTAATGGATGACAGTTATAATGCTGAGGTTAGGGGTCCAAACTGCTCCTCCAACAAGTTTAACACCATTTTTGTTTTCCAGTAAGTTATCATTTTGTTGATCAGATAAGAGGTTAAAATAATACATTTTGTAGTGCCAATCCCAGAAAAGAATATTTTGTAGACGGGCACCCTGAAAAGGTTTTTTTTTGTAAAAGCTTTAATTTATGTATAGTTTCATTTTTATTATGAGTTTTTGAAGCCAATATTGATCCAAATTCAATTTTGGAAGAAGTTGGATGATCAAGTATCAAATATGGATGCAATTAAAAGGGTTTGATAGTACTTTAACTCATAATTAATGACCAAAACCTTTTGTGTGTATTTTGGGAAAGTTATGAGTAAAGTTGGTGTTTGAGCTAAGGCTTGATGTATTTGTTGTTGCTAGGGGTTCGCTCGATATGTTGTTGTACCTTGAGAGTGTATTGCTAGTGCACTGATGCAGAGAATGTAGAGAGATGTATGGCTAAGTAAGATATAATATAGAAGAATTGACAGTTCAAGGTTATTGATAGCAGTGATTGGAGCAGTGGTTCTGAATTGCAATGATTGAGCAAGGTGACCAGTGTGATCTATCTCATTATTTTTCTTCTATCTTTAGGGTGGCAGGGTGGTGCTAGGGCAACAGATTGATGTTGCAAGGTGTAGGAGCATCCTTCCAATCAGTGTTGATAAAACCAAGGTGTTGGCGCATCCTTTCAGTTGGAGTTGATAAAACCAAGAGGTAGGAGCCTCCTTATAGTCATTGCTAGAGAATCTTGGAAGTTGGAACTTCTTGTTGATGTAATATTTAAGACATATATTAAAAAGGTGGTTTTTCTCTCAAAAGTGTTTCCACCTAAAAAAATTTGTGTTTTATCTATGATATTAAGCATTGTTGCATGGTGTTGTTAATTATTTAATGTTTACATGATATGATTAAAATTGTTTAAAAGTGCCCAATATTGATTCACCCCCCTATGTATTGGTGAATATTCCATCTTCTTCCCCTTCCTATTCAGAGGTGCTTAAAAATTCAATGTTTCTCCCCACGAGTAATAAGTAGGAAAGATCATAGTAGAAAGAACTTTGGTCCTAAGTCCCATCTTGCCTCCCGCGGGTTAAGTGGTGGTTTGTCTCCTAGAAATTTATAGAAATGATTTGTTTCTACATTTTCTTGTGCAAGCAATTTGTTAAATTTACACCTGCTCCCATGAAGCAGTAGGAATAAACACTCAAAGATTTAGTTTTGGACCTTTGTCCCCCTTGTTCTCATTGGGAGGAGGTTGGTTTTTAGCCTTTTAGAATCTTGTGAGGCAAAAGCAATGTAACTTTTGATGTACTTGTGCATCCAAGTGTGGATTTTCATATAATCTATAGACTCATTCGTGTTAGGGAAAAAAAAATCCTTATGCTACTTTCTACAAAAAGACACTGCATTTCAATTAAAATGGTCAAATATATTCATAACAAAGGTACCAACCCAAGCTATGCCAAAAACCAAGCCAATCTACGCCAAAAAAGTCAATTAAATAGTATTAATGTCTAAATAGGAACCATGATTAGAAGTAGATAATGAACTTATTTGGGTTTAATCTTGATCCACTATGAAGTAGGTTAAATCAAAGTTATTTGTCCACAATGAATCAAGTAATTGACCTAACTAATTTCCCCAAGGGCCAATGCACATTGATAAATTTCCAACAAGCTAAAAAACTCTAAAACTGGAGTTAGTACAAGAGAATTTGTTCCTTTGAATATTTCTCTATGCATAGTCACAAGTGGAAGCTACATTAACGACCATAACTCACATTTGTGGGGCTACCCATGTATAGATTGTAATAACCCTCAATGGAAGCCCCATCGAAAATGAAACCATCCTAACACCAAATGGAAGCCATGTTAGCTCCCATTACTCACACATATGGAGTTAAACTATCCAAGGATTTTAGAGGATCAAAAACCCTAAACTAACCCTAGCTCTTTGGATTATTTCTAGAAGATATGCGAGAAAGGGGTTTCAATCAATTGAAATAAGTAATTCCTATTATATATATTTATGTTCTATAGAAAAGTAGCAACAACAGGACCAAAGTGAAAGATGTGTTGAATATCTAAGAGGTACTAATGATGTCAATCCCAAAGGAACAATGCTCCATAGAAAAGCAAGAAGCAACCATTGTTATCACAAAGAGACACGTATTTATTTTAGATCCTTGTATTACTAAACCTCAAAGGTAGAAGAGGTAATATAGAGAGAGGTGTAGTGTCTTCCGATGTCAAGGAATTGACTCTTCTTCATGAAAGGAACAACTTTGTATTGTTTGTAATATACGAATTTCATTAAAAGTATAAGTCCTCCATTACTAGAGATACCCCAAAATAGGTTGCTCCAAGGTAAAACATTATGTCCATTATTTTTATAAACTTTTCTTTATTGTACAATTTTATAGATGATTTTTAAAAGTATATATCTAATTGATTTTTTCTATAAATAATCTCATTGTAGTTTTTTATATCACTCTTCATAGAAGTAAATAATAAAAAATATGTTGTGTTGAGATGTTTTATCTAGTGGAATATCCACATTGGTTTATAAGATAAGATGGTACCAAAGCATATTTACTATTTTGTGCAGAGCTGAAATAACAGTGATATTGAATCGAGATAGACTCGAAGAGTCACGAAAGACAAAACAACAAATCCAAGTAGAGAATGGAACACTAGAGTTATATCAAATAAACCCGCAAATCCATGAGAAATATGTACTTAGCAAGAAAGTTTGGCATTTAAAAGATAAAAACAAAGGGTTGAAAACCAAGTTGGATAAGCATAAAAAATTCCTTAATGAAGTTATGGAAAAGGTTGAAAATTGCAACAAGATGTCTCAAAAAAAATGAGGTCCCATTCTCAACCGAATAAACTGACTTGAGGTAGAAAACGACCAAGCCATGGAGATGTTGCGAAAAAATTTGGTCAAGCTATAAGAGACTATTGACAAAATGAAGAGATAAGCACAACCTTCCATCTCTACATGAGAAATATAGGCCAAGATCAATGAGAGTATGGTAAATGCTCTAGAACATGTTACTACTTCCTTTGAGAAATCTAGTAGTATGCCTTTGGTAGATTTAATTTGTATGCCAAAGGTTTTGGCTCCAAATTAAAGAAGAAATGGGATACAAAGGCCTAGGTGTTTCCAAGGATAGTGAAGGCATAAACCCCCCACAGTGAATGACGCAAGATGGAAATTTCTATATGTAGGCCTTTGTTATCTCAAAGCCACTATGAAAGAGGAAAATGCTCCATGACAACAAGAGCATCCTCCAAAAACAAGACTCCACCTATATCATAACACAATAATATTAACAAGCAACATTGACTATCAAAACACATCCTTTGAAACCAAGGTGGTTGCCAAAGAAGAATGTATTACAACTCCAAAGATAGTGCAAAATTTTGAGTGATATGAAAACCTTGAGTGAATGAAAATATATAGATAGAGCTCATTAATTGAAAGGGATAAAAGCACCTCTTTCTACATCAAAGAAGCAACCCAAAAGAGACTCAAAACCACAGCAAACATAAGGGAATCCAATGAATATATGTTAACGAAAAATTCTTCTATTTACATTTTTTTGAATTAGACAAGGGCATAAATTCATTTTTTGGCAAGAGTAACCATTGCTTGGCCATGTGTTAAGGAAGAACCTCTTAAAAAATAGCTAAGGTATTGTAAGAATAATATAGGTTATCATAATTACTCTTCAAAGAAATGGAAATAACATAGCAATGGCAAAGCCCACGGGGCTTTGGATTGACAGTGAATGGGTGTTCTATTAAGGCACTCCATGCGAAAAGGTCATTGATTAAAATCCCCCGTGGGTGATTACCCCACCAAAAACAAAACTTAGCAATGGAAAAAAATTATTGTCGTGATTATAAGATGAATGGCCATGGGGATGAGAACTATTATTGAGTTTCACCCAAAGCATTGGAAATAAAAACCAAGGAAGAAATGGATACAAAAGGTTAAAGAGAGAGAAGTAAAGAATGCATCACTAGTAAAAACGGTAACATTGAGAGAAGTAGCCAAGCTTTTGAAGGTGTTGAGAAATGTAACTAATTTTAGTCTTCATAATTGTTGTACTCATTTCAATATGTATCCTATGTAAAAAAACAAGAAAAGAAGAAAGAAAGTTATTATTATTAAAGCATGGGTTTCACGTGCATTATGGATGGTCTTTTAGGTAAAATCGTGTTCTTTGTGCTTCTAGGGTTTTTTAGGTCTTAAGATTTATTGTCTTGAGTCAAAGGAGTCAACATCATGTTTATAAGACCCTTCCAAGAAAAAATATATTTATAAAAAGAATTATTTTTTATCTAGAAAATCCTGGAATCTCCAAGAGTACAAGTCGGCCTATAGGAGGGAATTTGACCACTTGAGAAGGCTATATAAAGGAAAAGTTTGACTTCATTTGGGACACGCCCACTCGCAAGTTTGATCTACAAGAAAGAGTTTGATCTGTAGATGATAAAGGCGTAAGAAGGAGTATAAAGGTCAAGAAGAAGCTGAGAAGACGAAATTTCTTACTTTTGGGCTCTATCTCTCTCACATGTGAAAAATTCTATGGATCTGGCTTATAGAAATAGGCTGAAGATGCAGTAGGATGAAGTGCAGAATCTGGTAATTGGAGGAGGGAAAACCCTTATCTTGACCTCGTTGACCTTGTTGGGGTTGTCCTGCTCTAAGTAGGTCTTAGGAGGATGCTATATTAAGGTTTCCAAGAAGTTGCAAGAACGAAGTTGTTGGATCGAAGTTGCAGGTCAAGTCGTAGTGTTGTATCCGGCAAGTTGAAGTTGCAAGGTGTAGTAGTTTGGTCAAGAATAAAGGGAGGACTTGAGAAAGAGTCAACTTGGTACTGGGAGAAGGAATTGGTCTAGGGATTGGATCTATATATCTCATTTGAAGCATATTCTAAGAAGAGAAGATTTTCCAAGTTTTTCCCCTTAGAGGGGTTTTTCCCTGGCTAAGAACCTATAGTTGTGTCCTCTTTTGTTATTGTTATTGTTCTTGATATTTTTTGATGAAAGATCTAACTAAAGAAGATAACTAAATATTCACAAGCACTATCAAGGTTAAGGAAATTAAGAATAGTTGTCGCTTTACATTTTATAACATGGTATCAGAGCTAAGGTGAACAAGGAAGGAAGTTGGAAGGACACTAAAGGGAATAGTTGATCAAAAGATAGGAAGCTCTCTAAGCCTACAAGAAGAAGACTACAAGGAAAAATTATCTCTTGAATGGATATGGTTAAAGGCTCATTGGTAGAAGACTCTTCTAATCTAGGGTTTCTACATTGAAGAAGATCAAGACTACATCAATATCGTAAGGAGGGTGTTGATCTCGCAAAAAGGAAGTCTATTTGTAAGGCATCAACCTTGGAAGTTGTTGGTGGAGGAATCCTAGGGAACATATTTCAAGGACATCATCAAGAACTCTCCAAAGATATTGAAAGAATCAAGAAGGTTGGAGACATCACCAAGGAGAATCTTGGTCATCAAGTAACATATTATTACATCATGCCTGAATCTTCAAGTCACATGGGTTCTTTCTACAAAGAGAGCAACAAGTTCATTGGGGCATCAAACTATATAGCATGGAAGAAAAGAATTGACTTGATACTGATAGAATAAGAAGTAATGGAATATGTTACTGGGAAAATTACATAACCTGAGAAAGATAAGACACGAGAAATAGAAAAGTACAAGAAAGGGGAAGTAAGAGCTCAAAGGATCATAGTTGAATCAATTAAGGATTCTCTTGTTCCATTTGTTGCAAATTTGAAGACTTCCAAGGCCATGTATGACAAGCTAGTGAATCTGTATTCGGTAAGTACAATAGGTCAAAAGATGTCATTAAGAAACAAGTTGTACAAATTGAAGAAATCAAAGGATGAGGATGTGGCATCCTTCCTCATGAGAGTCTCTCAATTAAGAGACCATTTTCAAGGACTTGGAGAACCAATCATTGATTCTAAAGTAACCGTCTATGTACTGAATGCATTGCCACCAGAATGGAGCAACTTTGCAACAAGCATCTACTCCAAGAAGGATTAAACTCCTTTAGATGAGTTTTGGGCGCAATGCATATTAGAAGAATCAAGGATCAAGGTCAAGGATGATATTGGATATAATAAGCAATCTCAAGCCCTTATAGCCTGAGTCAAGAAGCTAAAGAAAGGAAAGTCTGGTAAGTCCAAGAAGAAAGATGTCCATAGTGTAATGTTTTGGGTGCAATGAATTTGGACACTTTAAGAGGGATTGTCCAAACAAGAAGAACATTAAGAGAAAGGAAAGGAGTGAAGCTCATGTAGCCAAAGGTGTGGGAGAACCTGAAAAGAAGGCAAAGAAGGAAGAAGTGAAGGATCTTTACTACTAAAGAGGGTCCACTGACTGTCATGTTCAATGATAAGATTAATCTTTCTTTTAGAATAGAATATTATGCATAACATCATAAAAAGGAGCACATGATAGTAGCATGTCAAGAATTTACATGATTAATTTTCTATGTAGAGATCATCTAGATATATAGATAGATAGAACATTTTTCACATTGATCATCCAGGCGTTGTCTAATATTATGTTAGAGGTAGTCATCTTGCTTTGGTGGATCATCATGATCTTGGAAGAACCATCATTATGGATGGTTTTTGGGAAAAGCAATATGACAAGGTTAGTATGCATTCCATGTAATGTGGAGTCAACATTGGTAAAGGGACGAAGGAATGCAATTGGTCAGGATGTAGGCTCTTTGTGAGATATATGAATAGATAGATGATCGGATGAAAGGATAGGAATGCATGTTGGACCTAAATTTTGGATAAGATTCATGTGTAGAATTTTGTGAAAATAAAGTTGGTCATAAAATATGCTTAGAAATATGGATATATGATGGTTGAAAAGAATAATATTTGGCTTAAGGATTTAAGACTTTGTCTAGAATACATATGATAATGGTTAACATCTAGTATAGTATCCTAAAGAAAAAGTAGTAACTTGGTAATCAAGTTCGATCCTTAGGCACTTTGATGCATGAAGGAAGATTCGAGTCGAGATGGACCACAAGGATGTTGATGGAACGAGAAGGTCACCATGATGAGGTAAGTTTGATTTTCATTATTATTGGTTATCTAGTTAACATATTATTTTTCTACCTGGTAAAGTGTTGTAGGGATATATTATCACAGTTGTGGCAAGCTCAATTGTATGGATGAAGGATATTGAGGGAAGCTCGATATTTGGTACCTAGCAACTGTGAAATCAAGATATGGACATCTTGGGATTAAAAAGGTAATTGTGTGATAAGATAACTTGAAGGTCAAAGGAAGATCAGTTTCAAGAAGAAGTTGTGATCAACTTGAAGTTTGGGAAGGCTCAATGTAATGCCTTCATATCAAAGAAGTGATGAGCAATAAGATTGGTCTGGTACCTTTCACAAGATCAAAGAGATAAGGTGGCTCCATGATACCTTGAAAGAAATAAATCCCAATGATGCGGAGGAAAGAGGGAGTCGGATAGCTATGAAGAATTGGTAGTTGATACTCTTATGAAGACATGTTGTAAGGCTTGTGATGATGACTTCCCAAATAGAAAGGAAGTATAGATCTCCTCTTATTTTGAAGGAGTAATGGAGTCTCCTTGTATAGGAGCAAGGTTTTATTCTCAATATTAAAGAGAATAGGGATGTCCTCTCGGTTTGAGAGGGAGTGATGTTGGACATCACATGTGCATTACCCTCTTCAAGTGATGAAGAGAGAATGTCGGAGAATTGGATAAGCATATGTGGTTTCCTTGAGGATATAACATCCAAGAAAGGAAAGGAACTAACACTCCATGAGGATGTGGCAAGTATCCAAGAGAAGAGTGGTCGAAGAGGATCGATTTCTTTGAGGACTTGGGATTGGAGATCCAAGATAAGAATATTCCTAAAAGGACATAACTTGTAGACATTTGGATGGGGTATGTACCTGTTAGGATATTCCGACACATAGGAAATAGTTAAGAATAACTTAGTCTAGTGTAGAGTTAGGTAAAGTGTGTTTCTTGACCATGTACATTTGTAACTTATAATCCGACGATCACGATTTGTAGTGATCCGACGGTTATCTCTCACCTCGATATTAACGGCACTTGATCCGTGGCTTAACACCCGATTGGTCCATGATCTCTATTTAAAGAGCATGGAGGGTCATTTGTCCGGTAACCGTTTATGAGAGAAACATATGTAACTTTTCTTTTATATTAATAAATTCCCTGAAGTGGCCGCATTGGCTCAGGGCGTGGACTGTTTCCCTCTTTGAGGGTTTTAACCACGTGATTATACTGGTGTATTGATTTGTGATCTATTTGTGAGCAGTGACCTTTGGTTCTTGATCTATGGAACTTACCCTGTAAATTCCTACATGGTATCAGAGCTATTTTGAGGGTCGCATCCATTGTTGATCAAAATCCGAAGCCGGCTTGACAGCATGTGAATTCCGTTTTGTAGGTCTACTATTTCTGAACATTTTTGAGCTTGGAGAACTGCTCGATTGTGTCCGGAGTGTCTATTACAGTGAGGAACGCCTTTCGTTTCATGCGAAAAGGTTTCCAGCTACCCAAGTTATGTCAGTTTAGATCTGGAGGTATAAAGCATCTATTTTGCAGTTATATTTGTTAATAGTTCTGTTTATTTCATTTTTTTTTCCTGTATTAAGGTATTTATTTGTCGGATCTATACCCTCTTCTCTGTGTATGCTCTTTGCTGTGCGCCCCGTGCATCTCGGCAAATCAGAAACAGGAAAAAGGGATTTTTTTTTGGCTACGTATGCTCTTTCCCCACGTCTTTGTGCGATCTCGGGAAATCAGAAATAGTGAAAAAAAGTGATAGTTGCCGATAAGGCTAACCGAGAATCTAACATTCTGCCATAAGGCTTTGCATTTCGTTTTTTTACTCGTTTGTTGTGCAGGAAAAGGCACGCACACCTCCAATAATAATAATAATAATAATAATAATAATAATAATAATAATAATAATAATAATAATCCCCCCTTCCTCCTTTCTAAAATAACATAATCATTTTACTATCTCACTTGATGAGGGGTTAGTTTATGAGAATAGAGGTCTTGGGTTCAAGTCTCCTTCTCAAGCTTCTTTTGTAAAAAGTTGTGATTCAAAGGGGCGGAATTTTTTTTTAAAGAGCCGCCCTTCATCTCGTTCCCGTAACTATTTGGCATCTACAACTCGTTTTTTTCAAAAAGCATAACTTCTTCATCCTGCCGCTGAAATGCTAACCCGCCAATTTTGGTGATCTTTCCACCAAGAAATAGTCAACTCTTTCACCAACAATTTTTTTTTTAAATGGAAAGTGCATGCCCGGTTATTCTTAACAGCACCAATTATTTCCAATGGCTACCTCACATGGTAGATATATTTAGAAGTAAAGGGCTTTATAGAATAGCCACAGGGCTAGAAACTAAACCTTCTGATGATGATAAAGTTGCTAAATGGGAAAATAAACAAGATCAAGCACGAGGGTTGATAGGAATTTCCATTGCTCAAGATCTTCGATTTCATATCCTTGACATTGACACCCCTCATGAAGCCCTGGACAAGCTAAATACTGTCTTTGGCATTCAAAATAAAATCAGGGCCCATCAGCTTGAAAATGAGTTGCTTACTTTGGACCCCAATAATTTCTCCTCTATTGAAAATTTTTTTTCCAAATTCAAGACCCTCGGAGTTCTTTTAGAAGATTGTAAGGTCAAAAAGGAAGATGGTAGCCTCATCTATTGCATTCTTACTAAGATTGGCCCTGCATACTCTCTATTTGTTTCTGCCTTCCATTCCACTAGAGAAGCCATCATTTCTTCAGGAACCACCTACAAGAATCCCTCTTTTGATGCCTTTTGTGATTCTTTGATAAGAGAACAAGAAAAACTTTTACACCTTGGTCTTATCACTGCTGGAAACGCTTCTAAGAAAGCCTTAGCAGTCCAACATCAATCATATCAAAATAATCACAAGAAGCAGTATCCTAAAAAGTATGGTCCAAAACCAAACAAGGGTCCTAAGCAATTTCAGCCACAAACTGAAAAAGCAACTCACCAAAATGATAAGGCATATAAAAACAAAGGAAAGAAGACAGATAGACATTGCAACTTTTGCAATCGTGATGGCCATTTAGAGTCCCAATGTTTTAAGAAGATGGACGCCTTAGAAGCAGCAATGAAGAAGCACAACATCAATTTGGAGCACTCTTCACCTTCATCTTCATGCATGGCACTTTCTTCTTGTGATTGTCAAGCATCAAGATCTGGTTATGCATTAAATGTATCTTCTTCTTCTCCTTCTCATGAGTGGCTCATTGATTTTGGAGCTTCTTACCACATGGCTAAAAATAAATCCATGTTTTCTTCTTTAAATGATTGTAACACCAAACGTATTTATGTTGGTGATGATAGATCTCTTAGTGTTGTAGAATCTGGAACCATTCATCTAGATAATGGTTAGTTTAATGATGTACTATGCGTTCCTACCTTGTCATGCAACCTTCTATCTATTTATCAAATAACTCATTCAGGTGAAGGGAAAATAGTAGAATTCTCACCTCATGATGTTGTAATCAAGGACCTCAAAGATCCTAAACATATTTTAGCTACTGGCATTGTTGATGATTCCACAAGGTTGTATAAGTTTGAAAACTTTGGGTCATCATCTCTTCCCTCTATTTTTGTTGCTCATAATGATGATGTGAGCAAACTTTGGCATGAGCGATTTGGTCACTTAAACTATCGCTCTCTTCAAACTCTATGTAAGGAAAATATGGTGACGGGTCTTCCTATAGTATCTTGTCGGGAAGGTGTTTGCTCTGGATGTGTACTCGGAAAACATCATCGGGATAGTTTTGACAAACATGCCTCTTGGCACACTTCAGCCCCTTTGCAACTTGTGCACAGTGATTTATGTGGTCCACTTCTTGTTGTTTCTTTCTCTGGTTGCAAGTACTTCTTAACCTTCATTGATGATTTTTCCAGACGCACTTGGGTATATTTCTTAAAACTCAAGAGTGAAGTTTTTAACATGTTCTCGGCCTTTAAGGCCTTTGTTGAGAAACAATCTAGACATCAAATTCTTAAGTTAAGATCGGACAATGGAGGAGAATATGTTAACAACAAATTTATCAACTTCTGCACTGAGCATGGCATTCAATTGCAACATATTGTTCCATATACTCCACAGTAAAATGGTGTAGCTGAAAGGAAGAATCGCACCTTAAAAGAAATGGCTAATTATATGCTTCAATCTAAAGGACTTGGTCTCAATTTTTGCGCAGAAGCCATTAACTGTGCAAATTACATAGTAAATCGCACTCCTACTAAGGTTTTAAAGAATATAACTCCAGAAGAAGCTTGGAGCTCAATCAAACCAGATGTAAGTCACTTTCGTGTTTTTGGAAGTGATGCTTGGGCCCATATTCCATATGCGAAACATAAAGCCTTAGAACCTAAGAGTGAAAAATGTATTTTTGTTGGATATTTTGAAGATGTCAAAGGATATAGACTTCTTCAACCCAAATCCAAAAATATAATCATTAGAAGAGATGTAAAGTTTGATGAAAATATATCGGTCTGCGAGCCTAGTTCGGCGGGTGTGCCACCTTTGGCATGCGAGACTGATTTAGCATGTGTGCCACCTCTCTCTCTCTCTCTTCTATTTTTAATAGCATTCCTTCTAGTTCATATGATGACAGCGAGGATGACAATCCTCCTCCAGCTCGTGAAATTGTTCCTTATACTCCACCGCTTCCAAGATGGGTCTGCTCTTCTCGAGATGCAGCAGGTTCTCATACAGGTGACCCTGCCGATCGACGACGTACACGTTCTCAGTTCGAAAGAGCCTCTTCCTTATTAGCTCAAGTTCCAGAAAAACTTGATCCAGAAACCTTTGAAGAAGCCTCCAGTCATCCAAATTGGGATGAAGCTATGAATGAAGAGTATCGTTCCTTATTGGCAAACAATACTTGGGATATTGTTCCTCTTCCAAAAGGAAGAAAACTTGTCAGATGCAGACGGGTTTACAAAACAAAGTTTGGACCAGATGGAAAAGTGGATAGACATAAAGCTCGTCTTGTCACTAAAGGTTTTTCACAAGTTGAAGGCATTGACTATACTGAAACTTTCTCCCCTTTCTCCCACCTTTCCCAAATGAATTCTATCAGCTTGTTCTTTCCCTTCTTTGCCTCATTTAGATGGGAAGTCCATCGGATAGATGTTAAATCCGCCTTCTTACATGGGGACTTGCATGAAGAAATCTACATGGAACAACCCCTTGGCTTTATCCAAAAAGACTCTAGCCTTGTTTGTTACTTTAAGACGTCTCTCTATGGTCTTAAACAATCCCCTCGGGCTTGGTATGCCAACTTGGATAGCTTTCTCTTAGATAATAGCTTTTCTAGATGACATTTCGAGAACACTGTCTACACCAAGAAAGTGGGTAAGTCCTTAATCATCCTTTCTCTTTACGTTGATGATCTTATCCTTACTGGTATTGATCCAAACCATATAAACCATGTGAAGTCTAGCCTCAAAAATAATTTTGAAATGACGGACTTAGGACACTTGCATTATTTCCTTGGTCTTCAAGTCTTGCAATCCAAAGAAATCATTACCCTCTCTCAGTCCAAGTATGCATGTGATATTCTACACCACTTTCACATGGAAGACTATAAGCCAGCCCCTTCTCCCTTTACTCTGAGTCAAGCTTTCGGTCAATGTTTGCACTTAAAGTTGATCTTGCCACCCGCTACAACTTGTTGGTAGCTTTTGTATCTAACCCATACCCGTCACGACCTTTCCTTTATTGGTCTTGTCACTCGGTTTATGCACCAACCTCAAATTAGTCAACTGACATTCAAAAAATATTTTGATATATTCGAGTATAGTTCGGTTCGATTCATTACGGTGCGAGGGCATCTCTCTTCATTAGTTGGTTTCCTTTGATTAGTTAAAGGTGAAAGTGTGACCCTGATGATCGGAAGTCCACTGCAGGATATGTATTCACTCTTGGTTCAAGACCTATTACTTGGTCTTGTAAGAAACAAAGTGCCACCTCCCTTTCTTCAGCAGAAGCAGAGTATCGTGGTGCAGTTGAAGCCAGCAAGAAAGCCATGTGGCTTCGTCAGATCCTGTCTGAATTTGGTCTTCATCAGCAGCATCCAACTACACTTTGGTGTGATAATCAGAGTGCCATTCAGCTATGTAAAGAACTAGTTCAGCATCAGCGTATGAAACACATTGAACTCCACATACACTTCATCAGAAAGCTCATTCATGATCTTGTTCTTCAAGTGCAGTATTGTCCGACCAATGATCAAGTAGCCGATATCTTTACGAAGGCTCTCACAGAAGCGAAGTTTACCAAACTTCGATCTATGCTTGGAGTTCAGGAAAGTTTTCATTAAGGGGGGATAGGCTCTAATGCCTCCTTCCTTCTCTTATTGTGTCACTTTTGTAAAACCTTTAATCTTATCCCAATTTGTTCTCAAGGGGGGATGTTAGGATATTTCGACACATAGGAAATAGGTTCTTTTTGTGTCACCTTTGTAAATCCTTCAATCCTATCCCAAGTTGTTCTTAAGGGGGGATGTTAGGATATTCCGACACATGGAAATAGTTAAGAATAACTTAGTCTAGTGTAAAGTTAGGTAAAGTGTGTTTCTTTACCATGTACATTTGTAACTTATAATCCGACGGTCATGATTTGTAGTGATGGTTATCTCTCACCTCGGTATTAACGGCACTTGATCCGTGGCTTACCACCTGATTGGTCCATGATCTCTATTTAAAGAGCATGGAGGGTCATTTTTCCGGTAACTGTTTATGAGAGAAACATATGTAACTTTTCTTTTATATTAATAAATTCCCTAAAGTGGCCGTGTTGGCTCAGGGCGTGGACTGTTTCCCTCTTTGAGGGTTTTAACCACGTGATTATACTGGTGTACTGATTTGTGATTTGTTTGTGAGCGGTGACCTTTGGTTCTTGATCTACGGAACTTACCCTGTAAATTCCTACACAGAGGTAGTGGAGTATCACACGTAAAGCCTCCCAGCATAATGCTCTTGATTAAAGTAGAGCTTGTCCAATTAGGCCTCAGGGACAGTGTTGGTTATGATGATGATGCTTACAGTATGCCTTATCAATCCGACTCTTCTTATGAGAACTCTTCAATCTGATATATGATGCCGTATTATTTATACAATTATGAATACCTCCCTAGTTAAGAGGGAGTGTTGAGAAACGTAACTAGTTTTTGTTTTCATAATTGTTGTACTCATTTCAATATGTATCTTATGTAACAAGCAAGAAAAGAAAGAAAGTTATTATTATTAAAGCATGGGTTTCATGCTCATTATTGATGGTGTTCTAGGTAAAATCATGTTCTTCATGCTTCTAGGGTTTGTTAGGCCTTAGGATTTATTGTCTTGAATCAACGGAGTAAACATCATGTTTATAATACCCTTCCAGGAAAAAATATATTTGTAAAAAGAATTATATTTTAGTCTAGAAAGTCTTGAAATCTCCAAGAGTACAAGTCAGCCCTGGGATCATCAAGTCAGCCTAAAGGAGGGAATTAGACCCCCTGAGAAGGCTATATAAAGGAGAAAATTGACCTTATTTGAGACACACTCACTCACAAGTTCAACCTACAAGAAAGAGTTTGATTTGTATTTGATATAGGCTCTATCTCTCTCACACGTGTGAAATGTGTGAAATTCTAGGGTTTATTGGTTGCACAAACATGTCGAAGTTACAGGTCTGAGTTGTAGTAGGACGAAGTTCGGAATCTGGTAGTTGTTGGAGGGAAAACCCTTATCTTTTCCTCGTTGACCTTGGGAGATTTGTCTTACTCTAAGTAGGTCTCAGGAGGAGCCTATATTAGGGTTTCCAAGAAGCTGCAAGAACGAAGTTGTTGGATCGAAGTTGTAGATCGAGTAGCAGTGTTGTAGCTAGCAGGTCGAAGTTGCTGGATCGAAGTTGCAGGTCGAGTAGCAGTGTTATAGCTGGCAGGTCGAAGTCGCAAGGTGTAGTAGTTTGATGAAGAATAAAGGAAGGACTTGAGAAAGTGTCGACTTGGTACTGGGAGAAAGACTTGATCTAGGGATTGGATCTTTGTATCTCATTTGAAGCAGATTCTAAGAAGAGAAGAGTATCCATGTTATTCCCCTTATAGGGTTTTTTCTCTGATTGAGAACCTATATTTGTGTCCTCTTTTGTTATTGTTATTGTTCTTGAGATTGCTTGATGAAAGATATAACTAAAGAATATAAAGAAGATAACTAAAGATTCACAAGAACTATCAAGGTTAAGGAAAATAAGATATAATAGTTGTCGCTTTACATTATCTAACAGAAGGAAGCTAGCAACACAAAATAATATATAATGTAACCTCTTCACTAATGCATGAGGACATTGACAAGAAGAAATTCCTAAGAGTCTTAGGAAGAATTTTAGGAAAATATCTAAGGATATGAGATCTAAAGTCAAAGCTTAAAAGAAGAGCTAGAGACAAACCCAAATGCAAGAGAAAGAGCTAGAGTAAGAGATGAGAGCCAAAGTTGACATTAAGCACTAGACCAAAGAGCTAAATTCCTCATCCTTGCATCCATGGGATGTATCAAGGAATCAATGATAATTGCAAATTTATGGAGCGGGCATCACAACATTTGTAACCAATATCTCCAAAGTTGATGTGCATCACAATAATTGTAGCATGCATAAGAAAAACAACTCTAAACATGGAAACAGGTTGAAGATAGATTCAAGAGAATGTAGATAGAAAGTTAATTTTTTGAAGTAAAATATTTTTCCAACCAAAAGCATCCCATTCTTCAAGTTTAAAGATCATTCAAAATTATTTGTTCAAAACAAATCAATTATAAGTATTTCCCCAAGGGATAGTATATGTTGAGAGCTTTCTAATAAGCTACATATGGGAGATTTTTTCACTTTGAAAATTTACCTATACAAAGCACCTTGGTTCCAAGTGGAAGGCACGTCAACACCGGCAAGCCTTATTTCCTGGGCTATCCGCCATTTAATGCGGTGTGGCATATACTTCCCACCGTTAGATTTAAACAAATTTAAATCTAGCGGTGTGCAATATATGCCACATCGCATTTAATAGCAGATAGTCCAGAAAATAAGGCTCGCCCGTCAACACCTATAACTTACACGTGTGGAGCTAATAACCTAAGGCACTCAAGAGCCAAGAATAAGAGCTCAGATCCAAAGCCAAGACCTAGAGTCTTGAAACCAAAGTAGATGTTAAGCACTAGATCCAAGAACTAAGTTTCTCATCCTTGCATCCATGAGATGTATTAAGGAATCAAGGATACCTGAAATTTATGGAGTTAGCATTGCAACATTTGTATCCTATATCTCCAAAGTTGATGTTCATCATAGCAATTGTAGCATTCAAAGTTATTTGGTCAATGCAAACCAATTAATCGATATAATTATTTCCCTAAGGGTTAGTACATGTTGAGAGCTTTCTAATACGCTTCATATGGGATAGTTTTAGACTTTGAAAGTTCACCTATGTAAAACACATTAGTGCCAAGTGGAATCCATGTTGACGCCCATGACTTACACGTGGAGCTAATAACCCAAGGCACTCAAGACCCAAGAGCAAGGGTTGATGTCGATTTGTGTAGCTTGGGAGGTACTCCAAGCCCTAGGGTTCAGGGTTTGGAGGGAAAAGCACCACAAGGGCAGCTTCTGGGCTTGGAACCCAAGTGTGGGGTGTTGCACCCATCGTGATTTGGGCCAAAACCATGATGGAGGTATGACATGTGATGGATGAGGATGATAGTGCTCAGCGATACGATTCCAACGCATCGGAAATTATCTTAATTAGATTTGTCGTTAGAGAGAAATGAATTTTTGAAGTTGACAAGGTAATTATTGGTTGCCAAGTTATGTAGGCTTGGTGTAAAACACTCTAATAGATGTGTCTCTTCATGATTCGTTGGAGCCCCTTTAAAGCCTATAAAATAAAGGGTGATTTGGAGTGTTAAAAGCATCCATTTTGTCAATACACCCCAAGAGAAGAGCTCTGAAATTTCATGAGCCTTAGCCGTAGCAAGGGAGCTAGAAGACAACGTGAGGAGACCTAGGACAGTGGGGTATTTTTGTTGTTGTAGGTGACAGCAAGGTGATCTAGGTTGGTTTGAAGGCGTGTTTGTTGGGCAGGAATGTCGCAGGCTAAAGGAGCAAGGAGCAGTAATGTTTTGGGATGTTTGGAGGAGCTTTTGGAGAGGACCGAAGTCATACCTTGTTGTTGGGCTAGGCCGCAGGCCATAGCCAATAGCTAGGTTGCCTTAAGGAGGTGTGTTTGGGGAAATAGGGCAGGAAAAGAGCAGCAAGGGTGTGGAGAAGTGTCCCCTTGGAGGACCCCAGCCTTTAGAGGCTTACCTTGCTGATTGTGTGGAGGGTAAGGGCTGCAAAGTGATGCCCTAACCAGAGTTGCTGATGCAGGAGCATTAGGCACTAGCCAGCAATGTAGGAGTTTTGTCCACATGTTGTGGCTAGGAGGGTTTGGAATCATTCGGATTATTACAACTAGGTGTCAATACCTTAGCTGATTGTAATTATTTAGATTAACTAGAGTCAGAGGAAGTCGAATAGCTCAGTTTGTCTAGCTGTCAGTTCAGTTATTGAATAAATAGTAACTAGGCTTTTGGGTTCCAAAACGGTCCTCATAGAGGAACCGAAGAGTCACACTCTGTAATGTATATAATTATACCCTTCAGATGTACAAGAGAGAGGAAGAATAGAGGAATTCCTGCAATAAACTCTGTGTATTGTCGATTGCCCCAATTGAATGAATTTCTACTTTGTTGACTATCTAATTGCCTTGGAATGTTAATTGCGTGGTAATTCGTTTGATTGTGAGGCGTTTGTGTGCTGACATTCCGTTCTCTGTCTTTAAATTCCGTAAAGAAATCCATATGGAAGCGAAGTCTGTATGGAGGAGCAGGGTCGTGGAACTCTGCTTAGAGTAATGGAGTCCCGCGTAACACAGAAATTTGTATTTGTTTGTGAATCCCCCCCAACCGGAGACTTAACTCTGAGTTAACGAATGCGAAGGAGAACGTAACCGCATTAACTTTGGTTAAACATCGTGGAAAACCGCGAGTGGTTTTGGAGAGTGGGTTTCCCCATTTCCGCACCGCCTTCCGACCATAAGTGGTATCCGTAGAGCGGGCAGCGAATCCATAGACCGTCGGACACGCGGCCAAAGAACTGTTTGAAAACCGCTCGTTAACTTGCGCCTTCACACGTTAACCCTCGTACCAGGGCGCCGGGCGAAATGCACGAGAATCATCGATCTGGCGCGGGAACATCGGACGGTGGACATGGGACATAGATGCACGAACGATAATAAACGTGTGCGGAGGATAAAAGGGGTACGGTACACGCATTTGATTGGTTATTGACATATATATATGTAGGTGGGCCCGACGAAAAAAGTTTTGTTATAAATTTTGTCCAAAGCATAGTGTATACGTATAAAATCCGAAGGTTTAACTAATAACTATAAAGTGTCAGGGTATATATATATAAAGGCGCGGAGTGATAGCTTTGTTAAGTTGGTAACGTATATATATAAGCCGGGGATTAGTTATAACATTCTAAAGCTACCAAGTAATTTTATTTATCAATTTTTCTAAAATTGATAAATAACATTGCTGAGAGAAAAAAAAGACCTTGTTGACGATACCACGTCATCGTTGACCGGTTCTGGTTGGACGGACTAGCGGTTGTTGCTGCACCATTTGTGGTATCAGAGCGGGAAGTTTGAGCTGTTTGCTGACATGGCAATCCGACTTGGTAGAGGTGCTGGCAGGAGGAGACCTGTAGCCAACGCAGAGGTGTTGGAGGTGTTGCAGAGGGTCGAGGCCAGAATGGATGTCGTGGAGCGAAGACAGACCAGAGATCCTGAAGACATAAGCGAACCTGAAACGGAAGAAGCTGAAGAAAATGTTGAAATTCCTCTTGATTTGAGGCTCCTTAGAACTGTTCTGGGATCTGCAGTTAAGCCCAGAATTGAAGTGTCGAGTTATACAGGGAGACTGAATCCAGAAGAGCTGGTAGACTAGATAAACGAACTGAACAAGTGCTTCGATTATGAAGAAATAAGTGAAGATAAAAAGGTCAAGTTTGCAGTGACAAAGCTGAAAGGACATGCTGCACTTTGGTGGGATGGAGTGCAGGCAGAAAGGAGGAGAGTTGGCAAGCAACCTATCAAGAGCTGGACCAGAATGATGGCTAAACTAAAAGGTAAATTCTTACCCAGTGATTATCAGCTGACATTATATAGACAAATGCAGAACCTGAGACAGAGGTTGCTGACAGTAAAATAATACACGGAGGAATTCTACAGAGTGAGCATAAGAGCTAGGCAATTCCAAGATACACCAGAGAAGACTGCCAGATATGTGAATGGTCTCAGACTGGAGATCCAAGATGAGATTGGTCTCTTGTTTCCTAAGACAGTGGAAGAGGCATACCAAATGGCCTTGAAAGCAGAAGAGAAACTCCTGAGGAAACAGTCTGCCAAGAAGAGAGGTACTTTCCGTGGGAAGGGAATTCAGGGTGGTAGAGGAAAGCCTACACCCAGGGATGGAGCTAACATTAGCTCACCTCAGAATGCATCTACAGAGGAGGATGCAAATGGCAGAAGGGGTTCTTACAGAGGAAGAGGAAGAGGAGGCAGAGACAGAGGCAGAGGCAGAGAGCTGAGGTGTTATAGATGTCAAGGAGTGGGACACAAGCATTATGAATGCCCAGAGAATGTGGGTGCTGGTCCGAGGAATGATGTTGTTGCCCAGGTTGAAGAAGAAGCAGAAATTGAAGAAAAAGTTCTTCCAGAGAGGGGAGAGTCCTTGATGGTTAATAAGGTCCTGTTGAAACAAACCAAAGAAGTCACTGAGTCTGCACAAAGGAAGACTTTGTTTAGGAGTATATGCAAAGTCCAAGGGAAATGCTGCGAGCTAATCATTGATAGTGGCAGCACAGACAATTTGGTTTCCACTGAGGTGATAGAAAAACTGAAGCTGAAGACTAGGGAGCACCCCACTCCCTACAGGGTGCCCTGGCTGCATAAAGGGCACCAGCTGGTTGTGAAAGAACAGTGTGAGATAGAGCTGCAAATGGGAAAATACAAGGACAAAGTTTTGTGTGATGTAATGCCCATGGATGTGTGTCATATACTGCTAGGTAGACCTTGGCAGTTTGACAGAGCAGCAGTGCATGATGGCAAGAAGAACACTTACAAGTTCTTCAAAGATGGGGTACATCATATATTGATTCCCATGGAAGAAGGAGAGCCATCCAGCAGAGTGATTGATCCAAAGACCTTGCTACTGAGTGGGAAGGAATATCTGCAGCAGATAGAAGAAGAAGAGGTAAGCTTTGCTTTAGTTTGCAAACCAAAAGTAGTTCTCACTTCTACAAAGATTTCTGATTTGCCAGTAGAAATCCAAGAAATGTTAGATGAGTATTGTGACATTGTTGTGGATGATTTACCTGATGAGCTGCCACCTATGAGAAAGATCAGCCATCAGATAGATTTTATCCCTGGTTCAAATCTGCCAAATAAGGCAGCCTACAGAATGACTCCCAAGGAAAATGAAGAAATCAAGAGACAAGTACAGGAACTAGTGGACAAAGGACTGATCAGAGAAAGTCTGAGTCCATGTGCAGTACCAGCAGTTTTGAGCCCAAAGAAGGATGGAGGCTGGAGGATGTGTATTGATGCTAGAGCAATTAATAAGATCACAATCAGGTACAGATTCCCTTTACCCAGAATAGAGGATTTGATGGACTGTTTGAGTGGTGCTAAATATTTCTCAAAGATAGATTTGAAGAGTGGATACCATCAGATTAGGATAAGAGAGGGTGATGAGTGGAAAACTGCCTTTAAAACAAATGAAGGACTGTATGAATGGATGGTAATGCCTTTTGGGTTGTCAAATGCACCTAGTACCTTTATGAGACTCATGAATGAAGTATTGAGGGAATTCATTGGTAGATTTGTGATAGTGTATTTGGATGATATATTAGTTTTCAGCAGAACTAAAGAGGAACATTTGAGGCATCTTAATCATGTCTTGAAGAAGCTACACCAAGAGAAACTGCTGATAAATTTAAAGAAGTGCTCATTCATGAAGGAAGAGTTGGTGTATTTGGGATTTGTTGTTTCCGCAGAAGGATTGAAGATGGACCCAGAAAAGGTTAAGGCAATTTTGGAGTGGCCTTCACCCAGGAATGTTTTTGAGGTAAGAAGTTTCCATGGACTTGCTGGTTTTTACAGAAAGTTTATAAGAAACTTCAGTAAGATTAATGCACCCATAATTGAGACCATAAAGAAGAGAAAACAGCCATTTAAGTGCACTGCTGAAGCAGAGAGAAATTTTAAAATTTTGAAGCAAAAGATAACAGAGAACCCTGTTTTAATTCTGCCTGATTTCACCAAACCATTTCAAGTAAAATGTGATGCTAGTGGGGAGGCCATTGGAGCTTTTTTGAGTCAAGATGATAGGCCTGTAGCCTATTTCAGTGAGAAGTTGAATGATACCAGGAGAAAGTATTCCTCTTATGAGAAGGAATTCTATGCAATTGTTCAAGCACTGAAGAAGTGGAGACATTATTTGATGTCCAGGGAGTTTGTATTGTATTCTGACAATCATGCTTTGCAGTGTATTGTACAGCAGCCCAAGTTGAAACATAAGCATGCTAAATGGGTTGAGTATCTCCAAAGTTTTAATTTTGTTTTGAAACATATAAGTGGCCAAGCCAATAAAGTAGTTGATGCTTTGAGTAGGAGACATTTGCTTGTTCAAGAAACTAATTTTGAAGTTGCAGGATTCGATTTTCTCAAATAATTATATAAAACAGATCCAGATTTTAGAGAAGCATTTGAGGCATTTAGTAACCCTGTTTTGACAGATAGAAGTCAGTGGCTGGACTATTTCCTCCAGGAGGACTTGTTATTTAGAAAAAACCAACTGTGTATACCAAAATGTTCCATGAGAGAAAATTTGATCAAAGAAAAGCATAGTGGTGGACTTGCTGGACACTTTGGTACTGACAAGACTTATGAACAACTGAGTCACTTTTATTTCTGGCCCAAGATGAGAACAGAAGTGGACAAGTTTGTGAAGAAGTGCAAGATTTGTCAATATGCCAAAGGAAGGAGCCAGAATGCAGGATTGTATACTCCCTTGCCTATTCCAGACAGGCCTTGGGACATGGTGAGTATGGATTTTGTTCTAGGATTGCCCAAGACTCAGAGAGGGAATGATGCAGTCTTTGTTGTGGTAGACAGATTCTCCAAAATGCCACATTTTATTCCATGCTATAAAACTAGTGATGCCACCCATGTTGCTAACTTGTTTTTCAAAGAAATTGTTAGATTGCATGGGTTGCCCAAGAGTATTGTTTCAGACAGAGACACCAGATTTGTGGGTCATTTTTGGAGGACACTATGGAAGAAACTTGGCACTAAACTGAGTTTCAGCTCAGCTTATCATCCCCAGACTGATGGACAAACTGAGGTAGTGAATAGGAGTTTGGGAAATTTGTTGAGGAGTCTTGCAGGAGAACATCCCAAGCAGTGGGATCATATTTTGCCTCAGGCAGCATATGCATATAATGATTCACCAAACAGAAGCACGGGGCAGAGTCCATTTCATATTGTTTATGGAATGCATCCCAGAGGAATATCAGAATTAAGAAATCTGGGAAGATCAGAGTTAAGGAGTGCAGATGGTGAAGAATTTGCTTCAGAGATCCAGGCCATACATGAACAAGTGAAACAGCAACTACAAGGCAGCAGCATCAAATACAAAAATAGAGCAGACTTGAGTAGAAAAGAAATTCACTTTGAAGTAGGAGACTTGGTTTTGGCACACTTGAGGAAGGAGAGGTTCCCAAAGAAGTAGTACAACAAATTGAAGTTCAAAAAGATTGGGCCATGCAAGATACTTAGGAAGTTTTTTGCAAATGCTTATGAGATTGAATTCCCCCCTGATGTTGGAATATCTCCCATTTTTAATGTTGCAGATTTATACAAGTATGAAGATGATGGTGCAGAGGACAGATCAGAAGACAAGGAACCGATTGAGTGGAAAGAACAGCTACCACCAGCACAGCCATTGCAACCAGAAAAGGTATTGGATAAAAGACCATTCAGGAAGACCAGAGGACAGGAGTACTATCAGTACTCGATCAAATGGAAGGATAAACCAGAAGAAGATGCCACTTGGATGACTGAATACATGTTGCAGAGGATGGGCAGATCAGTGGAGGAGCTCATGGACAGGAGCCCATGAAGAAGATTGCCCTTGGGAGTCTGATGCAGGAGCATTAGGCACTAGCCAGCGAAGTAGGAGTTTTGTCCACATGTTGTGGCTAGGAGGGTTTGGAAACATTTGGATTATTACAGCTAGGTGTCAATACCTTAGCTGATTGTAATTATTTAGATTAACTAGAGTCAGAGGAAGTCGAATAGCTCAGTTTGTCTAGTTGTCAGTTCAATTATTGAATAAATAGTAACTAGGCTTTTGGGTTCCAAAACGGTCCTCATAGAGGAACCGAAGAGTCACACTCTGTAATGTATATAATTATACCCTTCAGATGTACAAGAGAGAGGAAGAATAGAGGAATTCCTGCAATAAACTCTGTGTATTGTCGATTGCCCCAATTGAATGAATTTCTACTTTGTTGACTATCTAATTGCCTTGGAATGTTAATTGCGTGGTAATTCGTTTGATTGTGAGGCGTTTGTGTGCTGACATTCCGATCTCTGTCTTTAAATTCCGTAAATAAATCCGTATGGAAGCGAAGTCTGTATGGAGGAGCAGGGTCGTGGAACTCTGCTTAGAGTAATGGAGTCCCGCGTAACACAGAGATTTGTATTTGTTTGTGAATCCCCCCCAACCGGAGACTTAACTCTGAGTTAACGAATGCGAAGGAGAACGTAACCGCATTAACTTTGGTTAAACATCGTGGAAAACCGCGAGTGGTTTTGGAGAGTGGGTTTCCCCATTTCCGCACCGCCTTCCGACCATAAGTGGTATCCGTAGAGCAGGCAGCGAATCCATAGACCGTTGGACACGTGGCCAAAGAACTGTTTGAAAACCGCTCGTTAACTTGCGCCTTCGCACGTTAACCCTCGTACCAGGACGCCGGGCGAAATGCACGAGAATCGTCGATCTGGCGCGGGAACATCAGACGATGGACATGGGACATAGATGCACAAACGATAATAAACGTGTGCGGAGGATAAAAGGGGTGCATTACACGCATTTGATTGGTTATTGACATATATAGATGTAGGTGGGCCCGACGAAAAAAGTTTTGTTATAAAGTTTGTCCAAAGCATAGTGTATACGTATAAAATCCGAAGGTTTAACTAATAACTATAAAGTGTCGGGGTATATATATATAAAGGCGCGGAGTGATAACTTTGTTAAGTTGGTAACGTATATATATAAGCCGGGGATTAGTTATAACATTCTAAAGCTACCAAGTAATTTTATTTATCAATTTTTCTAAAATTGATAAATAACATTGCTGAGAGAAAAAAAAGACCTTGTTGACGATACCATGTCATCGTTGACCAATTCTGGTTGGACAGACTAGCGGTTGTTGCTGCACCAGTTGCAAAGTGCAGCAAGCAAGCATGGTAAACAACAGTATTTGTGGAGGTGTACTGGGTCAATTTTGTGACCGTTTTGGATCAGGATTGCAACAGCGTGTTGATTCCAAGTTGATGACATTCTGTGGCGGTGAAGTGTCATATTAGGAGCCGAATTAGTAGTGATTGGATTGGGTGCCATAGGTTTGTTGGAGGGCAGTGTGTTGACTACCCAAAGTAGCCCTAGATGAGCTATCTTGAAGGACGAAGAGTTGTTGCTAGCCTGGCAATTTGTAGCTCGGGAATTGGCCAACTCAAAGAGCACATTGGATCAACCCATGTACACTCTACAGATGGGCGTGCAACAGTGTTAGGTGGCAGCGCTCCTAGAGTCTCGATATGTAGATTCCTTGATAGACTAAGGCACTACTAGTGAGAAATATGGCAGCAAAGGACCGGCTGGACAAGATACGACATTGAGTTTGTCATTGTATCTTGTATACCATAGACTATTTTATTATTCAAATTTGGTTTAATATAACGAAGATTGGTGATTGTACATATTGTACAATTTTGTTTAACACTGTGTATATTGTGCATATGTGATTTACCGCCTTATATTTCCGCTGGGCATAGTAGTTCATGGTTGAGATTCTTGGTTTGGTAGCGTCAGTGATTTAAGACTCTAACCTAGACCCAAGGTCGTGGAAATTCAACATGGTATTAGAGCATTTCTGAGCTACTTTGGAAGTTAAGTAAATCAGAGTTGTGCGCGGCGAAGTACAGCGTGAGAGGGAGTTGGTCACATTGTAAGTGAAGGGCTTACTACAATGTCGAAGTTGCAGGCATATCTCCGATATGAGGACAGGTTGGAAGGGGTTGTCCAACTATACTCCTTGGAAGGAAAGGATCAAGTTGGTCTTGCAGGTCAATAGGATCTGGGACTTTGCCGTGAAAAAGATCAAGATGTCAAGCAACCCTAAGGAGTTGGAAATATGGGAAGATTTGGATATGAAAGTGAGGTTCACCATCCTTGATGGTGTGAGGGATTCCTTAATACCTCAATTTTCCGGGAAGAACAATGCACATGAGATGTGGATGGCTCTTCAGAATTTGTTCCAGAATAGGAACGAGAACCATGGATTGGTATTACAAAATAAGTTGAAGTCCACCAAGATGATAAAGGGTGAAGGAACGACTTTGTATCTAATGAGGTTTTCTCAAGTTCGAGATGAGCTTGTTGTTGTCGGTGTCAAAGTTTCGGATGCAGAGATGGTAAGGATTGCTTTGAAAGTGTTCACCGAGGAATGGAAGCCCTTCAACAAAGGAATCGTTGCTCGGGAGAAACTGCCAGACTGGAATACACTATGGGACGACTTCATTCAGGAAGAGTTGTGAGACGAGGATCTTCATCCAAAGAAGGAAGATGAGGATGTGGCACTTGCAGCGCGAATGAAGGGTAAGTCAAAGAAGGACTTGAGTTAAGTCAAGTGTTTCAACTGCGGCGAGATGGGTCATTATTCGTCGAGATGCCCATTGAAGACAAGAGATGATGAGAAGAGGAAAGAAAAGCAGGTTGTCGATGTTGCCACTTCAACTGAGATGGATGATCTCTCGAGGAGATTGGAAGAGGACTTTTCTATGATTTCTCATTTCTCACAGGGTACTATTAGAGAAAATGGATGGTACGTGGAAATTGGTGCGACGAAGAATATGACAGGGTCACAGGGGGTTTTTGAGACTCTAGCTGAATGGGACTTGAAGTTACACATGGTGTTGGGCAACAAGAGTCAGTTGGAGATCCAAGGATTGAGAGTTGTGCCATTCAGGATGGAGACAGGACGTATGATGCGGGTCTAGGATCTATTGCTTGTACCATAATTCAAATATAGTGTGATTTCCGTCTCGCTGATGTCGAAGAAGGGGTTTGAGGTCTTGTTCCAGAATGGGAACGCAAGACTCGAGCCTAGAGGCTCTAAGTCTGATGGGATTATACTCGGAGTTAGAGAGCATGGTCTCTACAGGTTGACGGGAAAACTAGAGGATCATGGAAAGAAGCAGGGGCAGTACAGGTTCCAGAGAAGTAGGAGCAGGTGCAGGGCAGGCTTCAGAGGAGAAGGTACAGGCTCTCTAGAAGAAGGTACACTTTTCAGAGAAGGTCCAGCTTCCAAAGGCTCAAAGGGAGTCGAGTCCTAGAGGGAGTTTGCAAATTCAGGACTCTGCAGCCCAAGAAGAGCGCATGGTCGGTGGGAAGAAAGGGTGCTTCCACATCTACCCAAAAGGAATCATGGCGAGATTGGAAAGCAATACAGGAGAATAAGAAGAATCGGGAGGCTTCCAGTGACAACGACACTTCCGAGCAGGGCGCAGTTCACTATATAGGGATTGTTGTGATTGTGAGCGCCAGGAGTTGGGAAGTGTTGCGAGCAGTGATGATGATGACGAAGTACTTCCTAATCGTGGAGGTACCTCCCTCGCTAAGAGGGAGTGTTGATTTTTGTAGCTTGGGAGGTACTCCAAGCACTAGGGTTTAAGGTTTGGAGGGAAAAGCACCAAAAGGGTAGCTTGTGGGCTTGGAACCCATGTGTGGGGTTTTGCACCCATCGTGATTTGGGCGAAAACCGTGATGGAGATACGACATGTGATGGATGAGGATGACAGTGCTCGGCGATACGATTCCAATGCATCAAAAATCATTCAAATCCGAGTTGTCGTTAGAGAGATGAATTTTTGAAGTTGATGAGGTAATTATTGGTTGCCAAGTCATGTAGGCTTGGTGTAAAACACTCCAATAGATGTGTCTCTTCATGATTTGTTGGAACCCCTTAATAGCCTATAAATAAAAGGCAACTTGGAGTGTTAAAAGCATCCATTGTGTCAATACACACCAAGAGAAGAGCTCTGAAATTTCTTGAGCCTCAGCCGCAATAAGGGAGCTAGAAGACAGTGTGAGGAGGCCTAGGACAGCGTGGGATATTTCTATTGTTGTAGGTGACAGCGAGGTGATCTAGGGCTGGTTTGAAGGCATGTTAAGGGTCGTCTTGGGTGTGTCTGCTGGGCAGGAAGGCTGCATGCTAAAGGAGCAAGGAACATGTTGTTTTGGGTTGTTTGGAGGAGTTTTGGGGGATGGACCGAAGTCATACCTTATTGTTGGGCTAAGCCACAGGCCATACCCAACAGCTAGGTCGCCTTAAGGAGTTGTGTTTGGGGAAACAGGACAAGAAAAGAGCAGTGTGGGTGTGGAGGAGTGTCCCCTTAGAGGACCCCAGCCTTTAGAGGCTTACCTTGTTGATTGCGCAAAGGGTAAGGGCTGCAAAGTGATGCCGAAGTGCAACACTTTGATGGACGAAATTTGTTGCTAGCCTACCAGTTTGGAGCTTAGGAATTGACCAACCCAGAGAGCAGATTGGATCAACCCATGTACACTCTACAAATGGACGTGCAACAGTGTTAGGTGGCATCCCTCTTGGAGTCTCGATGTGTAGATGCCTTGATGGACTAAGGCACTACTAGTGAGTAGTACGGAAGCGAAGGACCAACAAGACGAGATACAACATCGTGTTTTTCATTGTATCTTGTATACCATAGGCTGTTGTATTATTCAGATCTGGTTTAATATAACAAAGATTGGTGATTGTACATATTGTACAATTTTGTTTAAAACTATGTATATTGTGCATATGTGATTTGTTGCTTTATATTTCCGTTGTGCAAAGTAGTTCATGGTTGAGATTCTTGGTTTGGTAGCGTCGGTGTTTTAAGATTCTAACCTAGACCCAAGGTCGTGGAAATTCAACAGTTGAGACCCAAAGCCAAGAGAAAGAGCTAGAATACACATTGAGAGCCAATGTTGACACTAAGCACTAGACCCAAGAACTAGGTTCCATATCCTTGTACCCATGGGATATATTAAGGAACCAACCTAGATCCATCTAACTTTGTATCTATCATGCGTCAAGAGGGATCAAATAACCGCAATCAAGGATAATTTTGCGTAGTTATGGGGCAAGAATCACAACATTGTAGCATGTTTCTCCAAAATCGATGTACATCATAGCATTTGTAGCATGCATAATTGAAAACAACTTCAAACATGGAAGCGAGTTTGGAAACAAGTTCAAGAGAAGATAGCAAGAAAGTTTATTTTCAAAAGTAAAATATTTTTCAACCAAAAGCCTCCCAAAATAGGGAGGTATTGTCATAAATGAGTCTTGAGCTTGTCTAGGTTTAAACTTGCCTCTCTATGAAGAAAATATCATTTGAAGTTATTTGTTCAAAACTCATCAATTAATCGACATAAGTATTGTCATAAGGGTTAGTACATGTTGAAAGCTTTCTAATAAGCTACATATGGGAGAGTTTTTTACTTTGAAATTTCATATATATAAAACACTTTAGTGCCATGTGGTAGCCATGTCAACCCCCATAACTTGCATGCATGGAGCTAACCAAGTGTGGACTTTCAAGGATATTCAAGAGGAAAGCATGATTGGATAGGTGCATTCTACAATGTGCATATATAATTCAACCAATAGGTGCATTCTTAATCCACACGGGGTAGATATGTAACAAGTGAAAGAGACCATCATAGCCTCAAGTGGAAGCCCCATGGGTAACCAAAACAGAAACCACATCAACTCCCATTATTTATATGGTGAAAGGCATGTAAGGCTATCCAAGAATATTCTAGATGGCAATGAATCCTAACCTAATTTGAACGCCTTAGGTTATTATAGAAAGAGGCAAGAGAAAGGGTTTAATCAATGGAAAGAAATAAGAGCCTATTGTAGAGATTTTTGTCCTTCATAAAGAAGCCATAAGAGGACCAAATTGAAGGCTCTATTCATTAGAGAGTAGTATCAAAGGTATTTATTTCGAAGGGGTATTGTTCTATAGCAAAACAATGAGCAGTTGAGATTATAGATAGAGGAATGGATTTGCTCCATAGATGAGTACTACCAAACATCAAAGACAAGGGAAGTTGTAAAGAGATGTGCAATGTCTTATTCCTTTTGTAGCTTTGAAAAACCACAATTTTATATTCTTTGTAACTTGAGGATTTAACTAAAAGCATATAATCCTTTCACTTGAGTTTTACCCAAATGGGTTTCTCCGGAATAAAATAATGTCCATGATTCCTACAAAATTGTATTTACTACAATATCATGGATGACTTTCAAATGCATATGAACAAGTTATTTCCACATGGTAGAGTATAGTCTCACTATAGTTTTGTGTTACTCTTCATTAAAAATGTGAATAGTAAAAAATATGCTTTGACCCATTGTTTCATGGAATAACCATAACAATGCACATAAAGAATAAATCTGAAATATCATACATAGCATTATCCAAATAATCTAATTTTAAGGTCACAATCTAGATAGCCACCAAATTTATGTATAAGACCCTTTTTTTGTAAGATAGGGGACTCCCTCCATGCAACAATTTCACTGCTTAGTATGATACACCATAATTAAGGTGCATATTTTTCACATTTGCATATATTCTCTAAAATTGTGCAATTTACCCATAACTATTGTAATCTACGCAATCCTAAATCTATCTTTCTCACTACATTACTAACATTCTAAAAATGGGGTTATGTTGTTATTAAAGAAGGAATTATACATAGAAATAAATTTACGCAATTTCTCACTACATTATTAACATTTTAAAAATGGGGTTATGTTATGATTAAAGAAAGAATTATTAATAGAAATAAAACCAAATTATACATAGAAATAAATTTACGCAATTTCTCACTACATTATTAACATTTTAAAAATGGGGTTATGTTATGATTAAAGAAGGAATTATTAATAGAAATAAAACCACTTATCTTCGAAGACAATTAATCTAAATTATGCATTTATTATACATAATGATCATCATTAATTTTTAGAACGTCAATCTTTAATTTAAGAATTGTTGTTTCCTACTTGCAAGTATCATAGAAGTTATGAGGCTTAGAAGTGGTGATCAAACCATATGATAATACACCCCCTATTAGAGTGTTTTTGTCTTCCAATATTTTATCATGTTCTTTCATATTTTGGGATCACAAACCTTTTTCTTACATTTTCAAGAGGTACAAGGCAAGAAAAAATTTTAAGTTCTCCCTTCATGGACCATCTTATCCATTTATCATTATTACTTCATTGAGATATCGAAAAGGCTTTCATATTTTGTGAAAAAAATTTAAGTTCTCCCTTCATAGACCATGTTATCCATTTATCATTATTACTTCATTGAGATATCGAAAAGGCTTTCATATTTTGTGATCACAACCCTTCGCATATTCTCAACCACCCTTCTATTTTCAAGAGGCACAAGGTAAGATGATTTTTTTAAGTTTTCCCTTTCATGGACCATGTTATCCATCTAACATTATTACTTCGCTGAGCTCTCCAAAAACCTGGGATTATGCGATTGACGCATTCCATGGCTTATAATATTTGCTTGATATATGGTAAAGTGGTGGGTCCATAAATTAGTGAGCCTAACTCCATCCAATGGCCAAACAATGTGAATTTCAGCCACAACATGGGTTATTCTAGATTTTTACTTGAAAAGTTCAACAGGAAAATTTATCATCACTATCCCTGGACTTAGATATATTCTAGACTTCTCTTCGTAGGTGTTCCTGAATCTAAGTAGATATATTGTAAAATTTTCTGCGTAGGTGTTACTGAATCTAAGTAGATATACTGTAGACTCTTCGTAAGTGTTTGTGAATGTGGCTGACTGAGGCAGCTGTTATGACAGGAGATACTCGAACCTATTCGGTGTCCGCATTAGAGGTGGGTCAATCCTGGACAACCAATTAAAAACGTGGGGCCTGTTTTTTCACATGGCAGAATTCAGGGAATGAATGGAGTTACAGCTCTTCACCCCAAAGAAGCTACATGTGCCAGATCCTAACAGCTTTGACAATGTTATTCAACAAACCTTTGCATCAAGGTCATTTCTATCTGTCTTCCAAAGCCAACGTGGCACAAGATTGAGTTTCCATTACTTTGTACAACATTATTAGTGATGAGAACATACTTTGATGGTTTTGAAAGAAACATATTATGAGCGAATTGATCTGCAAGAAGTCATAAATGCATCTCCTCTATTCTATATTTTCAGAAAGCTTCCCTGTTAGACACATGCAGAAAGATGAATACCTTGTTAGAATTGTAATTGACAGATAGCTTGGGCTGAACTAAGATCATACGTCAGCACATTAGATCGAGACAAACTATATCTGTTGACCAATTGGCAGACATGTTGCAACAAAATTCATGAGTCAGCACATTAGATATCCCTCAATCAAGGCAACATACATCTGTTGACCAACAGGCAGACATGTTGCAACGAATTTCAAAAATAGGTTTTGGGCACCCTAAGAAGACACCATCCATCATCTTGCAGATACAGACGCCAAGACCACTTCTCTAGTGCATTTTATGAAAATAGATTATTCTATAGAATTCTGATATCCTAGCCCACTGGGTAACCTCAATCGGTTTTGACTGACTAGTTTAAAGATGGAGATCAGTGAGAGGTCATGGGCTAAAGCCTAGTAAAGTCCCTCTCAGTTAGAAGCACATGTTGCACTCTGATGATATTTACATGGGCATCATTCACCGAATATGCAGAAGCACCTAGAGGAATTTTCAATGACATTTTCCATGGAATATATATACACATGTATATGAAGCATATGTTATACTCCAATGACATTTACCTGTGTGCCATTCATGGAAAGTGAGGAAGTGCATAGAAGGTTTTCGAAAGGACAATTATATATGTGTGTGTGTGTGTGCGTGTGTTTTGCTTCTATATCAAGTAAATCTGTTTGATTCTTCTTCATCAAAAAATCACTGTAATCTCTCCGTAGATGAGTAATCCACATTGAATTTCCGCATCTCAAATCTGATCCATATTTTTATTCCTGTAGTACCTGCTGTGCCGCTAAGGAAAGAAAGAGACTCATTCAGAAATAGAAAAAGAGACATAGAATTGGAATGGAGATATCATTTAACTCATCCATACTCGACAAGGAAAGCAAGTGTAAAATTAGTGAAATTTTCATCATTTAGTGACATTCATCAATGTTGTTCTGACTCAATTTCTAGAAGTTTGTGATTCTGGATTTCCGAGAACATTAAATCAAGTCGGTTCATATGTGCTATCGCCACCACCACCCAAAAAAAAATATTACTGAGCTTGGCATGATTTCATGCAATTTCTCAAGATACTCAAGTACATAAAATAGAAATTTCGATGAAATTGAAAACTCTAGAACAATGAAGACAAATTTGTGCTGATGGCATTTCCATCCCAACTTGAGAGTGAATGTCACTGTTAGAAAGTACAGATGGACGTTATTCACTGAAATGAAAGCACTGAAAAAAAAAGGGAAAATGGGAAATAAATCATCAAACTTTTTTGCCAAGGGTCTCACAGATCTTGAACATTGCTTGACCAATGTTATTCAATGCTGTGATTAATTCATGTTGTGCTTTAACTTTCTGCTCCTCAATATATATCATCCTTTGTACACTCAGGATATGATCTTTCAAGTACTTTTCATCTATTTCCATCCGTTGCTCAAACATACTACAATACTTCTCATGGCGTTTTAGATGCCCTTGCTCAGCCAGCTTAAGATTAGAAATTATTTTCTTATTGTTTTCAACCAAAGTTGATTTGATCCCTGATGTCATGGATGCTACTTTCCGTTTTTTCCCTGTTAAATGGTTGTCTCTATCAATGGAAGTATCCCCTTGACCCTCTAGCGGCATCTCAAACTTCATATCCTTATGCAGTGGGGTATTTTCTGAAGCAGCATTGTGTTCAAATGCTCCATAATTGGATGCTGATGTATCAATAACCATGTCTCCAGGATGAATACTTCGATTCTGACCGAAGTGCTTTTCCATTGCATCAAATATTTCTTTTGTGAAATTTGCTGGTAATTTCTTATCTATGCGCTCTTTTGTCGTCATGTTCCAGTAGCTCTCATGTTCAGACACAATACTTCGTTCATAATGCCTAATCTTTTTGTAGTCTGGCTGAATATGATCCCACCTGTCACGACACTGAGTGGCAGTGCGATTGAGGCCATTTGAATGACATTGAGCAGAAGTGCATTTCCATTTCTCAATGGCTGATTTAGTCTGTTTCATGAAACCACCCGGGGATGGCAGATTCTTCTCAACCTGTTTTGCATTGATAAGGGTAAGGGTTTCTGAAACAGTCCACCGAACTCTTCCCTTTGGTTGTTTCTTTTGTGTTATTGTTCTTTCCACCTCACCCAGGGGCAAAGCATCATGCACCTCTCCTACAGTTACCTCGTTATGGGGAATGCTGAGAGCATATGCACCTTGAGAGCCAACTTGTGTACAAATGACATCAGGAAAAGAATCGGATAACATTTCGTCGTCTAGGGGCAGTATGTCTTCAATGGTGTGAGGTATCCTCCAATGGGAATCCTTCAGGTCCTAGGTACAGAGTTTCTGTGCTTGGACAATATAAATGTTTGTCCATTACACCAAAAGTAGACTCGACAAATCATTTGAATGTTTACTGCAAAGCATGAAGGTGCCATTGTTAAACATCTATAGAAATACTGCGGGGAGTGATATATTCTGCAGCAGAAAATTAGCTAGGTGGAATCCAGAGAAGTAAATAATAAACTAAATAGAATTTCGAGAGTTCTACACAATAAACAAAAAACCAAAAAAATAGAGACTAAATGTTTCTTGGTGGATTTGGGTGGCTGATTTTGTGTCCATCTCTTTCCGCAATTTCTTGTGTCTGCTTGAGAGGTGAAGACCCACAGATTGAAACAGCCAGATTTATAACGTAGTATCGCTGCAGGCAGCAATCGTGCATGTAATAAGTCTGGCCCAGGTTTTCCAGCATTTCTATTAAATTATGGGAAACTCACATTTGATTATGACAGTAGTAACCATGGGCAAATTTTTTATTGCCATAAAGCTGCTGATTTTTGTAATATTCATGGTTTAGCTTTAAGGCCATCAAGCTTTAATCAAAACTTTGAATACTGTAACAATCTAGGGTTTGATACTACTTTAGGACAATTGAAACTTCTTTTGAACTTTAAAGAATCATTTCCAACAGAAGGATTACAAACTTGTGTCAAAACACATATGAATGTCACTGATTTAAAATCCCGTAAAAAATATTAAAATGAAACAGCAATGCAATCTTAAAATGGATGGGAATGTCTATTAATAAGAAAATCAAAATGGAGGATGATGTGTGTCACATGTAATGTAATGAGCTGTGTTCCATTCCCATACTTGGTTCACATTATATGTCTGCAGGGTTATCATTGTGATTTATGCTCATTTCAAGTGCAATCAGTGGATGATTGTTGGTTTGGCACCTTCACACTGCAGCTGGACCCCAAATTCAGTGAGACTTGGAAGTTTTGGAGTGTGTATGCAGGTTCATTGTGTATTATTCTGATTTATGCTTGTGACAAGTACAATCACCTGATGATTCTTGCTTTGGCACCTTCACACTGCACCTTACACAGTTTGATCCATAACTTTAGCTGGACCCCCAAATTCAGTGAGACTCGGAAGTTCTAGAAGTTAAATTTTCAACAGCAGAGGCATGGGAATTTCGGAGTTATAGTCCATACAAATTAGGGTTTTGATTCAATCCCAAAACCTTGTTAAAACAAGTAATAATAATAATAATAATCCAATTTTAAGGTCACCGTCAAGCCAGACACCAAATTGGTGTATGAGACCCCTTTGTTTGTGGGACAAGGGACCCACCTCTGTGCAGCGATTTTAACTGCTAATGTATACATAGGCATACATGCTCTACCCCCATCTGGACTTGAACCTGTGACCTCTTAGGAGGAAACATATGCTCTTCACTAAATTGAATATATCTGAAGATTGCAAGGTCCCATTGCAGTGGGACTCTAGACTAATGGCATATATGAAAGAAGACAGATCAGTGTGTTATAGATCCAAACTTCAGAGGATGTAGAGGGGGTGAATTTCATGGAGATATTACATTTACACATCACTCTCCAGAAAAAGAAAAAAAAATATCTAAAACCAACAGGGTTTGGAAATTCCAACATGACTTCCTCTTGGAAAGTCAAAATTGAGTAAGCCCAGTACAATTCAGGAGCAGAGATTTCAGGGTGTTACAGAACAAAGTTTCGGAGTTACTCAGCAGAAATCAAGATATAACATACAGAAGGTTTCCTTGCAAACCAATCCCCATAGAAATGCTTAAAAGGGTATGCCAACTCAAACTTGTCATAACTTTTGATTGGAAAGTTCAAAATGGGGATTCAAAAGGCATTTTAGAGAGCACAATGACAAGAACATATAACAAAAAGGTTTGGAACTATGTTGCAGGAAACATCTAATAAACGGCTGTAGCAAGCTCATTCCCATATGGAAATGTGGAAACACGTGGTATGGCCTTGAAAATTGAAATGCATTTCCAGCTATATGAATGTGGTTTTATACCACGATAAACAAGTTTCCAGGCCATACCAGCATCCATACAGCACATTTCTAGCACTAAATCTGCCTATTTCGACATGGTTTGACTCAGTTTATGACTGGGTTTGACCAAAAATGATGGGGCAATTCACATGGCATTTCCTATATCTTTTATTTTTATCCTTTTACTTAAATTTTTAACATCAACATTAGTTGTTTATGGGCCATACCAGCATCCATACAGTAATGTTTCCAACACTTAATCTGCCTATTTTGACATGGTCTGACTCGGTGTCTGACTAGGATTGACCAAAAACGCTGGAAATTAACATGACATTTCCTTTATCTTTCATTTTTATCCTTTTACTTAAACTTTTAGCATTACTGTTAAATTAAAATATAAATCTTTCAAAAAATAGACATTTTTAAATAACAGATTATCTTGGAAATCGAAATAAAAGGATCAAGAAAATTAGAATGATTCTAGACTTAATTTGCCCTGTTTTCTAGTCACTTGGCATGTGTCTTGCTTGTTGGGGGTCCCATGTGTTGAGAATTATTGCTCAGATAGAAACTTCCATACATGTTCATTGTGAACATGCAAGTAGTTCAAGATATCTTCCAAAAAGTAATTCTATTTTGTAACTCATTTTAATAAAAAAGTGAAAGCCTTATTTTTAGCGATTAAGTTTACAATCATACTTAGATTAGGATTAATCCTAAAAATTTATTCTCCACTAAAACTATAAGGCATCTAGCAGATTCTCCACGCACACTCCAGCAGTAGAGAAAGAGAAAGAGAGCAGGCAACCAAGGAAGAGGCATTGACGGGCAGCACACAGTTTGACGCAGTGATTTCATACAATCGGTCAAACATCCATACAGTTGTACATGCAGTACCATACATATCCATACAGCCATATGGAATCCATACAGCAGTGATGTACAGCAGCCATGCAGTTCATACAGCGGTGATGTACAGCAGAGAATTTCTGAAGCTGATTTTTTCAGCTGCTATACCTCTCAAACAGCGTGTAGAAGCTCAATTCAAGGGGTTTTTTGGTATCTGTGCATGCTATTTTTCTTGGGCAGTGTGTGGAGATTTCTTTGTAAGCTTTTTTGAAGGAACAAAAAATTTGATTTGAAGGAGGAATTACCTATGTGTGTGTCAATTAATTTTTATGCTTCCTCTGTTTAATTTCTAGATCTGTGTGATTGATGGTATGGTCTAAGCTAAGATAATTTTATTAATGGTCAACGAATGACCATAAATAGGTCAATGGGACTGAAGGATATAACCAGTACGAGTACAATGTGGGAGTGCAAATGCAACTCCTAGAAAATGCCAAAGATAAATCTAGGATAAAATAAAGTAAAGAAGAATCAATTTTATCAGAACTGGAACGGTCATCAAACCAGTAGACCCCTGGACCGGGAACCGGTAAAAAACAGGTCAACCAAAAACACATAAAATATTCAAATATTAAAGAAAAACACATATTCATGTGCATCCATATGAATCCAAACCATTTCTACACAAATGAGCAAAAGCTCTCAGTTACAGAGCATGAAAGGGTGCACATAAGTTCCAATGTTATCAGAACCAGACCGGTCATCGAACCAAAAACCCAGTCAGCCAAAAACACATAAAATATTCAAATTTAAAGAAAAACAAATATATTCATGTGCATCCATATGAATCCGAACCATTTATACACAAATAAGCAAAGTTCTCGTTTATAGAGCATTTAAGGGTGCACATAACCAAAATAACACAGAGTGCAATCCATCTTTGAACCGAAAATATATCAAAAAACAGGCCCTGGATGGCCTCTAGCATCCAAAAAAAATCATGCTACAAAAATTACCTACGTATCATCAAAATCCTTGCCTATATTGGGATTTTCGTCACCAATATCACCCTCTAAGCATTAAAATAAGATAAAAAATGCTTAGCATGTCAATTCAAGATTTTGGTTGAGTGATGGGTACATTTTTAGTAGGATCATGATAGAGGAGTTTAACAATCAATGCCACTAACATCGACGTACATAGAGGGATTGGTGCTCTTGATTAAATGCTAGTTCGATGTCCTCATACATGACAAAATCCTATGGAAACATTGCAATCCCCCCAATCTTGAAATCCTAAAAAACTGTTAAGTCTACTGGATTTTGAGTGGGATCTAAAATTCTACTTTCTCCGTATGAAATCCAATCAGTTCGGAACCACTCTCGAACATCCTGAGTCAATTCATGGTAATGTAAAAAATTTAATTAAAAGGAATAGGCTTGAATATTATGCAACTATTGCACGCCAGTACCCAACTAAGACAAAATTTAAAAAAAAAAAAAAAAAGCAAAAACAAAAACAAAACAAGCCCCACATGTTGCATCATACGCGGCTTTGCCAAACCGGGCAGTTCCGTGAAAATGGTTGGTTCAGTAATGGTTCGGGAGATCAGTTCAAACTGGTTTTGCCCTCCAACCGGCCGTACTGGCTGGTTCAGAGTCCAAACCGGTTCAGTACAGTTCTGATAACACTGAGAAGGATGCAATAATAGGACAGTCTCATAAACATGTATATAACTAGACCATGTAGAAGGTTTAGTGAATAAGTCTATGGTTGGAGGTCAATGATGTCAAGAATGTCTGAGTTTGATAGTTGACGTCGAGGGGGCCAAAAGTGGCACTGGCATGCTATTGGAGTCCTTTGGATCCAACAAGGAGTCTGGCTGCATGAGCCTTGGGTAGATTTAGGAGCAAGGGATACTCCTAACATCTGAGGCCAAAGGAAAAAAGCTTTGGATAAGTCTTCGACTACTCCGTTAGGGCTAGGGAGGAACCCATCGGGGGGTTGTTTAGGAATTGTCTGGTACTAAACCCTCTAATGCTTTGGGTGTGAGTGAACTAATGTGTTGTTCGACACCTCCACAACTGTCTCAAGGATCTGAAATTTAATTTCAGTGTGAGTTAAATTCAACAATCTACTTGTTTGATTGATATCATAAGGCCATTAGTCATCTAGGGCTTCAAATTCTAGCATAGTAACAAAGCTTGATCTCTTATTGAGATTCTCAAGGATTTGCATTCGTAAATCTATTACAGACAAGTAAGAGAATTTTGAAGTTATATATTCTTATTGGGATTTTGTGCATAAATCTCAAAGATGGCAATAGCAAGCCTTCAGTCTGAGGACCAATTGATGGTCCATCGAACTTCATAGCATGGAAAGTGAGGGTTACACTCTTACTAAACGAGATGAACTCTAAGAGATTGTCAAGGACGTTGTGACTGCCACCTACAGATTTGCAGGACTTAGCAACTCACAACAAAAAGGAAGTGAAGGCCAAGCAAATGATGTTAGATGCCATAAAGGACCATTTGATCCCCCATATATCCAAGAAGAATAAGGCAAAGGAAATGTTTGATTCCCTGGTTAGTATTTTCCAGAGTCAAAACATAAACAGGAAGATGATATTGTGGAACGAACTCAGATATATCGAGATGACCAAATCAAACACAATCACCATTTATCTAGGTCACATAGATTTGTGATCACTTGCAATGGTTGGGGAGAAGGTTGCAGATGAGAAACTAATAAACATGCCATTGAATGGTTTCTCAACTTCAGGGGAACCGTTTATCAAAGGTATTTGTGCTAAGGAAAACCTTCCTAACTTTGAGAGGCTTTGGGATGACTATATCCAAAAGGAGACTCTAATGGAGTCAGAGACCAAACAAGAGGGGTGGGGATTAGTTACCTTTATTTGGTTAGTCAAATAAGAGCAATGGTAAAAAAACCCAGCAAGGGTAAGGAGAACAATGAGGAGTCAACATCACAATCAAGGAAGAAGGATGAGTAAAATCAAGTGCTTTGTTTGTCATAAGCACAGTCTTCAGTCATAATATATCATTATGTCCACAGAAGAAGAACGCTAAAGGGAAGCAACAGCAGAAGCAGGTAGTAGCCTTTGCAAAAGCTTAGTTGAACAAGTTTGTTGCCAAGTTCAAGAAGGATTTCTCGATGATATCTTGCCTTTCTATCAACAAGATTTTGAGGAATGCGTGGCATGTGGACAATGGAGCATCTCGACATATAACATAGGCCCAACGATTGTTTTGTGCCCTGAAGAATCAAGACTCAGGAGTACAAGTTGAGATTGATGATGATGCCAAGTACCAAATAGCAGGAGTTGGTATTGTTCCCTTCCAACTTAAGTCAGGTAATGCTTTATATTTTGACAATGTATTGTTTGTAACTTTGTTCCAAGTCTGAAGAAGAATTTTCTTTCAATTGATCATGGAGAGTGAGCGATTTGTAGTGGAGTTCAAGAACCAACAAGTGTTCATTAGGCTCAGATATTCTACCCCAAATATAGCTCAAGCAATAAGTGTTAGAGAAACTGATTTGTACAGGTTGCAAGGTCAACCTGTTCAATCTTAGATGCATAACAGTGACAACTTGTGCAAGTTGTGGCGCGAGAGGATGGGGCACTTGCATCATAGGGCGTTGCCTCTTTTCAGGGAGATATTCACATGTTTTCCAGAGTTCAACATTGAGCATTATGTTGTATGCAGAGGGTGAATGTTCGGCAAGCATGCCAAGGTTGCTTTCCCAAGCAAGGAGCATAAGCCTAAGCAGATTCTAGACCTAGTATGCATAGATGTTGGTGGGTTGGTGTCAGTTGCATCAATAACAATTAACATGTATTATGTTTCCTTTATTGATGATTTTTCTCTTAAGACTTGGATCTACTTCTTAAATACCAAAGATGAGGTCTTTAGTAGGTTTCAGGTGTCCAAAGCTCTAGTTGAAAACCAAATTGGGAAAAAGACCAAAGTCTTGAGATCTGATAATGGGGGAGCGTATGCCTCCAAGGAGTTAGAGGGTTTTTGCAAGGAGGAAAAAATCAAGAGTGAGTTGATAGTTCCATACAACCAACAACAAAATGGGGTTCTAGAGTGGAAGAATCAATCCATCATATGAGTTGTTAAGGCTATGATACATGACCAAAACTTGCCAATGTTTCTTTGGGCGATGCATGCAACATAACAATCTACATCTAGAATCGGTGTCCTCACAGAATCTTGGAGGACAAGACACTAGAGGAGGCATTCATTGGCATGAAACCAGAGGTGACTCATTTCTACATATTTGGTTGTCAAGTTTATATCCACATACCAGAAAAGAAGTGGGCCAAGTTCGAGCCCACCAGAATGAAGGGTTTATTAGTGAGTTACAGTGAAACTTCAAAGGCTTACATGGTTTATATTCCAAAGCAAAGGACGACAACAATAAGTTAGGATGTGAAGTTTGAGGAAGACTCTGCAACTAGGAAGACCCATAAGCCTATTCCAATGATAAAGGATGAGGAGCAAGAAGTTTCAAAGGTTGAGCCAAAGTCGCCAATGATTTCCAAGACAATACATTACCCTCCAAGTGAAAAAGGAAGATAGGATCCCCTTCTAATGTGGTCAAGTGCTCAATGGTTCGACTAGACATTTAGGGATGCTCAGGAGCATGTTGAGACCCCTAAAGAGCAAACCTTCGAAGAAGTTTCCAAACTATATGGCATTGATAAGCAACATTCTAGATACTAAGCCTTGAAGATTTCATGAGGCAGCAGCCCAATAAGTATGGCAGGATGCCATGATGGAGGTGAGAATGATGTTTGGGACATAGTGCCAAGATTGGAGAGGAAGTTAGTTGTGAGTTCCAAGTGCTTTACAAGATCAAGCATGCTATAAATGACAACATTGAGATGTTCAAAGCAGTGTTGCAGGAAGCCCCCCTCCCCCGATTCAGCACAGGATTTGCGCTTCAAAGAAAAGCATTATGAAAGTTCACACTCAAAGCGCGAGTCAGTTTTCTAAAGTGTGCTTCTGCCTACAAAATTATGCTTCTTAGAAAATCGGAAACAGGAAGCTACCGATTTTGCAAAGCATGCATGGAAGTGCAGTACCACGTCGCTTCAAGCGCGCTTCCAGAAAGCTTCGCGACTGCTTCTACTACGCACAAGTGCCCTTCAACAAGACAAGTTTTTTTCTTTTTTTTGGCTAATCCATGGGTGGGACCCATGGTGAAGGAAGGTGTAGTAAGTTGTTTTAGGGTTGAGAAGAGCGAAGGAGTGAGGTTAAAAGGCCTCCTCCCCCTCTCTTTCTTTCAATCGAATCATTCCATCTTGAGCTTGGAGGAGGAGAAGTGAGCAAATAAGAACATATTTGTGAGAGCTTTGAGGAGAGGGCAAAGGAGAGGTTGGAAGAGAAGAGAGAGGAGATTGGAGTATAGAAAGGTTTCCATCTACCTCAAATTCTCAAGAGTTGAAGAGAGAAGAGAAAACACTAACTTGCTTATTTTCTTGCATTCTTCCATGCTGTTTTTTCATCTTTCTTCTACTCTTTCCCATTCCTCCTTATCCCTTATTCTATTGCAGGTTGTCCATCTAATCAGGGGGGGAATAGTGTTCTTTTGGTTGCTAATTCCAATTGTGGTCTTCATGGAGTATACATCAAAGGGAAGAAATGGAAGAGGATAGTAGTCACACTGCTGACCCAATGTATGAAGATGTGGAAGGGTCTAAAGGAGAAGAGGATGAAATGTTGCCTCAAATGAAAGGGACAAATTCAAAAGATGAACTAACACCATTGTCGCATTTTGTGACAATAGTTGAGGGGGGGAAGGTGGTGGAAGTGTCAAATTTCTTTGCCCTCGTGATTGTCATAATGGAAAACCTTATAGTGGCTCATATACTCGTCTGAGGAGGCATATTTTTGGGAAATTTCCAATCGATTAAAAGAAAGGAGGTGTAGGGATCAATATTTGCCAAAATGTATCAATGTAACAAAGGAAAAAAATACATCCAAATAGAGGAGGTTGCACAAAGAAAACATGTTACACTCGCTGCCAAGAAACAAAAACTTCAATCTAATGCAAGTACAAGTGCAACCTCTAAATTTGGTGGCCACCCACCTTCATCTCCTCATGAAACTTTTGAAACCAATGAATCTAGAAGAACAAAATAGCAGATTTTCTTAATATTGATGGGAAGGATAAGGTGGATGCAAAAATTGTGCAATTTCTTTGTGCTTGTGGTGTGCCATTCAATGTGCTTCACTCCCCATATTGGCACGATATGGTAAAAGGCATCAATGATGCCCCTAAAGGATACAAGAGCCCCAACTATGAGAAAGCTAGCACTATTCAATTACACAAAGAAAGATCAAAAGTTCAAAGAGCTTTGACACAGTTTACAGATGAGTGGACAGATTCTGGAGTATCCATTACAACAGATGGTTGGACAAATGTTAGAAACCAACATTTGATAATTGTTCTTGGTGTTTCTGCTAGTGGTTGTAGTGGTTGCAGTGTATCCATTACATCAGATGGTTGGACAAATGTTAGAAACCAAAATTTGATAATTGTTCTTGGTGTTTCTGCTAGTGGTTGTAGTGTTTCCTATAGCCTATGACCCCTTGTTAAAATTGGACAACTAGGTCCAAACTCCATGTTGTGATGCTCAGATGAAGATACCGATATTTTTATTGGATTCCTCTTTCGGAGAGGTGTAAGATCCATATAAAATTTATCTGAATCCGATGAGCAGAACATTTATTTTGAATTTATTATTTATAATAAATTATATGTGCAAGTCGGCCTTAAGGTTTTACACCCCAGCAGATGTGTCACACACCTCAATGATGTATATAAATACAGTCAAAGTTGGAGAGCATTTCACTCTCACTCAACACACATCTTCTTCTCTTCTCTGATTTAGTACGAGCTCCTTGGAGGACGATTTCAGCTCACACGTGGGAAGAAGGACGAGTTTGTACAGCCAAGAAGAAGGAAGCAGATTGCTGCAGCTAGGGTTTCCAAGGAAGTTTGACCAGCGTTGACTTGGTCAACGCATGGTCCAAAGAGGCCGAAATTTGTTGGAGAATTCGATTTTGAGAGGCCGTACACATTGGCACAGAAATCGAGGTCAAAAGGTTGACCGAAGTTGGAGCTGCGTTGACTTTGTTGTTGCTGCCCTGTGTTGACTTTTCTGGACAGCGTTGACTTTTCTGGAGTTGACTTGAGTTGACTAGGTGACTGATTTGAGGATTGCTGTGACACATTCTGGGTTGGCTGATCAAGGAGACTTTGCTGGTTGAAGCATCCTATTGACCGTCGTAACGCACCATCACATTTTTTCCTGTTTCTGGTTTGTCTTCTATAGATCCACTGGTATGTTCTATCAGCATTTTACTGAACTATTTATGTGATTGCTGTTATAAAAGTAAAACTGCTTCTAGCATAGAACATCTACAAAAATTTTCACCCCTCAATCAGTTCACCTTCTCAAATATTGCAGATCTCCTATTGAAATCAATTGATGATATTGATGCTCATAATGTGGTTCAAGTAATAACTGATAATGCAACAAATTGTAAGGGAGCAAGAAAAATCATTGAGCGAACATATCCACACCTGTTTTGGTTTGAGAGCTTCGTGCATACATTGAACCTTTTGATGTGTGATATTATCAAGCATAGAGAATGTGGATGGATTAACCAGCTATACAAGAGAGGGAAGCATCTTATTAAATTTATCGTCGGGCGTACAAGGGTGAATTACTTTTATGGCACTTACTCCAAGTTGAAGCTGCTTAAGCTTGGAAAAACTAGATTCGAAAGCTATTGCCTCACCTTTAGGCAACTATTGAAGGTGAGTAAAGCTTTGGGTGCTTTGGTGATGAGTGATGCATGGGAAGACATGAGCACTGATAGAGATGGTGCTAATGTAGCGAAGGACATTGTTCTTGATAGCCAGTTTTGGTCACAGGTTAAATATGTTTTGCAATGGACCAAGCCAATTTATTACATGATCAAATTTGCAGATTCAGATAACCCAATAATTAGGGACGTGAATGAGCAAATGGAAAGCATGTTGGGGCAAATTAAAGAGATTTTTTAGCCTAAAGATATCAACTTGTATAACCATATTCGTATTGAGGTGGAAAAGCAATGGGAAATGCTAGACATTCCACTACATGCTTTAGCATATGTTCTTACTCCTAAATACTATCATGTATCATGGCTTTTGTCTTGAAACTCTACGACTACTTAGATGAAAATTGAAACCAATTTTACTTTCACCAAGATATTGTGTTTATTAACAATTTATAAGCAGTGGAAAATAATTGAGATGTAAAAACACATTCACACAAATTGACACACTTGTTTACCCAGGAAACCCAAAAAAGAAAACATGTTTTCTTTGTTGCCGTATTTTATTGATTGTTCTTGAGCAATTAGATCTATTACAATTCGAGTTGCTTTCTGCAACTAGCAATCTGTCTTTGAGAACACACTTGTTGTCCTGTTGAATAGCCTAGACTTTCCCTTGCAATCCTTGATCCTTGCTCCCATTTCCTTGCGCACTTCCTCCTATTTCCTATCGCAAATCTTAGCTCCTATATCCTAGCGCAAATCTGCTCCTATTCTTTAGTGCATTAGCCTCATAAATTTGTGCGCACTTTCTCCTCAATAATACACACTCCACAATAAAATATGATCTCACAAAATTATGATGATCATGTGCCTTCGTCCTCCTCTTTACCAACCCAATTTGAGCATGCAAGAAGGCCTTGCTCAATACAAAAGCTCTAGTCCTGATTGCAAGCTAACTAAGAGTTCTACTCATCCTCTCTCCAATCAACACTTAGAGTCTTAACTCGTTCTCTCTCCAATCAATACTGAAGACTAACTCGTTCTAACTGAACTTGCAACTGCCACCTCATTCTATAGTTAAACTGAAGAAGACTCCACGTAACTGAGGCTCCAACTCTACGCATGCAATCTAGGTGATCATTTCAGTAAACTAGAAATATACTCGTCGTAAATGAAGTCTATCTCATGAGCTCGGCACTCATGCTAGAGAAAGACAAATTGAGGTCTTCACTATCTAAGGCACAAGCAAGAAGACCTTCACTCGCTTCATTTTAAACACTCCCTCTTAGCAAGGAAGGGATTCTATACAACTCCCAACTTAACTTTGAAATAGACAAAATTGCCTCTTGCCAATGCCTTGGTCAAGATATTTGTTGTTTGCTCCTCCGTTGGAATGTACGGTAGCTTCACTATCCCTTTTTGTACACAGTCTCTGAGATGATGATACCTTATCTCGATATGCTTGGAGCGATCATGAAACACTGGATTCTCAGAGAGCTTAATGTAATTTTGATTGTCATAGTTTATCACAATAGGCTCCATCCCCTGCCTAAAAAGTCCCACAAGCAACTTCCTCATACAGATAGCTTCACACGTTGCCAAACTGGCAACCATGTACTCGGCCTCCGCTGAACTGAGTGCAACTGATCTCTGATTTTTGTTGAACCAAGAAACAGTTTTTAACCCAATCTTGAAGATGCAACCTGACATACTCTTCCGATCTGTGGAGCTCCCTGCCCAATATGCATTTGTGAAGCACTCTAGCCTCACTCCATCAACTTGTTTGTACCATAATCCATTATGTATTGTGCATCTGCGATACCTCAAAACATGCTTCGCAACAACCTAGTGAACTTTGGTCAGCTCCATCATGAACTGACTCAACTGGTTCACTACAAAACAAATATCAGGTCGTGTGTTGACTAAGTACATCAACGACCTGATGAGTTGTTTGTACAATGTAGCATTTACTTGCTTTGCTCTGCTAGCATCCACCTTCCTCTAGTTTGTGACTGGATGCATGGTCATGGGCTTGCAATCCTACGTACGAAACATCCCGAGTACGAAACATCCTTATGATCTCAGTAGTGTACTTCCCATGTCCCAAGAAGATTTCCCCATCACCCTACCATACCTCCAGCCCAAGGAAACAGTGCATAAGCCCTATATCCTTCAACTCAAACTCTCTCTTGCAAGGTCTACCTTGCAATCCAGGATCAAGTTGTCTACTCCAATCAACATGAGATCGTCAACATAGAGAACTAGAATGAGCGAAATCCCTCCAACCATGATGTAGTACAGGTTAGCATCCGCCTCACTCTTAATGAAGCCCAATCCTCGAAGGTAACTATCAATACGAGTCTACCATGCTCTCGGCACCTGCTTAAGCCCATAAAGAGCTCTCTTCAACAAATAGACATGAGTATCTCTACTGAAAGTCTCAAGCCACTCTAGTTGCTCCATATAAATCTCTTCTTGAACCACCTCGTTGAGGAATGTTGTCTTCACGTCCATCTGGTGAATCTTCCACCCCATCTGAGTTGCAAGTGCCAGAATTGTCTTGATGGATGAATAACGAGCCACTGAGGAAAACGTCTCATCATAGTTAATGCCTTCAACTTGCAAGAAGCCCTTGGCCACAAACCTGGCCTTGTATTTCTCCACACTACCATCTGCTCCATGCTTTACCTTGTACACCCAGCATGAGCCTACTACTGATTTGCCCTCTAGTCGTGGACTTGTGGCACAATCTCCTAGACATCGTTCTTCATGATGGAGGAATATTATCCACCATGGCATCCCTCCAAACCTACTGAGAGGTTGCCTCCTCATAACAGGAAATCTTTGTGTCCAATAACTCAATCATCAGTGCCATATATTCAGTGTACCTTTGTGGTTGCTTGCTCTGCCTGAACATATAGCTAGGAGTCCCAACTCACTCCTGGGCCTTCTGAATTAACCTCTCGACATACTTGGCTCTCTTCCTCCCTGTGCTAGGAGTCACTGATTGAGTGGTTGCCTCCACTCGTCCTGGTCTCTGCACCTCATCCTGTAATGACTCTTGGTCATCCTGTTGTGCAACCCTCTAGCCACCTGGATTAGACTCAATCTGTGAAATTTGCTAAGGCTCTTGCTTGGGAGCAAGTAGTTCCTCCTCGGGTACTTCAACCTGCTCTCTCTCCAAGGATGTCCTCATAGCACTGTCCTCCTCAAACCTTATGTCCCGCCCAATAATTGTCTTCTTGAGTGATGGTATGTACACCTTATATGCTTGAGTTGTCTCACTGTAACCCAGGATAATTCCCTTTTCAGTTGTGGGCTCCAACTTCTCCCTGCTCTCTTCGAACACATGGCAGTAAAATTGTGCCAAAGATGCGGAATTGAGAAACATCCAGCTTCATGACTGTCAAAACCTCCTTTGGTGTAGCATGTCTAAGCACTCTGTGTGGACTCTGATTCTACAGAAATACTGCAGTGTTGCAAGCCTCTGGCCATAAGAACACAGGCAGTCCCTGGTCATGCAACATGGCCTTGGTCACTCCAACTATGTTGCGGTTCTTCCTCTCAGCCATCCCATTCTACTAAGGGTTATGGGGTGTTGTCAACTCTCTCCTAATGCCCTCTTTGGCACACATGTCCCTGAAAGCATTGTCACTCCTCAATGCTTTGATCTTCTTCCCAATCTAGTTTTCTACCAAGACCTTATACTCCATAAACTTGGAGAAGACCTCCTCCTTCTTCCTCATAAAGAAGATCCATGTTTTCCGAGAAAAATCATCTATGAAAGTGACATAATACCTGTCTCATGAGAGATGGAGAAGAGAAGGGCCCACATACGTCTAAATGCACCAACTGCAAAATCCCTTTGGCTCTGTTGTCTTGGCCCTAAAAAGATGACTTGGCATACTTGCCAAGTGTGCATCCCTTGCACACATAATGTTGTTCGAATGCACACTATGGTAATCCTATGGCTATCTATTGAAGGATCTTCAGTGCCCCATGATGCAAGTGCCCCATGCGATTGTGCCAAAGTTCCCCCAAGTCTCTGCTTTGTGCACTTCCTATCGTGTTGCTTGTTGTTCACAGATTTGCACATCCAAGACAAGTGGGAAAAATCCTCAACCCCACAAGGTGTGTTCTTTGTAACAACACTCAAAGAAGGGGTTGTCACTTGATCCCAACCCTCTTTGTTTAGATTCTCTCCGAGCTAAACCAAGAGGGGTGGTCCCTAAAGAAGATTTCTAATGAAGGCTTGCTAGTTCTAACAAGTTCTAGGAGATTATGACATTAGTAAATTAAATAGGCAGACTTGAAATATAACTTGAAATGAAATTTATTAGCAAGTTCAAATAATTATGAGCATGTACAACATCAAATATGTAGAAAGGTCAACTAGATTCAATGAAATAGATCATGCAAATAAAGTTATTATTAGACTAGTGCCAATAATACACTTGCAAGAAATATATGCTCAAGAAGAAATCACAATACTTGCAATGAGATATAACCATCGAGTTACAACAAGTTGCAAAAACGGAAAACCACAAGATAAGTGTTAGTGAATCAAATCCACAATAGGCTATATACAAATTTGAGATATGAGCAACAAGATTTGAAATGGAGCTTGCAAGAGAATAAAGCTTGTACTTAAAGAAACATGCTCAATAATCAAATAGCCAAGTACAAGAATATGCAATGCTTGCGAGTAAATGATAAAATCACAATCCAAAGCTATATGATAACCAATTGATTCAAGATGAAACAAAGTTATGGTGAATTGTGTGAAGTTAGGCGGCCTTAGTAAATTTATTAAATGCCTAGTCTAAGGTTTGACTTCTCCTCAATTCCTTCAACTTGGTAAGGACTATAGGTGTGGTTCCAAGAAGGCTAGGATGAGGAAGCAATGGTTTCATTAACGATATCCACCTATGATTTCAAAACAACCCACATGCCTTCGTTCCTATAGGGGACCCAGCCACGCAAGAGAATTGTGAGGTCATGCATTTGTACCTTTCATCCAAAATCAAAATCTGGGAGATTGAAGGAAAGTTGAGGAAGTGTTCCTAAAAGTCTATCAACCAAGCTTATACTTGGAGGTAAATTTTAGAGAATCAAAAGTGCAAATTAGATGCTAAGCTAATACAAATGCTTCAAATGGGATGTAGCTTTAACAATTAAGAATAATATGTTTCAAGTGTCAAATGTCTTAGGGATATCAATTAGAAAATACCATTCCACTTTTAGTTGATCAAATTAATGTATTAGAATGTTTTAATGACCAATGAAGCAAGTGTGAATTAATCAATGAAGCAAATGCAAATGGGATCAAGAAACTAAAGCTAATCAAAATGAAAATGCCAATTAGATCAGGTGAATGATAAGTGATTAAAACTACTTGCAAAATGAAAATTAGAGGCTAGATCTAGAAATCAGATGATTCAATGAGCAAGAAAATAAACTAATCTAGCAAATGCAAGATAAAAAAATAAAACTAGCTAAATGCAAAATAAGAAGCAATCATCCAAAGGATTCTCCTACCTAATGAAGAGACGAGATACAAAGGGGGAAAAGCCCCATTCTCCCTCGAAGAAAAATTCTCTTTTATTATTATTACAAGTAAAACCCTTTTATAGAGAAGTGAGGGTTTTGATCTTGAGAAGGATTTACAAAATAGATCTTCAAGGACCAATACCCCTCCTCGAAAATCAAGATGCCAATGGAAAAATATTTACGATGACTATTGAGAAAATTACAATGAAAAGAATCCCCAAGAGGGAATTTGCTTTCCTCCAAGGAACCTTCACTCAAGCTTCAATGTCCAAGACTTCTAGAAAGAAGAAAATTGCGCACAAGAGGGAGAGAAACCCTCTTCTTTGTTAGTGGCCAATAGTATGGACAGCTTCAAAAATATAGTCTATGGATTTTCAAGCCTCCAAATTGAGATCCCTTCAAATAATTTCCCTTTTTAAAACCCTTGAGTCCCTCAAGCTTCCACAAGGGATCTGCGCAAGCCACTAGAAGGACGTTTAGATCTGAAGCAATAGAAATCAAATCACAAGATAATAAAAATATACAGTTAATACTACAATTTGCTTGCTAGCCTCAAGAGTATGAGGACACCTTCAATGTTGGGCAAGCAAGAAATAAGCTCTAAATTAGCTAGATCAAATTAGTGAAAGCGCATCAATAAATAAGTAGATCTTGAAATTGATGATATTCGCAAGGTATGGCAAGGAAACTCCCTTCTCAAAAAAATCATTTGATAGGACCTGGACAGAAAATCGATGTGGGTTCTTCCACTTCTATATGCTTGAGAGTTGGTTTGTTCAACCAAAAACTTACCCAACGCTCAAGATCTGTTTCAGAAAATTTTAGATCTCTACACATCAAAAGGTATTGTTAGGTTGTTAGATGCACAAGGGATTGGAGTACACAATGAAGAAGAAGGCTAGGGATTCAACCAAAAACCCACTAGCGCTTCTAGATCTACAGTGGTCCTCCAATCCAGAAAATTACACAAGATAGCTTGTATTGAATAATCCACAAAATGGCATATGAAGCTAACAAATTAGAGATAAAATCATGTTAGATCATTAAGCACAAATAAATCTGAAAATTATTACCATAAAAATAGAAGAATAACACCATACAGCATATGCCCTTGAAGTCTTCTTTATTAAATCAAAAATATTTCGATACAAAAATTAAATTATGCAAAGCTTCGCTAGCCAGTAGCTCGATATAGAATTGATGTTACAATGAGGAGCTTAAAGGCTCTATTTATATAAAAATATCATCTCCAAGTGATCACAAGCAAGGACGTCTTGATCCCATGGCCAAATGACTAAATCCATGGAGAAAAAATCATAACCCTTGATGAGCCTGCGCAAATATTGAGAAGAGGAGGCGTTTGCCTTGGAGGATTGGTTGGGCGGGGTGGTAAATCAATGTTGGAGTGGTAGATAACCATTTTTAAAATATTCTTGACCAAAACTTGACCAACGTCGCCTTCAATTGTTGGAACTCAAATGGTATCCCTTGAGAAGTGCGAAATCTTGGACCATTCATTGTGCTTGAGGACCAACAAATTTTTCTTGGTGGTTTTCTTGCTTGATTTGTGGAGTCCCATCACTTTTTGACTTGAATTTACTTCTTGGGAAATTCTACCTTTTTTTTATCATTTTCCACTTGGAGAGAATTTTCATTATCTTCGTCATTTTTATTTTTTGACTAACTATTTGCCAGTTTTTGCCAAAAATTGGAAAAAATGGGTTTCGAGGGGTAAATACCCATTTTTTGACCCTCAAAGTGTGTTTAGATAGAAATTTGAGGTGTATAGGTCTAATTTTTAGTACTCATACCCCCTACAACTTCTATAGACAACACTTGTTACATTTTACATCAAGATTTACATAAAAATCCCATCCAAAAAGGAATTTTTAACAATTAAAATTTGATGCTTCGACTCAACCAAATTCCGCGAAACTTAAGGTATGATCTAGTATGGTAATATACATTGACTTTAGACACTAGGGCTCACCTAATACTTTACCATCAAGCCACACTCCAGCTTTGGAGTATATCAAGGAGAAAAACATAATTAATTATGTGTGTTATAAAACACAATTAATTAGCCAAGGAAAAAGAACAGCCGAGAGTGAACTAACTTGCTAGTAAAATCCTAAGCTACCTAGGCCTGTTACATGACTAATTTTAATCATGCTAGAATCATTTTTACAATGTCCCCGTAGGGTTGCGAAATCTGAACAACAGACTGATGAAAGGAAGAAAATGAATTTTGGAATTCTGACATGATCTGATGGTGTTGGAATGCTCTAAAGTGTGCTTTGATCATGGAGTCTTTGACAAGTCTTCAAATACAACTTCAGTGGTGAAATGAAAGCATGCGAGAACCTTGAATCTACATCCATATCAAACAAAGCACATAAGTAACATCCATTCACACATATATCCAGAATTCATCATATAAAAATTTAAAATCAAATGCTAAAATGAAAAACTAGTCTAATGTCATGAAATAAAAACTACTCTATAACATGAAATAGAAATCTAAACTAAGAACATGAAATAGAAATGTTGAAATGAATTCTAATCTAAGAGAGTAAGTTTAGAAATACAATACAAAGGATGACAATTAGCATCAAATGTGTTCGGTGAAGTCCGTTTTGAGAATCTGTCTACTCACAGGCAGATACATGGGTTCTTTTTCTGATGTGCCTTGTCCAATTCTGACTATCTTGGGACTTTGACTCGCCCCAATGCTAACTTGTTTGTGGCCATCAAATCTACCAAGCCTCTTTTGTTTTCTTTTTTGACTTTTGCCCTGTTGAGGCTTGATGTTGCTTAAAACTAGCGATCCATTTTTTATAACTTTTTTCTTTTTCTGCTTTTCTATTTTCTTCTTGGTTAGTTGCAATGGTAATGATGATGTAATTAATGTCAACCCTTCTACCTTGTCTTGGAAATGCTTTGATGGAAGATTTGAGGTACCCAAATTTTCCATGATTTGTATAGCCTCTTTATTCTGAAAATATTTTTTCAAGTGTGGTGGAAAATTCGTCAACATTGCATCATTCTCTAGCTTGTATGACCCATAAATAAGTTCATTGTTGGGTTTCCTTGGATCGTCAACAAGATATATTTGATCTAACTTACGATCAAGTCAGACAAAGGTATTATCTGGCATGGGGATGGTGGCATATGATAGATCCATATGAAGGTTACCACCTAAATCCAAAGCCCACTTTCTCACTTTCTTAATAAGAACATGCCCCATGTATCAAGCACATCTATTACAACTATATCCATAGTGATCATTTTGTCTAGGTATGCTGCTAGGAAAATTTGTAAATCTTTGATTAACCTGCATACTTCAATTCTTTTTTAATCCATGGAACATATGTTGTGATAGGGCCTAGATATCCTTTGTATTGTATTTCTAACCTTACTCTAATCTAAGAGAGTAAGGTTAGAAATACAATACAAAGGATGCAAATTGGCATTAGATGTGTTCGGTGAAGTCCGTTTTGAGAATCTGTCTACTCACAGGCAGATCCATGGGTTCTTTTTCTGATGTTCCCTGTCCAATTCTAACTATATTGGGACTTTGACTCACCCCAATGCTAATTTGTTTATGGCCATCAAATCTACCAAGCCTCTTTCGTTTTCTTTTTTGACTTTTGACCTGTTGAGGCTTGATGTTGCTTAAAACTGGCGATCCATTTTTATATCTTTTTTCTTTTTCTGCTTTTCTATTTTCTTCTTCGTTAGCTGCAATGGTAATGATGATGTAATTATTGTCAACCCTTCTACCTTGTCTTGGAAATGCTTTGATGGAAGATTTGAGTTACCCAAATTTTCCATGAATTGAATGGCCTCTTTATTCTGAATATATTTTTTCAAGTGTGGTGGAAAATTCGTCAACATTGCATCACTCTCTGGCTTGTATGACCCATAAATAAGTTCATTGTTGGGCTTCCTTGGATCCTCAACAAGATATCTTTGTTCTAACTTACGATCAAGTCAGACAAAGGTACTATCTGGCATGGGGATGGTGGCATATGATAGATCCATATGAAGGCTACCACCTAAATCTGAAGCCTACTTTCTTGATAAGAGCATGCCCCATGTATCAGGCACATCTATTGCAACTATATCCATAGTGATCATTTTGTCAGGGTACGCTGCTAGGAAAATTTGTAAATCTTTGATTAACCTTCATACTTCAATTCTTTTTTAATCCATGGAACATATGTTGTGATAGGGCCTAGATATCCTTTGTATTGTATTTCTAACCTTACTCTAATCTAAGAGAGTACGGTTAGAAATACAATACAACGGATGCCAATTGGCATCAGATGTGTTCTGTGAAGTCCGTTATGAGAACATGTCTACTCTCAAGAAGATCCATGGGTTCTTTTTCTAATGTGCCCTATCCAATTCTGACTATCTTGTGACTTTGACTCGCCCCAATGCTAACTTGTATGCTAAATTGTTTGTGGCCATCAAATCTACCAAGCCTCTTTCATTTTCTTTTTTGACTTTTGACCTGTTGAGGCTTGATGTTGCTTAAAACTGGCGATCCATTTTTTATATCTTTCTTCTTTTTCTGATTTTCTATTTTCTTCTTCGTTAGCTGCAATGGTAATGATGATGTAATTATTGTCAACCCTTCTACCTTGTCTTGGAAATGCTTTGATGGAAGATTTGAGGTACCCAAATTTTAAATGATTTGTATAGCCTCTTTATTTTGAATATATTTTGTCTAGTGTGGTGGAAAATTCGTCAATATTGCATCACTTTCTGGCTTGTATGACCCATAAATAAGTTCATTGTTGGGTTTCCTTGGATCCTCAACACGATATCTTTGTTCTAACTTACGATCAAGTCAAACAAAGGTATTATCTGGCATAAGAACGGTGGCATATGATAGATCCATATGAAGGCTACCACCTAAATCTAAAGCTCATGTATCAAGCACATCTATTACAACTATATCCATAGTGATCATTTTGTCTAGGTATGCTGCTAGGAAAATTTGTAAATCTTTGATTAACTTGCATACTTCAATTCTTTTTGAATCCATGGAACATATGTTGTGATAGGGCCTAGATATCCTTAAGTTCAGTTGTTCCATGACTTTCTTAGTGATGACATTTGATGAAGCTCCTGAATCTAGCATGCAATTGTGTAAGAGACTATCATTCACCATCAAAGTAATAACGAACGATTGATGATCTTCGTTCCCCACAAAACAGTTCATATTCTTTAATATAATTTCTTCATCTTCAGGTTCGTCATAAGGCATTCCTTCCCATACTTCCCTTTGAGTAACTTCAATAGCACTTAGCAACTCTGACCTTTGAGATGGTACCTTCAAAAGCTTTGATACTGGGATAGAAACCTTTGCATTATTCATCCAATCGCCCAAGTCAAAATTCAATTTTGAAGTAGGAGGAGAAAAATTTATTGGATTACTTCGATTTTGAATATCCCTTCTTTGATAAGTAATCCCTTTATGCTTTGCCATGGCAAGAATTTGTCCAGATGTAGACTTCTCCCCAAATATCTTAGTGACCCTATCAAAATTGGCAATCATATTATCAACACCACAAGTATTTGGCATACAATCAATCTCCTAATTTCTTTCGATAGTCCTAAATTGATTTTCCATGGAGAACATATTGATTTGACCACTTTCTCCCACATGTTCACCTCCCATCACGTCGCTTTTCCATGATTCTCGTTACAATGGGGCATGTGGCCTCATCATGAAATTTGTCACATGGCCTACAATATGGGGGAACTTGATCTACCATGTTGGTGGACTCCAATGGATTTGGAGGCCTATGGTCTTGTGAGGGGCCCTTACTCTTTTGCCATCTATCAATGGGTCTAGATTGGAACCTTTGTGCTTGAGACCTTTCCATGTTCACCAACCTGTTTTGCATGGCGCTTCTTTCTTTTCCATGGTTTGCTTCCATGGCCTTTATTAATTGTGCCTAGTGGAGCTCCATATTCCTTATCGTTTGCATTAGTTTCTTGATAGGATCCTTATCAACCACCTTTGCTTCAGGTTCTTAACTTCCATTCCTTTAGATTCTCGTCATTTGTTTGGACCCCTATCATATCCCGGATGTCCAACTTTCCTAAAGCCTTTCTAGCTTTTTCCATTTTAATAGCTTCGGTTTTAGCAACATTCAAATTTTTTGGTGTTAGAAAATCAAAAAGGCAAAAAGATTTCCTCTAGTTGATAATTACTTGTGATATCTTTGAATTCTTATAATCTTTCTTATGTTCCTTTGTACCTTAGTTCATCAAGAAATTACCATAACCAAAACACAAAGATCAAGGACACCAGAAGTAGGCACTCAGCCAGGGCTAAGACCCCTATATAGGGGAAAACCTAGTCAAGAACTCTTCCTTCAATAATTCAAAATGAAATAGACCAAGACCTTAGACCTACAGACCTTCCTCCTCCACCAAGTCAGCCTTCCAATGAGATACAACAACCTTCAATAATCTCTTCTTGTCCAGCAGCATCAACCCTGAAATTTCGGCCCCAGTTTCACCAACAACTTAAGAATTTCGGCCTCCCCAACAACTGCAGAATTTCAACCCCCATCAACAATCCATAACTTCGCAGTGTGAGGTAAGAGAGAAAAATTTCAACGTCTTTAGCAAGATGTTGGTCTCCTTTACTAGATTTTTCCTTTTCTCCCCTTGAAATTAGCACTTTTTCTTAGCCCAAAAACTACAAATCGAACTTGTTGAGTTGTGCTTCAAATGAGGTCGAGTTGCTCCAATATATAGGCTTCTTATGAGGTTGAATTCCCTTGTTTGAGGCTTACTTATCCTTCCTTGAGGCCGACTTGGTAGAGGCGGCCTAGAAGACCTAAAATACACTAGAATAAATTTCTTCTTTGACAAATAAATCCCAAGAAGGGTTGTTTACAATATGACATGGGCAAGGACACTTGACATAAACCCTAGAAGCCTTCAATGGAGGCTTTGACCTAAAAACAATCGACCCAAGCATGAAACTTTTTCTTTAATAAGTCAATTTCTTTAATAATAAAATTTCTTTTTCTTTCTTTTGACAAATATATTACATCATGACTCAAGTACAATTATGAAGACTAACACTAGTTACATTCTTCAACACTCCCTCTTAACTAGGAAGGTATTCATAATTAAATATATATAGAGGTACATGGAAAATCTCCAAAATGAACTATGAAGAGTTCTAGCACACTCAGTGTTGCGGACTAGATACCTGACCAAGGTAATCTATTCGAGTGGGACTAAGATGGACTCAAGCTTTCAGCCAATCTAGGTACCATCAAGCTTACTTCTTAACCATCAACCCAGGGATCTAGGTGTGTATCCAAGGTCGGAGCCTCGTGACCAACATCACCCTCCCTCTTCGGGATCTAGACATCAACACATAGGCCAGCCAGATCACCTCTCAAGCATCCACCATTAGATGCTTCAACTCTCCCTATCAAACTAGATATATCCACTTTTCCAAGCATGCTTCCAGAGAGTTTGATCTTCTTATGGAGAGATTTACTTGTACAAACACAAGCCCCAATTAATAATAAACTTTCAAATACATATACAACTAAATTCAAACCGTCAAAGTCCTCATTCATTCGGATGCTACTTGTATCATCAAGTTTTCCATATACAATTTTGTCGGAAGCTTTCTTTTTCTTCTTTTATTTCTTCAACAGTACCAAATACATCCCTCGTACTTCTCAAGTCTTTTTCACGAACATTTATCTGTAGTTCTTTTTATTAATTCTTTGGTTTCATTCTTTCTTCAAGGTATTCATCGTGAATGTCATAATATGCCCTCCCTCTCAACAATTAGGTCAGCATACTCTCACACACACATATATATAGGATTTCATGTGCTAACATTTCTCATCAATGTCTACTAGGTAAACTCAAGACACAAACATCAAAGTTAGAAACACGACAACTTTTCTCTAAGCTAGGGTTTCGATCAAACATACACCTAGGGTGTCATTCCTAGGAGCTTACTATAGATATTATAAGCGTTTTGCTAATAAACCATAAAAAATACATAATTTTAGATAGCAAACCCTAAAGGACTAGGCTTTCCATCATAACAATACCAAAATCCTAAACATAAAAAGAATAGGATTTCTAGACTTCATCAATAACCCTAAGTAAACTAGGGTTTCATAAATATAGACATACCCTTAGGTTAGGGTTTTGTAGTGAACCTTTTTAGGGTTCCACAAGAATGATAATATAATGAGAGTAGATTCAATCTAATGATTAATCAACCTAACAAGAATCTTTTATAATTCAAAACCCTAGACATAACAATGTCAGTAATGTAAAGCAAAATTTAAAAAGAAGAATGATCGTACCTTTGACATGAAGAGAACTTTATAATAGAACTTATAGTCTAAGACATACATTGAGTTGTTCTTAAACAAACCTTATAGGACATCAATACTTGAAGAGCTTCTTTTGCACTACAACTCCTTCCATGCTTCAATTTTATCCTTTGAAGTCTTCTTCATAGCCTTTGTGTATTATGCAATCTTCCTCCTAACCATGGAAAATATTAAGAAAAGGTGATTAGTATATAATACCAACAAATCTTGATATGAGAGGGAAACCAAAAATAAAATAGGAAACAAGAAACAAGATACTTATCTTTTGGTAAAATGGTGAAGGCTCCCTCTAAATTCAATCTTTGAGGGATACCTACAACTTATCAATAATTCAGAAATGTTCCTAGCAAGACATGTGTGAGAGAGAGAGAGGACTTAATAGTATAAGTCCTTGACTTCTGACTCTTCTTCAGTCTTGTTCTTCTTAGATGGAGCTTCATCGGTAACATTTGCTTGATCCCTATCTCTCTTCTTATTCCTTGGATTCTCAGGACAATGACTTTTGTAATGACCCATCTTGTGGCAATTGTAAAATTCAATCTTGGATAGGTCAATTTTCTTCTTTAGTCCTCTGAACTTCTTGAAGGTTCCCTTTTTCTTGTGATGAGTAGAATAGGCATTTGATGTGTTTTCTTCTTCATCCTCCTTGTAGTTTACCAATGATACTCGAGCTTCTTCTTGACTACATGCATTCCACATTTGTTCAAATCTTGGAGTATCCTTCCAACTGTTAAGTCTTGATGCAAAAGCACTCCAAGATTTTGGTGGTCCCAGAAGAGCAATAATTACAAGCTCCTTTTCTGGGACAACTTCATCTATTGCTTGGAGTTCATCTCGGTTTCTAGATATCCTTATATGGTAGGATGACAAAGTATTGTCTTTCGTCATCTTAATTGTCCTTAATTCATTCTTGAGGCTTGTTATTTGACTAATGTTCTTGGTGGTGAACAATTTAGAGAGAGCCTCATACAGTTCTTGAGCGGAATTTATGTTGGATATGTATGGAATTAGGTTGTCCTTAACTCCATCCACTATTAGGTTCATAGCCACGATTTCGATTTCTCTAAACTTTGCTTTATCTGCATCACTTGATTCAACTATACGCTTCTTGACTTTTCCTTTAACGAGATCCAAAACTTTGTTCTTTTCAAGAATGAGATCTATCCTCTTTTTCCAGGCCCTGTAGTTAGAGGCTCCTTCTAGTCTGTTTTCTCCTTTCATTGAGTTTGACATAATTCTTGTAGATAGTAGACTTGTCACTTTATATGATCATTTTTTTTCAATGACCTTTCTTTGATCTTCTCTTCCTTGATAGATTTCCAACCTGCCTTTTTCTTCCTTCTTCACTTAGCTCTAATACCATGTTAGAAAATCAGAAAGGCTGAAAGATTTTCTTTAGTTGAAAATTACTTGTGATATCTTTGAATTCTTATTATCTCTCTTATGTTCCCTTTTATCTTAGTTCAACAAGCAAATACCAAAACCAAAACACAAAGATCAAGGACACTAGATGTAGGGGCTCAGCCAGGGCTAAAACCCAGTCAAGAACTCTTCCTTCAGTAATTCAAAATGAGATAGACCAAGACCTTAGACCCACAGACCTTCCTCCACCAAGTCAACCTTCCAATGAGATAAAACAACCTTCAATAGTCTCTTCTTGTCTAGCAGCTACAGCCCAGCATCAACCCAGAGATTTCGGCCCCAGTTTCACTAGCAACTTCAGAATTTCAGCCTTCCCAACAATTGCAGAATTCCAGCCCCCGACAACAATCCAAAACTTCACACGTGTGAGATAAGAGAGAGAAATTTTGGCTTCTTTAGCAAGATGTTGCTATCCTTCTTAACTAGATTTTTCCTTTTCTCCCCTTGAAATTCTCACTTTTTCTTAGCCCAGAAATTGCAAATCGAACTTGTTGAGTTGGTGCTTCAAATAAGGTCGAGTTGCTCCAATATATAGACTTCTTGTGAGGTCAAATTCCCCTGTTTGAGGCCGACTTGGTGGAGGATGCCTAGAAGACCTAAAATACAATAAAATAAATTTCTTCTTTGACAAATAAATCCCAAGAAGGGTTCTTTACAATATGACATGGACAAGGACACTTGACATAAACCCTAAAAGCATTCAATGGAGACTTCGACCCAAAAGCAATTGACCCAGCACGAAACCCATGCTTTTTTTTTTTAACAAGTTCGGCTGCTAATTGTATTTCCAAAAAAAGTGTGGGAGGCAAAGCTCCACAGTTACATTGAGGCGCTGGCACAGAAAGGGCCAAAGGCAAATGCGCTGTATGATAATGTCGGTTTTACAGCTTGCGTCCTTAACATATTGGGAGAACGCAACTGTGTAGATTCGGATGAACTGGAATAACAAAAAACAAAATTTACACGTCATTTTTGACTTTGGGAAGAATAGTCCTTTTGCCGCCCTTTGAATTGCTAGTGATACCGCCCGGTTGTTGTAATTTTATTCTTTTTGTGTATGCCATTCATTGGGTTTATCCTCTGGCCTATCTGGGGAAAGGAACCGAGACGTGTGCAAGAGCGTATGGGAAGGAGATCTGGAGTAGAAATATTTTGTTTGGGCGGCCAGAGAGGCCAGATTCGAAGAGCACGGATGGCTGTTAAGGCAGGTGCGCAGAGCTGGATGATGCTGGTCGGAGTGACCCTGAAAGGGTAAGATGCTGGAGCTGGGTTGTGCGGCTGAGCCGAGTTGATCAGAGGGTTCCAGAGATCAAAGAAGTTGATCTGCTGTGAGGCTTGGCTGCTTTGTAAGATGGACCTGATCATGGCAAGAAAGATTGCAGATTTGAGCCATTGCATCGAAGATTGCCAACAGCATGAGAGCATGCTCTGCTTGCCAAAGCATCAGCTGTTTTATTGAGTGATCGGAGGACATGGTAGCACGAAACCCATGCTTTAATAAGTCACTTTCTTTAATAATAAAATTTCTTTTTCTTTCTTTTGACAAATATATTATACCCAATACAAGTGGGAAAAATCCTCAACTCCACGAGGCGTGTTCTTTGTGGCAACATTCAGAGAAGGAGTTGTCACCTAATCCCAACTCTCTCCGTTTAATTTCTCTCCTAGAAACCAAGTGAGGTGGTCCCTAAAGAAGATTTCTAATGAAGGCTTGTTAGTTCTAACAAGTTCTAGGAGATTATGATGTTAGTAAATTAATTAGGCAGACTTGAAATAAAACTTGAAATGAAATTTATTAGCAAGTTCAAATAATTATGAGCATATACAACATCAAATATGTAGATAGATCAATTAGATTCAATTAAATAGATCCTGCAAACAAAGTTATGATTAGACCAATGCCAATAATACAGTTGCAAGAAATATATGCTCAAGAAGATTTCACAATACTTGCAATGAGATATAACCTTCAAGTTACAACAAGTTGCAAAAATAGAAAACTGTAAGATAAGTGTTAGTGAATCAAAACCACAATAGTTTATATACAAATTGGAGATATGAGCAATAAGATTCGAAATAGAGGTTGCTAGAGAATAAAGCTTGTACTCAAAAAAAGGTGCTCAATTATGAAATACCAAAGTAGAAGAACATGCAATGCTTGCAAGTAAATGATAAACTCACAATCCAAAGCTATATGATAACCAATTCATTCAAGATGAAACAAAGTTATGGTGAAGTGTGTGAAGTTAGGTGGTTTTGGTAAATTTTATTAAATACCTAGTCTAAGGTTTGACTTCCCCTCAATTCATTCAACTTGGTAAGGACTAGAGACGGTTGCAAGAAGGCTAGGATTAGGAAGAAATGGCTTCATTAATGATACCCACCTAGGACTTCAAGACAACCCGCATGCCTTCATTCCTACAAGGGACCTCGCCAAGAAAGAGAACTGCGAGGTCATGCATTTGTACCTTTCATGATGATGCAATTAGCAAGAAAATAAACATCTAACAAATACAAGATAAAAAAGAAAACTAGCTAAATGCAAAATAAGAAGCAATCATCCAAAGGGAAAAACCCCAAGCTCCCTCCAAGAAAAAATCTCTTTTATATCATTACAAGTAAAACCCTCTTATAGAGAAGTGCGAATTTTGACCTTGAGGAGGTTTTGCAAAATAGAGCTTCAAGGAGCCAATACCCCTCCTTAGAAATCAAGATGCCAATGAAAAAATATTTACGATGACTATTGAGAAAATTACAATGAAAAGAATCCCCAAGAGGGAATTTGCTTTCCTCCAAGGGACCTTCACTCAACCTTTGACGTCCAATACTTCTAGGGAAAAAAAATGCGCACAAGATGGAGAGAAACCCTCTTCTTTTGCTAGTGGCCAATAGTATGGACGACTTCAAAAATATAGATCTATGGATTTTCAAGCCTTCAAATCGAGATCCATTCAAATCGTTTCCCTTTTTAAAACCCTTAAGTCCTCAAGCTTCCACAAGGGATCTACGCAAGCCACCAAAAGGACGTTTAGATCTAAAGCAATAGAAATCAGATCACAAGATAATAAGAATATACAGTTTAATAATACAAATTGCAAGCCTCAAGAGTACGAGGACACCTCCCTCTTGGGCAAGCAAGAAATAAGCTCTAAATTAGCTAGATCGAACCAATAAAGTGTATGATTAAATAAGTAGGTCTTGAAATTGATGATATTTGCAAGCTATGGCAAGGAAACTCCCTTCTCAAAAAAATTAATTGATAAACCCTTGAGAGAAAATCGATGTGGGTTCTTCCACTTCTATCTGCTTGAGAGTTGGTGCGTTCAACCAAAAACTTACCCAACGCTCAAGATCTACTTTAGAAAATTATAGATCTCTACACACTTCAAAAGATATGGTTAGATCCACAAGGGATTGGACTACACAATGAAGAAGAAAGCTAGGGGTTCAACCAAAAACCCACTAGTGCTTCTAGATCTAGAGTGGTCCTCTAATCCAAAAAATTACACAAGATATCTTGTATAAATTAATCCACAAAATGGCATATGAAGTTAACAAATTAGAGATCAAATCATGTTAGAGCATTAAGCACAAATAAATCTGAATAATATTACCATAAAAATAGAAGAATAACACCACACAACATATGCCCCCAAAGTCTTCTTTATCTGATCAAAAATATTTCGGTCCAAAAAATCCGCAAAGCTTCGCTAGTCAGTAGCTCAATATAGAACCGATGTTACAATGAGGAGCTCAAAGGTTCTATTTATAGAAATATATCATCTCCAAGTGATCTCAAGCAAGGATGTATTGATCCCATGGCCAAATGACTAGATCTATGGAGAAAAAATTGTAACCCTTGATGAGCCTGCGCAGATCTTGAGGAGAGGAGTCGTTTGCCTTGGAGGAGTGGCTGGGTGGAGTGGTAAATCAATGCTGGAGTGGTAGATGACCCTTTTCAAATTATTCTTGACCAAAACTTGACCAACATCCCCTTCAATCTTTGGAACTCGAATTGTCTCCCTTGAGAAGTGCAAAATTTTGGACTAGTCATTGTGCTTAAGGACAAACAAATTTTTTCGATGGTTTTCTTGCTTGATTTGTGGAGTCCCATCACTTTTTTACTTGACTTTACTTCTTGGGAAAGTCCACTTTATTTTTTTATGATTTTCCACTTTGAGAGAATGTTTATTTTCTTCCCATTTTTATTTTTCAGCTAATTATTTGCCAGTTTTTGACAAAAATTGGAAAAAATGGGTTGAGGGGTAAATACACATCTTTTGACCCTCAAAGTGTGTCTAGATAGGAAGTTGAGGTGTAGAGGTCCAATTTTGAGTACTCATACGCCCTACAACTTCTGTAGACAACACTTATTACATTTTACATCAAGATTTACGAAAAAATCCCATCCAACAGGGAATTTTTAACAATCAAAATTTGACACTTAGACTCAACCAAATTTTGTGAAACTTTAGAGATGATCTAGTATGGTAATATACATTGAATTTAGACACTAGGACTCACCTAAGACTTTACCATCAAGCCACACTCCAACTTTGGAGTATATCTGAGAGAAAAACATTACTAATTGTAGGTGCTAAAAAACACAAATAATTAGTCAAGGGAAAAGAACTCCCTAGAGTGAACTAACTTGCTAGTAAAGTCCTAAGCTACCTAGGTCTGTTACATGACTCTTTTTACTCAAACTAGAATCATTTTTACAATGTCCCCATAGGGCTGCAAAATCTAAACAACAGACTGATGAAAGGAAGAAAATGAATTATGGAATTCTACAATGATCTGATGGTAATGAAATGCTCTGAAGTGTGCTTTGATCATGGAGTCTTTGAAAAGTATTGAAATGCAACTTCAGTGGTCAACACTGCTCAAGGTTGTGTATGTCTCAAACTACAACTTGTAGAGATTCCTCATCCTCACACCAATCTGCTTCATTAATCCAAAGGCTAAGTGCTTAAGATAAGCCTCACCTCTACTGAAGATGACATCATAACCCTTGTCCTCTAGGGTAGCCACTAAGACAAGGTTCTTCTTCAGGCCTGGAACATCGAGGACATCCCTAAAATGGACAGAGCTACCAAACTCCCTCTCAAAATTGAGATTACCTACTACCCTAGTCATGTATTTGCCATCATCTCCTAGCTCAATGTGAAGTTGCATGTCTTTCTCCTTTAGCTGGCTGAAATAATCCTTGTTCTTGGTCATGTGGAAGGATGCTCCAGAATCAATGTACCATACATTGTTGCCTACTGAGCTTTTCACGCAAGCTATCAATGAGAAATATTTCTCGAACTAAGAAGAAAATACATCTACCTCAAGTGAAGCAACCATATGATCCTTACTAGACCCCTTCTTTTGATTAGGACACTTAGTGGTATATTGCCCAAACTTGTGGCAATGGAAGCATTTGATCTTGCTCAGATCTTTCTTCTTCATCTCACCCTTTTGACTGGACTCTGTCTTTCCTTGGCCCTTCTTTCCCTTGGCTTTGTTGCCTTTTCCTGCCAAGGAAAAGTTCTCCTTGTCCTTTTTCTTTGTTGATCTTCCAGCTCTCGTCCCTCTCCGGATTTCTTCTTGAACACAGTCTGACCACAATATTTCTCAGCCAAGAAGATTCTCTCTGCCATTGACTGCATCCTGGAAATTATCCCAAGACTTATGAAGTCCCAAAAACACAAGACTCACAATGTCATTGTCTACTACAGTCTCACCCAGTCCAGCTAGCTCATCTCGAACCTGGGTGAACTTGGAAAGATATGTAATGATGGAATCTCCTTTGCTTGTCCAAATATTTCTTAGCTTGCCCTTCAGAGCAAGCTTCCCAACATCATTGGAACCATGATATAGATCCAAGATGACTTTCCACATCTCGTATGTTGTCTTTTTCCCATGGAGATGAGGGACAATATGGTCTTTGACCCCCTCAAGAATGATCCTCCTGGCCTTGGTGTCATTCTTGTTATGTCGGATCCACTGTTGGGCATCTTGAGGTGGAACAATTTGATTCTTCGCAAATTCTAGCACCCCATTATCTTCCAACACCATTGAGATCCACTCCCTCCATGAGATGAAGTTTGAGGCTCCCTCTAAACAATAATCTGCCCTTAGTCCTTAGAACGTCATCCTACTATCCAGAGAACTGCTCTTCAAAACTCTAGCGCAAGCCTCCTGCTTAAACTGCACTCTTCAATTACTGGCCAATTTGGTGTTGGTCTTTATGTTGAACTCTACTCTTATACCATGTTAATTTTCTTGAAACTCTACAACTACTTAGATGAATTACTAAACAAGGCATCTGAAAATTGAAACCAAATTTACTTTCACCAAGATACAAAGTTTCTTAACAATTTATAATCAGCGGAAAAAAATCGAGAGATAAAAACACATTCACACAAATTGACACACTTGTTAACCTAGGAAATCCAAAAGGGAAAACCTTCTTTCTTTGTTGTGGTATTTTATTGACTATTGTTGAGAAATTGAACCTATTTCAATTCACGCTACTTTCTGCAGCTAGCAATCTGTCTCTGAGAACACACTTGTTCTCCTGTTGAATAGCCTTGACTTGCCCTTGCAATCCCTGATCCCTGCTCCTCTTTCCTTGCGCACTTCCTCCTATTTCCTAGAGCAAGTCTGCTCCTATTCTTTAGAGCACAAGCATCCTAAATCTGTGTGCACCTGGTCCTCAAGAATATGCACTCTAAAATCAAAGATGATCTCACAAACTTATGATAATCATGTGCCTTAATCCTCCTCTTTGTAGACCCAATTCGAGCATGCAAGAAGGCCCTCCTCAATTTAGAAGCTCGAGTTCCGATTTCGAGTTAACTAAGAGCTCTACTCATCCTCTCTCCAATCAACACTTGGAGTCTTAACTCGTTCTCTCTCAAATAAATACTGAAGACTAACTCATTCTAATTGAACTTGTAATTACCACCTCGTTCTGTAGTTAAACTGAAGAAGACCACATGTAACTGAAGCTCCAACTCTACGCATGCAATCTAGATGATCATTCCAGTAAACTGAAAATAAACTCATTGTAACTGAATTCTATATCATTAGCTCGCACTCATGCTAGAGAAAGGCAAATCAAGGTCTTCACTAGCTAAGGCACAAGCCAAAAGACCTTTGCTCGCTACATTTTGAACATGGCAGCGTTTGGAGTATCCATTGTATTAGATGGTTGAACAAATGTTAGAAACCAACATTTGATAAATGTTCTTGGTGTTTCTGCCAATGGTGCAGTGTTTCTTATAGGTTATGACCCCTCCTCAATCACTTCACCTTCTAAAAATATTGCAGGTCTCCTATTGAAATCAATTGATGATGATGGTGCTCAGAATGTGGTTCAAGTAATCATTGATAATGCAACAAATTGTAAGTGAGCAGGAAAAATCATTAAGCAGACATATCCACACATATTTTGGTTTAAGTGCTTGGTGACACATTGAACCTTTTGATGCATGAGATTATCAAGCATAGAGAATGTGGATTGATTAACCAATTATACAAGAGAGGGAAGCATCTTATTAAATTTATCATTGGGCATACAAGGGTGAATTACTTTTATGGCACTTGCTCCAAGTTGTGACTGCTTAAGCTTGCAAAAACTAGATTTGCAAGTTATTACCACACCTTTAGGCGACTATTGAAGTCGAGGCAAGCTTTGGGTGTCTTTGGTGTTGAGTGATGCATGGGAAGGCATGAGCACTGATAGAGATGGTGCTAATGTAGTGAAGGGCATTGTTCTTGACAATCAGTTTTGGTCACAAGTTAAATATGTTTTGCAATGGACCAAGAAAATTTATTACATGATTAGGTTTGCATATTCAGATCGGCCAAAAACTGGGGAGGTGTATGAGCAAATGGATATCATGTTGGGACAAATTAAATACATTGTTGATCCTAGAGATATCAACTTGTATAACCATATTCGTACAGAGGTGGAAAAACAATGGGAAATGTTAAACATTCCACTACATACTTTAGCATATGTTCTTACGCCTAAATATTATCATGTATCATGGCTTTTGTCTCCAACACCTAGTGGGGGGACCAAGAAAAAACTACATAGAGGTCCGAAGGTTCGGGATGGTTATTTGAAAGCATTAGAGAAAACAGTCCCGAGTGAGGATGAGTATGACACCATACTACAACAGTTGAGCCAATACATCACTTCCAATGGTGTCTTTGGGACCAATCATTCAGTCAAAGATCGTGGGAATTTGTCATCTCTCGAGTGGTGGAACGTGCACGACAATGTTGCTCCACATCTACAGAGTTTTGCAATGCGAGTGCTCTCACAGGTTGCGAACACTTCTACAAAGAGGTGTTGGAGAACCTATAGTTTCATCCACAATGTGAAAAGAAACAAATTGAATGTAAAATGAGCAAAGAGCTTGGTTTGTGTTCATTACAACTTGCGATAGTTGTCCCAGTACTGTGAGGAGGCAAATACAAATCAAGACTTAAAGTTTTGAGACAAAAATCCAGAGGATAATTTGCAGGATGGAGTGTTGTATTTAGAGCAATTGGAGGATGCACTTGTCTGGGATGATGATGATCATATTGAGATGTTGCCTCCACCCAATGCCTTAGTTCCCATGTCCAGGACTTCATTTGCAGTAAGGGCTTCCTCTTCTGTTACACAACCACCAGTTGCTTCACTCCCACCACGAGGAGACTCACACAGCAATCGTGGCACCATAAGGAGGAGAGAATAGTAGACAAATTTTCTATTTTATCTATCAGTCTTTTGATGATAGATTAAAATTTAGTGTTTTGAATTTGTACTTATTAGTTTTCCTATTTCGGTATGTAGATGGTCTGATGGCGTATTTTGTAAACATTATTGTTTGAACTTTGGAACTTTGGTTATGTTGGAAGTTGCTAGATCAATTATAAACAATTTCAATGTTTTAATGGTCTACAGTCTACTTTCTATTATATGGTTAAATTTTGTTAGTTAAATGTTTCTAATCGCTAGAATCTATATGATTGATGCTTGAATAATTAATCATAAATGTATTGTGTGAAATTTAATTTATTGTTGCAATTACTAGTTATTATTCTCCTTTCTTTTTAGATTATTTGTTAATTGCAGAATACCTGCAGCAAATATTGAATAAAACACAACTGCAACTTCACTAAAAATAAAGAACCACAGGAACTAAGAAAATTATGCACACACACACACAAAAATAATGAACACCATTATTTTCGGACAAATGTCCCTAGAAAAACCCCAAAGGGAAAACCGACTGCAGATGAGGGTTTTATTATTAAAATTATTACAATTGGTTGTCGTAAGATGGCAAACTTCTGGAAAAAAATATTTTCTTCACTTCTGTTGGTCGATGTCACCTCCAGGAATCAACTCAGCCTCCTCTGATCAATTCATCCTCCCTCTGGCTACTCGAACTGGCTCACAAGTGTGGCCTCTCACTAGCAAACTCGCACTTCTGAGAAATAAATTGGCCTCCCTCTGGAAATTCGACCTCCTCTGGCAAATTGACCCTCCTAGGCAAATTAATCTCTCGGGTAAATTCTTCTTGCTCCAGCACTTCAAACTCATTGAGAAATTCGCACCCCCTGTTGGAGCAACTCACATCACTGGAAAATCCGCCTCTCTCTACAGAAAAATCGATCTCCAAATCTCCCTGGAAATCGTTGTGAAGATTCTCTCTAACAATCTCTACTGAAACCCCAGTTAATGATGTCACTGCGCTACCTCTACGCCCTTTCTATCACTACAACTATGTGTCTCTGTATGTACTCCAAATGTCCATCAATTTCCTCTTATAATCTCTCATTGATGAATCAATGGCCATGATCTAATCGCAATCGATGGCTGCGATCATCTTGTCCCATTGAGTGACTTTTCTGGAAGTCTCTGGAGGAAAATCGATTTACCCCAATTAATATTGATTAATTTAGCTATTTCCCTAAGTTAGACTTAGAAAAATTAATTAACTACTTAATTAAATCTAATTAGAGCCTTTTTTCTCACGAAACCAATTATGGGTATTGGAGAAAATGTGTTCCTTAGCCTCATAGACACAATCTGAGACTAAAACACTTGTCCGAGCTACACAAACTAATACTCCCTCTTAGCAAGGAAGGCCTTCTACATAACACTCAACTTGTCTCTAACGAACCTTGCCTTCCCCAAAGACTTCGTTAGAATATCTGCTACCTGCTCATCAGAAGGTATATACTATAGCTGGACCATCTTGCACTGCACACAATCCCTGATGAAATGGTATCTGATTCTATATGTTTGGACCTATCGTGAAACATAGGATTCTTTTACAACCTGATGCAACTCTGGTTGTCGTAGTGTATCACTGTTGTCTTTATCCTCTGACCAAACAAGGCTACTAGTAGCTTCCGAAGCCAAATACCCCACATGTATCCATGCACACTGCTATGTACTCTGCCTCGGCTAAACTCAATGCCACGAACTTCTACTTCATGTTGTACAAAGAAACAACTATTGATCCCATGCTAACGCAGTACCCTGAAGTGATTCTCCAATCTATTGTGTTCCCTTCCAAATTTGCATCAGTATAGCCCACCAATCTAACACCATTACCTCGAGCATACCTGATCCCATACTCGACTGTGCCACGCAAGTACCTCAGCACATGTTTAGTTGTTATCCAATGCGCTCTCTTCGGCTCCACCATGAACTGACTCGAAAATTTAATTGCATAGGATATGTCTAGCCTAGTGTTGACAAAATACAAGAGAGAGCCTATCAACTGCCTGTACAAGGTGGGGTCCACATCTTTCTCCCTATATGTAGCTATCATCCTCTAGTTAGTGATCATGGGAGTAGACATGGCTCTGCAATCCTCCATCCTGAATCTCCTCAGGATCTCGATATAGTATCTCCATTGACCAAGGAAGATCTCGCCACCTGTTTTCCATACCTCCATGCCTAGAAAATAGTGCATTAACCCCAAATCCTTCATCTCGAACATTGTTAAAAGATCCCTCCTACACTCCTTGATGAGCCCCATTGAACCTGTCAAGGACAAAATGTCCACATATAAGACAAGAATAAGTAAATCTCCTCCAACCACCAAGTAGTAGAGGTTGTTGTCTGCTTCACTCTTCACAAATCCCATGCCCTGCAAGTATCTGTGGATGCATTCATACCATGCCCTAGGAGCCAGCTTGAGCCCGTACAAAGGCCTCTTCAATCTGCACACATGGGTCTCTTTGTTGTGTGCCACAAAGCCCTCTGGTTTTTCTATGTGCACCTCCTCAAGTTCACCATTCAGAAACATCGCCTTGACATCCATCTGATGTATCTGCCATCCCATCTGTGCTGCTAATGAAATCACAGCTCCTATATAAGTGTACCTGGTCGCAGGAGCAAATGTCTCCTCATAATATATTCTCTCCTTTTGAGAGAATCCCTTGGCCACAAACCTCACTTTGTATTTCTCGATGCTACCACCTGCATCATGCTTGATCTTGTAGATCCAGCGTGATCCAACCACCGCCCTGTTTGTCAATCTTGGTACAACCTCCCAAACATCGTTCAGCAGATTGAGGAATACTCAACCATCACATCCCACCACACTTTTTGTTGTGCGGCCTCCTAATAGATGGAAGGCTCACTACCCACCAACTAACTGACCAACACCATGTAGCCAGTGTACCTCTCTGGTTGTCTCTGCTCTCTCCTGCTCGTCTTAGGAGTACCCACAAACTCTTGAGCATCTCTGAGTGTAGCTTGAACCTCTCAGTTCCTCCTACCAACAGTGAAGTTAGGAATTTCCACCTCCATGTCCTCCTGATGCATCTCTCTAACATGCTACATTTGTTGCTCCATACTTTGTGAAGCGTCAAGAACCCCAACACCTGAGCTAGTGTTTGTACTAGTGATTGTACTCGTGCTCTATTGTTGCCCCTGATTCTGTTGCTCAACTCTAGGAGCTTTTACTGGTTCCTCAATCTGATCTTCAGCTATTGGCAACTCTTTGGACCCTCTGTATGCCTTGTCGTTCATGAACTTGACATCCCACCTGACTATAATCCTCTTGGCCCATGGGATGAAGATCTTGTATGCCTTCGAGGTTTCGTTGTAGCCAACAAAGTAACCTCACTCTGCAGTCTATTCCATCTTTGAATGTGTCTCACCTGGAATGTCACAGTACGCTAGGCAACCAAATATCTTGAAGTAACTCACATCCAACCTCTTTCCGGTGAAAACCTCCTCGGGAATCATCTTGTTAAGCGCTCTATGTGGGAACAGATGCTAAATATAAATTGTTGTACTGCATGCCTCTACCCATAAATAGCGTGGGAGATCCTCGTCATATAACATCGCTCTCGCTGCCTCTGAAATCGACCGATTCTTCCTCTCAACAACCCCATTCTGCTATGGGTTGGAAGGAACCGTCCACTCTCTCCTGATTCCTACCCTAGTACAAAACTCTTGGTATACTCTCCTGCATTGTCTGACCGAAGAGTCTGGATCTTTTTGTCTAACGCATTCTCCACTAGAGCGAAGCAACTGAAGACCTCATCCTTGGTCTTCAAGAAATAGATCCAAGTCTTCCTAGAGAAATCATCGATAAAAGTATAGAAATACTTGTATCCTCTAAGAGATCTCATAGACATCAGCGCACATATGTCTGAATGTACAAGGTATAGAATCCCCTGCAATCTACTGTCACTCCTAGGAAAATATGCCTTTGCAAACTTCCCCATCACACATCCTACGCAAACATTGTCGTGCTCTCCTCTGGAACACCTGTCACTGTCTCACGAAGCATTGTAAGTGCTCCATGACGAATATCGCCCATCCTCCTATGCCATAGCTCCCCCTGGTATCTCGGACTACTACTAACTAGTGCCTTGGGCATGTCTAACTACAACTTGTATAACCAACCGCTCCTCACCCCAACTACTATAGGATATCTCCAATCCTTGTGTTGTAACAGCACTTTATCCACTATGAAGAACACTATATCCTTCATCCTAAAGGACTGATACAGAGTTCAAGTTCATCCCTAAGCCTGGCACATGCAACACGTCATAGATAGATAATTGCTTATCGTTCTCCCTCTGAAATAAAACAGTTCCTCATGCTAAAGGAGTGCAATTGGACTTGTTTCCCATCTAAATCTAGAACCTGATGTCCTCCTTATAGCTGGAGAAGTACTCCCTAACTCCTATCATATGGAATGACACTCCATTGTATATGTACCACATGCCCTGTGATGCCAAGCTAGTCAGGCAAGCGATCAATGCAAACTCTTGCTCCATCCTGCTAAAGAGCTCATTGACATCTTCTAAAGTTGCAACTTGCTTATTGTCCTTCTTCTACCTTTATGGGCAACCGCTTACATAATGGCCAAACTCATGACAACCATAGCACTTGATCTTTGATAGGTCCCTCTTGTTTTTCTCTCCTTTTGAGCTAGGACCCTTGTTGGACCCCTTCTTTGCTTTTCCTTTCCCTGCTAAGGCAACGTTCTCCTACTCCCTCTCAACCTCCGGTGCCTTGCCACTTTCGCTGGTGTCCTCGACTAAGAAGAGCCTAAGCTCCTCCTGAGTGAATTCACTTCATAGGTGATCCCAATCTAGAAGCTTGGCTCATCCTAAAATCACTTGGATGAACATTCATCATTCCTTAGAGAACCCATTGAGTGCTATACACATTAGCTCGTCATCACTCGGCTTCTCTCCAGCTGTAGCTAGTTCATCTCTGACACACCGAACTCTGGTGAGATAGGAAATGACGTCTTCTCCCCTATTCTGCTTGATGATCCTCAACTTCTCATTGAGGATCATTTTCATATTTTCCTAAGGATCCCAATACACTTTGACGATGGCCTCCCACATTTCCTTCGTTGTCCATTTCTCAATGTGGAACGATATGATCCCTGACTCCAAGAATCATCCTCTTTACTTTAGCATTATCCCTCCTATACTCATGTAACTGGATGGGATCTGTTGGTACAGCAACAGTTGTAGCAAACTCCTTTAGGCCAAATTCGTCCAACAAGAACAACATCCTAGCCTTCTACACGCCAAAATTTGAGGCTCCATCTAACTTGTCCTAATCTCTCAATCTTGCTACGCCATCTTTGGAAATAATTTGGAATTCTGCGAACTCAAATAATCTGGAGAAATAAACTAAAAAACTCCAACTGGGTTAAAACCATAGTGTGCTTCTCTACCTATGGTTGCGCATATCTTCATTCTGCCCTCAAATTAGCTTCGATAACATGTGAAATTTAATTTATTGTTGCAATTACTGGTTATTATTCTCTAATCTTTTCAGATTATTTGTCAACTGCATAATACTTGCGGAAAATACTGAATAAAATGCAACTACAAATTCATTGAAAATAAATAACCATAGGAACTAAAAAAATTATGCACACACACAAAGAATGAACACCAGTATTTTCGAACAAATGTCCCTGGAAAAATCCCAAAGGGAAAACCAATATGCAGATGAGGGTCTTATTATAAAATTCTTCAGCAAAAATTATTACAACTGGTTGTCGTAAGATGGAAAACCTCTGGAAAAATATATTCTTCACTTGTGTTGGTCGATGTCACCTCCATAAATCAACTCGACCTTCTCTAAGCAATTCGGCCTCCCTCTGACTACTCGAACTAGCTCACACATGTGGCCTTTCACTGACAAACTCGCACTGCTGAGAAATAAATCGGCATTCCTCTGGAAATTTTACCTCCTCTAGCAAATTGATCCTCTTGGGAAAATTCTTCTTGCTTTGGCACTTCAACCTCACTAAGCAATTCGCACCCCCTGCTAGATCAACTTGCATCACTAGAAAATCGGCCTCTCTCTGTAGAAAAATTGTCTCCAAATCTCCCTGGAAATCACTGTGAAGTTTCTCTTAAGCAAACTCTATTGAAACCCTTGTTGTTGATGTCCTTGACTCATTGCACTGCCTCTGCACCCTTGCTATCACTGCAACTTTGTGTCTTTGTATGTACTTCGAATTCCCATCGATTTCCTCTTATAATATCTTGTTGACAAATCAACGGCCATGATCTAATCACAATTAATGGCTAAGACCATCTTGAACCCATCAAATGACTTTTCTTGAAGTCTCTAGAGGAAAATATCATCTTGAACCCATCATGGAAGTCTCTAGAGGAAAATCGATTTACCCCAATTAATAATGATTAATTAAGTTATTTCCCTAAGTCAGACTTGGGAAAATTAATTAACTGCATAATTAAATCTAATTAGAGTCTTTTCTCGCGAAACCAATTCTGGGTATTGGAGAAATGTGCTCCTTGGCCTCATAGACACAATTTGTGACTAGAACACCTATCTAAGCTACACAAACTAACACTATGGATGCCATTTCTATCTTGATCTTTGTACAAGTATGCATGGTTTCATATAGTTTGGCAACTAATTTGGCATTTTGAAAGTTTTTTTGAAAAAATAAATAAATAAAAAATATATATATATAGGCACTTGGCTTCCTAGGATATTTGGAAAATGAAACTTCCTACATTTCGCTTCCTAAAAACATTGTTGTTTAGCTTCCGCTTCATGCAACATTGGTTCAAAGCGAGGTTTGTGGTGAGAGAGTTCTCCCAAAGAGAGGGAGTGGACTTTGAGGAGACATTTGCTCCAATCACCAAGTACACTTCTATTAGATTTGTTATGTCATTGCTTTCATTTATGGGATGGAGGATACATTAGATGGATGTGAAGACAACCTTCCTTAATGGGATCATTAAGGAAGAAGTGTACATAGAGCTTCGAGGTACATGAGAAGGAGTCCCATGTGTGTAGGCTTTTAAGAAAGCCTTGTATGGACTCAAGCAAGCACCAAGAGCACAGTATTTTAGGATTGATGGATACATTAGATGGATGTGAAGACAACCTTCCCTAAAGGGATCATTGAGGAAGAAGTGTACATAGAGCTTCGAGGTACATGAAAAGGAGTCCCATGTGTGTAGGCTTTTAAGAAATCCTTGTATGGACTCAAGCAAGCACCAAGAGCACAGTATTTTAGGATTGATGGTTATTTGCAGAGTATGGAATTCACCAAAAGCGAAGTAGATTCTAACTTATAAGTTATATTATATATTTGTTTAGACAAAATTGCTTATTTTGGTGTTGTATGTAAATGACTTGTTTTTGACAAGTGCAAAGAAGCTCATTACAGGGTGCAAAAGTAAACATGGCAGTTAAATTTGAGATGGATGACATTAGCTTGATGCATTGCTTCTTAGGGTTGAAGCTTTGGCAGAAACTAGGGGAGATTTTCCATGGGCAAGGCAACTATGTGTTAGAAAATTGGAAAGTCAGAAAGATTTTCTTTAGTTGATAATTACTTGTGATATCTTTGAATTCTTTGTATCTTTCTTATGTTATTCTTTTATCTTAGTTCATCAAGCAATTATCGAAACCAAAAAATAAAGATCAGTGACACCAAATATAAGCACTCAGTCAGGGCTAAAACCCCTATATAGGGGAAAACCCAGTCAAGAACTCTTCCTTCAGTAATTCAAATTGAGATGGACCAAGACCATAGACCAATAGGCATTCCTCGTCCACCAAGTCAACATTCTAAGATGATATAGTAGTCTCTTCTTATCCAACAGCTTTAGCCTAGCAACACTTAAATAATTCGACTTCCCAGATGCAAAATTTCAAACCCCTGCAGAAAAATTTAGGCCTCCAAGTTACTATAGAATTTCGACGTCCTTCCAGTAGCTGCACGACTTCACACGTGTGAGAAAGAGAGAAATTTCGACTTTTATACTTGAGAGAGTCCTCCTTCTTCGCTATCCTTCTTCTCTTTCTTCCATGAATTTCACATTTTTTTTGGGCCCAATAACTGCAGATCGAACCTGTGGAGAGAGTGTGTCAAATGAGGTCGAGATGTTGCCTTTATATAGTGATTCTTCCCCTCAATTTGGGCCAACTTGTCTAGTTTGAGGCCGACTTGGTGGAGGAGGGCTAATTGACCCATTTTACAACAAAATAAATTTTTTCTCTGAGAAACAAATCCCAGGACGGGTCTTTTACAATATGACATGGAAAAGGACACTTGACATAAACCCTAGAAACCTACAATGGAGGCTTTGACCTAAAAATGATTGACCCATGCTTTAATAAGTTAATTTATTTAATAATAAAATTTATTTTTCTTTCTTTTGATAAATACATTACATCATGACTCAAGTATAATTATGAAGACCAACACTAGTTACATTCTTAAACACTCCCTCTTAACTAGGGAGGTATTCATAATTACCTATATTTATAGAGGTACATGGAAGATCTCCAAAATGAACTACGAAGAGTTCTAGCACACTCAGTGATGTGGACTAGAAACCTGACCAGGGTAATCAATCCAGGTGGGACTAAGATGGACTCAAGCTTTCAACCAGTCTAAGTACCATTAGGCTTACTTGCTAACCATCAACCCAGAAATCTAGGTGTGTATCCAAGGTCGGAGCTCCATGACCAACGCCACCCTTCCTCTTCGGGATCTAGACATCAACACACAGGCCGGTTAGATGTCCTCCCAAGCATCTGCCATTAGATGCTTCAACTCTCCCTAATAAACTAGATATATCCACTTGTCCAAGCATGCTTCTAGTGTTATCAAGGTTTTTATAGAGAGATTTTACTTGTACAAATACGAACCCCAATCAGCGATAAACCTTTAAATATACATACAAGTAAACACAAACCTTCGAGGTCCTCATTCATTCAGATGTTGCTTTCATCATCAAGTTACACATATGCAATTTGTCAGAAGCTTTCTTCTTCTTTCAATTCTTCAGCAACACCAAATATATTGCAGATCTAATCATTCTCTGATTTCTTCTACAAGGTATCCATAATATGCCCTCCCTCTCAATTGTGGAGATGTACTCTTTTTTTGAACCATGCTCCCTCTTAACTTAGGGAGATTGACTACTTTCTTCTTCTATAACATCATAGAACCTTTAATGGCTTCGTTCCTTCGTATGGTATCAAGGTCATCTACCTTCATCATGCTTATGTGAACATCTTCATCATCTACAAATCTTTCAACACCATGTACAACCAAATACAAATATACAGAAGTATGAAATTAAATATACCAAAAATAGAAGCATTCAAACATTCAAACTTTAGACATGTGATACCTAAACCTAGTTAGCAAGAGAAACATACTTCAACCTTCTGTTAGGATTATTGTCATAAACCCTAGATTATATTATTAAGACTTAAAGCAACTCAATCAAGATAACAGACTCTTACTCTTACAAACCCTAGATTTCACCTTGTGACACACAACCTTTAGATATTAGCAATTTAAACAAATAATAATTCTACTATGCATGTTAGACTCTACTATGGCTTGTTGTAAGCCCTAGATTTTCAAAACTAAAACATACTAATAATATCATCAAATCCTAGGTTATCAATCTTTACTAGGCATTGTTACAAACTTTAAAATTCATGGACTAAAACATGAGCAAGGACAAATAAGTCAGCATATATACATATCTAGGATTTTATAATTATGCACTAACGAATCACAACACTATCTACTAGGTAATCCTAAGACACAGACATTAATATATTAATGTTAGACATATAACAAATTTTGACAAGACTAGGGTTTCAATTAAACAGACGAATACCTAAGGTTTTATCCCTAGAACCTTACTATATACATCACAAGGGTTTTGCTCATAAACCCTAATTTACCAAACCCTCAAGGTCTAGGATTATAGTATATTAACAACAAACCCTAAAGAACTTGGGTTTCTATACAAAAACTCTAAACATCAAGAAAATAAGATTTCTAGACTTCATCATCAACCCTAAGTAGACTAGGGTTTTATAATCAATATTGACACACCCTTAGGTTAGGGTTTTATAGAGAACCTTTTAGTGTTCCATAAGAATTATAATGTAATGAGGGTAGATTTAATCTAATGATTAACCACCCTAACAAGAATCTCTTATGATTCAAAACCCTAGGCATAATGATGTCAGTAATGTAAAGCAAATTTAAAAAGAGAAAGAACATACCTTTTTCATGAATAGAACCTTACAACAATGATTTAAGAAATACCTTGAGATGTTCTATAACAAACTTGGTAGGACTTTGATTCTTGATGGACTTCCAGAACTTCTTTCATGCTTCAATTTTATCCTTTGAGGTCTCCTCCATAGCCTTCGTGCATTCTACAAGCTTTACCTACCAAGGAAAGTCGTGAAGAACAAATTATTAGCATATAATACAAACAAACCTTAATGTGAGGAAGAAACTAAATATGAAAAGATGAAACAAGGAACAAGATAGTTATCTTTTGGTAAATGATGGAGGCTCCCTCTTAATCCAATCTTTGAGGGATCCCTACAACTTATAAAAATAATTCAAAAATGTCTTAACACAACATGTTAGACCTACAAATTTTAGAAATCAAAACATGAAGGAAATTCAGAACTTACAATAGAAAACCAAGGGAGGATATGTGAAAGGGAGGACTTAGTAGGATAAGTCCTTGACTTTTGATTCTTCTTCAGTCTTGTTCTTCTTAGATCCATTTGCTTGATCCCTTATCTCTTCCTGTTCTTCGGTGACATTTGCTTGATCTCTATCTCTTCTTATTTCTTGGATTCTCAAGACAATGACTCTTGTAATGACCCATCTTGTGGCAATTGTAATAATCGACTTTGGATAGGTCCATTTTCTTCTTTGGTCCTTTGAATTTCTTGAAGGTTCCCTTCTTCTTGTGATGAGCAAAATAGGCATTCGAGGTTTTTTCTTCTTCATCCTCCTTGTTGTTTACTAACGATATTTTGGCTTCTTCTTGACTACAAGCATTCCACATTTGTGCAAATGTTGGAGTATCCTTCCAACTCTCAAGTCCTGAAGCAAAGGCACTCCAAGATTTTGGTAGTGCTAGAAGGGCAGTAGTTACGAGCTCCTTTTCTGGAACAACTTCATCTATAGCTTAGAGTTCATCACTGATTCTAGATATCCTTATAAAATATGATGAGTTGTATCATCATTTGTCATCTTGACAGTTCTTAGTGCATTCTTGAGGCTTTCTATTTGACCAATGTTCTTGATTGTGAATAACTTGGAGAGCGCCTCATACATTTCGTGGGCAAAATTTATGTTGGATATGTATGGAATTAGGTTATCCTTAACTCCATCCACTATAAGGTTCATATCTAATATTTATGTTTCTCCGAACTTTGCTTTCTCTGCTTCGCTTGACTCATATGTAGGCTTCTTAATTTTTCCTTGAACTAGGTCCAAAACTTTATTATTTTCGAGAATGAGATCCATTCTCTTTTCCAGGCCCTGTAATTGGAGGCCCCTTCTAATTTTTTCTCTCCCTTCATTGAGTTTGACATAATTCCTATAGGTAGTAGGCTTTTCACTATATATGATCCCTTTGAGTTTTCGTGATCTCTTTTTCCTCAATTGATCTTTAATATGCCTTTCTCTTCCTTCTTCACCTTAGCTCTGATACCATGTTAGAAAATCGGAAAGGAAGAAAGATTTTCTTTAGTTGATAATTACTTGTGATATCTTTGAATTATTTGTATCTTTCTTATGTTCTTCTTTTATCTTAATTCATCAAGCAATTATCAAAACCAAAACACACAGATCAATGACACCAGATACAGGCACTCGGTCAGGGCTAAGACCCCTATATAGGGGAAAATGCAGTCAAGAACTCTTGCTTCAGTAATTCAAATTGAGATGGACCAAGACCAATAGACCTTCCTCCTCCACCAAGTCAGCCTTCCAAGATGGTATAGTAGTCTCTTCTTATCCAGCAGCTTCAGCCTAGCAACAATCCAGTAATTCGACTTCCCAGTTGCAAAATTTCGACCCCCTGCAACAAAATTTCAGCCTCCCAGTTACTATAGAATTTCGGCCTCCTTCCAACAGCTGCACGGCTTCACACATGTGAGAAAGAGAGCGAAATTTCAACTTTTATACCTGAGAGAATCCTCCTTTATTGCTATCCTTCTTCTTCGTCTTCCTTGAATTTCGAACTTTTTGTTGGTCCAGTAACTGCAGATCAAACTTGTGGAGAGAGTGTGTCAAATGAGGTCGAGTTGCTGCCTTTATATAGTGATTCTTCCCCTCAATTTAGGCCGACTTGTCCAGTTTGAGGTCGACTTGGTGGAGGAGGACTAATTGACCTATTTTACAACAAAATATATTTCTTCTCTGACAAACAGATCCCAATAAGGGTCTTTTACAATATGACATGGACAAGGACACTTGAAATAAACCCTAGAAACCTGCAATGGAGGCTTTGACCTAAAAATAATTGAGCCATGCTTTAATAAGTCAATTTATTTAATACTAAAATTTATTTTTCTTTCTTTTGAGAGAGACAAAGAGGCCCAGAAACTTTTATCTTGCTCTTCTTCCTCTTTTTCGTCCTTTTCCAACTTTTGTCTTGAGGAGATCGAACTTGCTTGAGTGAGTGTCCAAATGAGGTCAAGTTCCTTCTTATTTATAGGAGGCTTGTGAGGGGTACAAATTGCTATCTTTAGGCCGACTTGTCCCTTCATGTAGGCCGACTTGATCTTTGCACCATGACGAGGTCATGGAGGGTCTTTTGACTCAACTTTGACTCAAATTAAATTATTTTTACAATATGTAACATGCCCAAATGGGTCTTTCATACATGAAAATCACTCTCTTGACTTTGTAGACTCAATGACAAATCCTAGAAGCTCTCAATGGGAGCTTGACCTAAAAATAAATTTCACTTGAGCATGAAACCCATGCCTCAAGAACAATAATAATAAAATTTATTTTTCTCTTTTCGTTGAATACATAAAATCAACATTACATATGTCATTATGAAGACCGAACCTAGTTACATAATTCAACACATAGTAAACATGCAAGAACTCGTTCGAGATATTTTTCAAAAAGTAATTCTTTTTTGTAATTCACTTCAGTAAAATAGTGAATGTCTTATTTTTAATAGTTGACTCTAAAATTATACTTAGACTAGGAGTAATCTTAAATATAAATTCTCTGCTAACACTATAAAAACAAGGGAAGGTAGAGGCTTTTACACATACTTGAGCAAATGAGTGAGAGAGAGAGAGAGAGAGAGCAAGCAACCAAGGAAGAGGCATTCTTGTGTAACACGCAATTCAGGACTACAATTACATCTAGTTGTGTGGACGTCCATACCAATATATGATCAGTATTATATGATGGATTCATACAACGGTGTTGTACAACAAGGAATTGTTGTTACTGAATTTTTCAACTATTCCTTTCGAACAACTTGTAGAAGCTCAATTCAAGGTGATTTTTGGTATCCATGCATGTTGTTTTTCTTGGGCAGCGTGTGGAGGTTTCCTTGTATTTTTTGAAGGAATGAAAAGTTGATTTGAAGGAATAATCCCCTATGTGTGTGTGAAATTACTTTTTATTCTTCCATTGTTTAATCTCTAGCTATGTGTGTGTCAAAGGAAAATAGCTCGAGTGGTAGCTAACAGGTTAATTCCCCCTCAACCTAGGTTCTATTCTTCGAAAACATGTTAACTTGAGTGGCAAAAATTTGAACAAGTTGAAAATCGTGGCGAGTAATTTGTATAACCCTGAAGGGGCAAGAAATTTGAATATCTTGATATTGAGGTGAAGAGTGGCAGTCGTTGTGATTCAATCCTAGTTCTTGCCCATAACAATCCTCCGAAATTATCAATTCACCAGTTACCGTGAAAAAAAAAAATTTGCTACCTATGTGTGATTGATTCTATGGTTTGAAAGTTAATTTCAAAGTTAATTAAATTTGGCAATCTAATTGTTTGATTGAGATCATAATGACAATAGACACCTAGGGATTGAAATTATAATACCATGCACCTTTGAATTGCTTTTATGGGCGCAAAACACCAATGTTACACTTATCGAAATAATATCACCATTATCATGATAATATTGTCAAATGCAACTTGCAATAACATCACTAATATTTATCACAACAAATTCAAGTTTTGAAATTATTGCTATTGATTATTGCGATAAATATGGAAAGTATTGCCCTATTATCACCTTATATTCAGATTCTTAGTCTTTTAACCGACATTTTGCAAAAGTGAGTTAGAGCATTCAGCTCTAAGGATATTATGACAATTTTCCATCAAGCAAACAAGGAGAAATATGTTGTTTTCGTTGCCATGATTCATCTCATGAGATACATGTATTTTTGTTTTGATGTGATTTTGTATCATCCTATCAAGACTTGTGACTCAAGACAAATATCATATTTCAATGCACTTGGTATCCTATACATCTTATATTAGTTTTATTTCATAGTTATGTAGAAATGTGTTTGTTTGATGTTGTTGTTGGTTTAGATGTTTAGAAAATTGGAAAAAAAAATTGATTATTTATGTATTTTTTTAAGTTTCTTGATAACTTCCAACATTTTCCCCAATATTGCCTATAAGTTATATTTCGAACCCTACGCAAAAAATTCACAATAATGATAAATGTAACATTACAAAATACGCATTGCTAATTTTCCTGCAAACCTAGCACCTTACAATCCATTGGCCTAGCAGATTGAAGATCTACTAAATGAATGCACAGCGAAGTTATTAACATTCATTCGTGGAAGCAAAAACATAACCAATCTCACAAAAATGACAAAACAAATTTTGCCCAATCAAATAAGTTCATTATTAAAATATTTAGAACCTACCTGGGCTTCCAACCTGGGATAATGGCCCAACTGGGGAAATATATGTACAACAACGAATCTGATCCAGTTGATCAAGCCCTCCTCAGTTAATCTGGATCTCCTTGTTGCCTCCCTTCCTCGGACCCAACACACTAGAGTATTACACTCGTCACTAAGATGCTTCTATCAATCTTGTTATGTTGTATGGTGTGCCTTCTCCTTCTCCTTAGCCTAGGTTTTATCACTTTTTTTTAGTTACATCTCTAACCTTAATCTCCAAAGTGATTGACGACTCAAATTAGATCTAACCTCACTTGAGATCAGGGGCTAAGATTAAAACATAATTACTAAAGTAAATAATTTACTTTTTCTAATGTTTATTTCGCTCAGTTAGCCAACATAATAATTATGTGATTTTCGTAAGTTATACTTAAGCTAAGTTGCAAATGCAACTTGCTCACACTAAAGCAAGTGTTTAACAAGACTTGGTGATTTTTTCACGCCTACACACTTAGGCATGTGTAAAAGTACCTTCTCGAGCTGCAAACATGAACACTCCCTCTTAGCGAGGGAGATGCTTCTACCCCCTGGAACTGACTTCGATCCTAGAACTACATTTGTTACCATGGTTGCCCCCTCTACAATGGAAGCCTTCCCTGCCACCTGATCTAGAAACATCCTCCCTGCCCCCCTTGGCCCAATTCCTAAAAGCCTTCTACTCTTGAACATCCAGAGACCTTCTAAACAGATTTGGAGGATAATGATTGCTCCTCCTCACCTAAACGTAAACGTTGACTCCCTCTGAGTTGCTCAACCTCGTTCTGTATCACTGCTTCGCTTCTTTTTGTGGCCCCTATGCTAAGTCCTTCCAGCACCCACAAAAAACTTGTTGGTTTATAGATCCACAAAGATCTTCCTCGTGGATCTATCGCGTTCCTTTGAGACAACCACTAAAGACTCGTTGCCAAACCCCCGACTGGTATAGTCTCCCTCTCTCCCTCTAAGGGTTGGTCTCTACCAATCTTGCTAGCAACCTTGGTACTTTCCTTTGTACCTTATTATTGACTGTAACCACCAATTCGTGCCTATCACAACAAATACCTTTCCCAACAACTTTGCACCATGTTTAGTAACTTTGCCAGCAACCCCTTGAGGGCCACTGTGTCATGCAGCTACTCCATCATGCTCAAAACAACACTATGCCCGTGGCACAATCCTTCGTGTTGTCTCTACTCTGCAGCACCACTTGCACCAGACCCTACTAGTCCCTCTACGACTAGCCCGTCCATAGCCCGAATACTTCACTAACGTGCCCAGCTACTATCCTTTGCAGCACATGCAACCCTATCCTGCAACAACTCCTTGTGCTTTGTCCGGCCACTATGGGATCGACCTCTACCTAGTCTCTTGTGCTAGCTTACTCTGCCACCAGCAAAACCACAACCATGCATGACATCATAGCACAAGTCGCAACCAGTCCCAACGTCACCTTACCAATAAACCCCCTCAATGGCTAATCCAACATGTATCTCCACAGCCATGGCATCAACTAGTTGCCTTAAACAACGCAAAGGAGTGGAGCATCCCTTCCACAAAATCCCACAGAATGCCCACCACATGGTTCCACTTGCCCCGCCTCGCATGGCAGCTCCTCCTGACCAATGTTATCCAAACCCAACCAGTGATTGAACTGAAAAACCCTCTAAATCGAGAATCGGTCAAAACCAGTAAAAAAACTAAACCAAAATATCGGTCGACCAAAAACACAAAATATTCAAACTTTAAAGAAAAACCTAAACACTACGCATACTACTTAAACCTTAACCTACCTATCGCACACTAAACCTATCATATGAAGGTGGTGAGTTGAACATAGCACATTAGCGAGTTGAACAGAGAACATTCATTGCGGCAAGAGAAAAGAACTTGAGCTTGCCTCCATGGCTTTCTATAATCCATGGTTTTCTAGACTCTTAATTTGAGATTATAGTTTAATTTTAATGACTTGTTCATGTTTACAGTTTTATTAAATTTGACTTTTAGGCTTTAAAGTTTAGTTATTTAAATTTTGAAATGATTCATCATGCATCGCAACATCATAGAATGATTATGTAGACAATAGTGATGTGCAATGATGACTAGATAGTATTACTATTAGACTATTAGTATTTTATTTTGTAGTTTGAATTTCAAAATTAGTAATAGTTCTAATTTTTATATTTTAATTTATCATTCATGTTCATTGTTTATGCTAAATTACTAAATTTTATTTTAATTGTTAATTTTTAAATAAATATTAAATTAGTTACCGCGCTTGTCGTCCCCAACCTACCGTCCTCTAAAAATTTGGGGGTGTGCTCTAGCCTCTCAGAAACTCATCCCCCCTACCCCTTGTCCCCCTGTCCTGACAGCCAGTGCAACATAGGTTATATTGACCCCACCTTTGACTCTCATCTTCCGATTCGGGCAGTATCCTTTGTTGCAACCAGTGCTTCCGATTAAGACCCGTGTCTCTTGCTTATCTTATATCTGTGTTTGTGTGTGTGTGTGCATCCATATGAATTAAAACCATTTATGCACAAACAAGAAAAAGTTCTAATTTGTGTAGCATGTAAGGGTGCACATAACCATAATAGCATCAAGTACAATCCATCTCTAAACCGAAAATACATCAACAAACAAGCTCTAGATGGCCTCTAGCATAAAAAAAAATCATGCTACAAAAAAAACATACCTATCATCAAAATCATTGCCTATATTGGGATCTTCGTCGTCAGTATCACCCTCTAAGCATTAACATAAAATAGAAAAAACATAGCATGTTAAGTCAAGATTTGGTTTGAGTGATGGGTACATTTTTGGTAGGGTCGTGATAGAGTTCGACAACCAATGCCACTAACATCAAGGTACATAGATGCCTTGGTGCTATTGATTAAACACTAGTTTCATACCCTTGTACATGACAAAATCCAATGGAAACATTGCAATCCCCCCAATCCTGGAAAAATGTTAAGTCTGCTAGATTTTGAGTGAGATCTAAAATTCTACTTTCTCCAAATGGAATCCAACGAGGTCGAAACCGCTCTCAAACATCCTTAGTCATTTCATGGTAATGTTAAAAATTTAAGTAAAAGGATGAAAATGAAGGATAAAGAAGAATGTCACTTTTATTTTAAGAATTTAACATTACCATGAATTGCATAGCAATACTAGGGCCATAGGGTTGAAAATTAGGTTGCCCTACAAAAAAAATCTTGTTTTTTCTTCAAAAATTGAGTTTGGAAAATCTTTGGATAAATTGTACAGAACTAGTTGGTTCGGTACAAAACCAACCAGTTCAATGAAAAAAGGTTGATTCGGTACGGAATCGTTCAGTTCAGTACCGAACCAGCCATTTCTAGTTCCAAATCTCAAACCAGACCGATTTGAGCCCCAAACCGATCGGACCAACTAGTTCCACCAGTTCCGATAACATTTTCCCTGACAGCTGACCCTGACGGCTATTGCGGCCTCTACCTTCTTGGTCAACCTGCAACCCTACGTTGCCTTTGCAACCTTTTGCATTGTTGGTTCCTTCGCAGCAAACCCATTCATGTGTCTCTACACGCTTGTTAGGCAGTCTTCATTTTCTAGATAGCATTTGCACTGACAAACGACTACCTGTCATTTGACCCACGGCCATGTTTGAAGATTGAATCCTACCAACTCAACCTGCAAAACATATTTTCTATGCTAGTGGCTAGCCTCGGCTAGTTGCCCATTATGGAGGCTCGACTCGTCGTGTACTCTACCTCATGCGGCTCCAGTACTATGCAATCACCTATCGACGACGACTTTATTGGCCTATCATAGTATACATCTCCTCTCGACCTGCTCAACCACCTTTGTCTTAACTCCACTTGCTTTTCAGACCAACACAACCCTAAGCGCCTCAGACTATCTATCATTGCCTCAATCCACCTCAACCTTCAGCCAATCTTGCTTCTTCAGCGGTCGGTCAGCTCAAGTCTATTGTTGTCAAGCTTGTGTCGATCTATCGGTCTTGTCTGCTTTGTTATCCTTCCCAGCCAACCAACAATAGTTAGGTTGAAACATTTTGTAAACTCAATTCAACATTTGCGGCATGTTTAGAAATCTTGAAGCTTTCCTGAAATGTTTCCAAACATGTCAAAATGAAATTCCACATGTTTTCAACCCAGAAATGTGGGCAAGGTGACATTTCTTACAACTAGGTATGTATGTGGGTGGTCTTCTTACTAATGTTCATCTAATCTCAGCTAAAGGCCTTATCCTCCAATTGCCCTTTAAGACCTTTTATGAGATGTAAGGAAATAGTAACCTTATTACCCAATAATATGTAATTTCTCAAAAAGATTTGTTGAGGGTAGTATGCAGTACCTCATCCTTGTGTGTGTGTGTGTGTGTGTGTATAGTTAGATTCTTAATAGAGTGGCCCATGGCCACTAAATTGTGTTTACAAATTGCGATGCTTAGGTCGTCTTTGAGGAATCTAACATTATTAGGATATACATCAACACCTTAATGTTCAATTTCAATGCCAACATAATTAATAGATTTCTTGCCAGAATAACTCCCTTGAGCTTTGCTATAAATTGATGATGTTGTTGGAGACCTAAGACAAGTGTAACATGTTTTACATGCTCTTCCTAGGTAGTATATATTTCTTGTGTGGTATTATGAACTTCTATAAGATGTTCAGCCCCCCAATTTTTCCATCATTCACCCCCTCAATAGCCTCACATAATGCAATAAAACATTCAAATGGGAGCATGAGCAAAAACAAAAACCTTCCAACAATTCATGCGACAATTATGCTTAAGATAATTGATGCACGAAAACATTTAGAGGTTTGGACAAACTCTCCCAACTTCTCATGGGTTTTTTTAAATAAGAGAGGCGGTTGCCTATTTGTGTATTATTCCAAGACTCTATGAAAAACCAAAATTAATTATAGTACATACAAGGAGTTTTATATCCTGGTGTAATCACTCAAATACTAGATCAAATGCTAGCAACACTTCCTCCTCAGCAAACAAAATGTCCTACAAAGAAATCACCAACCATTCTAATTACTCAACTCCAAAACTAAAATTCAGGAGCATTACCACATATTGGGTATCTTAGATGCAAAAATTCCATCTAGTGAGCAAATACAAGGAGTGATTTACGAACAAAGTAGAAATCTCCCTCAGTGGCCCCACTGTACCAACATATTTTATGTCAAATATAGTAATTATGAGGTCTAGATTCTAGAAGGAGCTCCATCTTTCTAAGACACTTTCAACACAACTTTTTCAATTTTGAAATAGTAAATGGTCATTAATCAAATTCATTTCCATGATTACCATGCAAGGGATGGATCCAATACAAGGTGAAATAGGCTCACTCCTCCCATGGGGTACAGTTGCAGTGACCAAGCCTCTCCAACATCTTCAAAGATACTTTTACTAGCCATCTACAGCGAAAAGTAAATAATGATTATGTCAATAGCTATTCACTGGACAACCTATCTAAGACTTTCAATCGAACGTTTTCCTTGAACTAGCTCTTTCCAATACCTTAACTTGGAAACCTATTTTGATAGCTTTCATTAGTACCTTTCTTATGACTCAACTAGTGTCACCACTCCTTTGACTACAAGTGAAATCCTGAGTCTAAATCCTCTTTGTGAGAAAATTATGCAGAGTCGAATTGATTCTAAGTATGACTCGATCGTAAGTCAAACTCATCAATTTGAGTTGCAATGAGGACTCAAACTCACAAGTCAAACATGAGTTAGATTGACTTGACAAGTCTAACTCAAATTGACTTATTATGTCCAAAATCCATAGTGTTTTGTAGTACGTACCATCATATGTACTTTGAAATGCATTAATTTTGAAATTTTGCATTATATGTAAAATGTTAACTTTCATATTAATGAAAAATATCATTGTTTTTATTTGTCAAGCTTCTCCCAAACCCAAGTCAAACTCTTACTTGTCAACATCACCGAGTCAACTACTTAATTATATGATAACTTTGGAATCAACATCAACATAATTGTGTATTTATGGCTGTGTGTTGATTCTTCAAAGTAGTTGTCTTTATTCAATATAGCATATTAGCAAGAGAATGATGTTCCCAATGTTGCCTAGTTATTTTTGTAATGCATATGGAGTCTAGAAACACAATGAATTGTCGGTAACCATCATCTCAGACTAGGACTCTAAATCCCTTACCCACTTGGACATTCATTATGGAGGGTGCTTTAATGTCAATTGCAAATTTTTTATTTCTTTTTATCTCAAACTAATAGTCAAACTAAAGTGCTAAATAAGATTCTCATATATATATTGTTTGTCCAATGAACAAAAAATCAAACACCTTGCTCGGCATATCTCTACTATCCATTTACCTTTCAAGGTTTGTGATGGGTTATGACCACTTTTGGTTTCCCTCTTTGCTCCTTCCATGTTACATAAGCAAAGGGAACTAGATAAAGCCACTACTTTGTAGGATTTAACATACGTACATGCCAAAATTAAGGATGATCTCCCTATAATATGAGAAAAATATAAAGTTCTAAAAGATAAACTGAAGCTCAAACATTGGTTACAAATGGAAGACACAGTCTAGCTACAATTAGACAAACAAAGGTTCAAAACACATATACAAATTAAAACCCCTTTGATATGATCCATACACCATTCAAAGCACGATAAGATCAAATGCCTTATGCCATGGCCAATCCAATTTATCTCAACATTCATGTTAGTTCATGTTACAATTTTAAACTATATGTGCTTGCACATTTGGAGGAAAAGGTGAGAGTTATATATCCACATGAACATCCAAGATTTCCATCCTTCACTCTTGGAAAATACACTACTAGACACCAAAACAAGGACTCATAGAAGGAAAAAAACTATTACATACACTTGGTCAATCAAAAAGGAAGCTCACCTTTGCAAGCTAAGTGAATCTTAAAATCCAGTGTTAAGCAACAAATCCCCAATTTAAAAAAAGGGACAATTTCCTCCTTAACAATTGTTAGGTAAACTTGACTAAGTTAAAGAGCCAAAGTTACGTGATGAACAATGGTGGTTTTAGGCACATGGTTTTGGTTGCCCGTGAATTTGTGCCTATGGATTGCATGTAATGAAGCCTTTAAAAGGCTTGGAAAGGCTCCATCGTAAGGGTTCCATGGAGGTGAAAGAAGAAGGCTCTCTTGATTGGCTTAGTCGAGTTTTGGACAAGGGATAATAGAATATTCTATTAGTTATTGAATTGAATTTTTTCTGAGATAATCATTGTGTTTATGATTTTTAATTTCTTGGTGGTTGTTTCTAATCTTCTCTTAGTAAATTTATATTTCTCTCTCATAATGTTAACATGGTATCAGAGCAAGTTAACTTGGATTCTCCAAGGAGAGTGGTTTAATGCAAGGCAACATGAAGAGTTCATTGGGCACGAGGATAGTCATCGACAACAGTCGTGGCGCTCATAAATCTCATAAATAAGAGACACGCCTACACGACGAGTGCATATTTGTTGAGCATGAAGCATGGGAACTAGGTTCTTGACACTAGATGTGACATTGGAAGGAAGATGGAGGCCAAACAAATAAGATAATTTTCAATGAAACTCACATAAATTACCACCCTATTTAACAAACGATAAATTCTTGGTCCATGGGCAAGGGAAATCCTAAGTGCTCAAATGGACTCAACATCATGTGGAAAAATGAGAATCCATCTAGGTTTGGAGCCCTAAATATACCGATGGTACTGATCTTCTACCCTACAGAAGAAAAGTTCAGGGATCCCCTAAGATTCACTGAGAAGATCAAGGTCGAGGTTGAGACCTATGAAATTTGCAAGATCGTCCCTCTAAAAAGTTGGAAATCATCGCTTGCTTGGGCCTTGCAGACGTTCTCTTTTTCAACGAAGTTGCAAGCCATTCACCAGCTTCAGGAGCGGCCCTTTGCTTACAACGCTAACACCTTTGAGTTGAAGTACAGGTAGTTCATGGAGAAGCATGACAGACGAAAGCCAAGGAGTCATCCAATGGTTTTAAAAGGACGGGAGTTGGACCTGTGCAAGATCTTCAATGTCATCAAGTGCCACAACAATTTTGAGAGGGTCATGGAGGAGGAGAAATGGGGAAAGGTGATGTGGATCCCCAAACATAATGCCATAAGTTCCACACATACGAATTATGTTTTGTGTCAAATTTATGAGAAGAATTTGTATGATTACAAGGTTACCAAATGTGCACGACCTCTGGCAAATGGATGCCAAAACTTAAGAAAGGGACAAACAGGCCCACGACAAAACTAACCTCGGAATAGGACCTCATGGTTGCCCCAAGGTGAAGAGGAGACAGATCTTGCAAAGAAAGCAAAGAAGACTCGAACTCGAAACAATGGTTGGAATCTGCGAGCAATGTCAAAGTGGTTTGAATGAAGAGATGATGCTTCTTTGTGATTGGTGCGAGAAGGTATGGCATCTATACCGTCTTTTGCCTCCTCTAGAGGTGATTCTGGCTGAGAAATAGTACTATTTGGACTGCCTACATTCGAAGAAGAATAGCAGCAATAAATATTATTATTTGACAAAGGCATATCATTGTAAGACTTAGTTAGGCAAAAGCATCGCTAGTAAGTTATTGGTAAAGTCTAGACATATACCTAAGTGATGGGAGGTGGAGGTCATGTTGTATTCTCAGATACCCTAGTTATAAACTTTGAGGGGAATAAGCCCTGGAGGTGAGCGGTGTTGGCTCACTTGGCCAGTTTGTCCGGATTTGGTAAAGGGAAGCCAAAGTCAAGTTTTAAGGGGGGGAATGTTAAGTAAACTTGATGTTGAGATTTTGTGAATTTGGGGTAGCATCAGTTGTGCTCTAGCTCCCAAATTTTATGGAGGGACTAGAGTACACTTGATCTATAAGACCCAAAAATGGATTTGAGAAATTTCAGTTGGTGTTCAAGTTATTCAAATAATTAATTATTTTTAATGGATTTCCTAAGTCTAACTTAGGAAAATAAAATAATTAAAGTGAATTAATTAACACATGTGCTGAAATTGTCTTAAGTCACATGGATCAAGTAGTCTTTTAATCTCAGCCGTTGATGGATGATTTAATCTCAGTTGTTGAAGGGTTCAACGAAAAAGTATAAGAGAAAGGCTTGAGGGTCAGTAGAAGACACACATTTTTGGTAGAACTGAGGAATAGATCTGGAATTCTAGGGCGGGTTTGCTAAGAATTTCTGGAGGAATTTCCTGCAGTGAGGGGTAGTATTGGCTGAGGGAATGATCTGATTCCAAGAGCCAAGAGTCAGTAAGAGGCAAAGGAGCAGCAACAAGGACAGCGCAGAGAAGCAGAGCAATAGCAGCGCAGGTGCTACACAGGACAGCGCAGAGGCACTGGGAGGCTTAAGAAATCACGCAGAGGATCTTTTAGGGCCAGCGTGAGGCTGTGGGACCCATCCAGGGGTTACGCAGTCCCTTCTAGTGCAGCGCAATGGCATTTGAGGCTAGCAGGGTTGACGTTGGGGCTTCAGGGGCAGCACTGAGGGTTTCTAGGGTCAGATCCAGGCTGAGTCCTGTAAATCCCGTTTGAGGGTGTGGATCAGTCAGATATTTGGCACTAGATCTTCTGGGGAGCTGCAGATTTGATATCTTTTATCCTCTGTCGGGTTTTCCAGATCTGGAACCCAGATTTACTGTACTCAGAACTACTTAATAATAAACCCTCATATCTGCTACACCGGTTTTCCTGCTTTGGGTTTTTCCAAAGACTTATGTCCAAAAATCCATGTGTCACTTTGTTGCATGAGCTTATTATTCAGTAAATGATCTACATGTGTAGGTTGTAGTTGTGTTTATTTTCAGTATTTTCTAAATCTAATTTCTGAAAATAACTTGTATAAATTAAATCAAGTAGGAGGAAATAAACCAATACACTGCAGTAGAATTTTCACACTTGACTCAGGGAAAGAGTCAATGTTACTTGGTGTTAAATTTAGATAACCATGGTGTTCTATGCTTGATGCACTTTTACTTCAATCTTTCTTAGGCCTAATACAAAATAGCAATCACATAAACTTGAAAGTAAAATGCTAATAGAACACAATAATAGATCAATAGAAGACAAGCCAAATATAGATCAGATTTACAATTCCTTTTGTCTAGCAAAGATATGAGATATTTTGGCGCTACAGCGGTCAGCAGGATGCTTCAACCAGCAAAGTCCTTCTCGGTCATCTGGCACTTTCATGTGTCACACCCACAGCCTCAAAGACCCACAAGTCAACACAAGTCAAACCAAGGATAACGCAAAAAAGTCAACGCAGACAGCTTCAGAAAAGTCAACATAGCAAACTAGGGCTTCAGTCAAATAGCCCGAAATTCTTCGATTTTAGTGCCCAGTTGTACGACCTCCTAAATTCGAAATTTCTGCAAAAGATCGAGGTCAAACGACCAAGGGTTGACCACGGTCAACGCTACAACAGAAAAGCCCTAAACAGATCAGGGCAGAAAACAAAAAGCCCTAAACAGATTAGTGCAGAAAACAGCATCTTCGCCCCACATGTGTGAGGGAAAAAAGGCCCGCAAAGGCTATCAAACCAATCAAATCATAATGAGAATTAGAGAATGTGTGATGAGATGATGAAAAAATGACCTCCAAGTCTCTCCAATTTATATTCATCAATGAGGGTGTGAGACACATCTCTTAGGCATGTGTGATAAATCTAGCCGACCTTGCACATGTGAAAAATAAATTGAAAATCAATGTTCTGCTCATCCGATCAAAGATGATCTTTAGATCAATCTTGCACCTCTCTGAAAGAGGAATCCAACAAAAATATGAACATCGTCATATGAGCAGTGCAACATGGATTTTGGACCTAGTTGCCCAAAATTAACACTCCCTCTCAACTAGGGAGCACTCCATATGTCCGCAAGTGCCATCCATCATGTACCAAACCAAACATCGTGCGTCATCCCGTCGTAACTTGCTTTGTTGGCTCTTTATTTCGGAACAAAATGTGAGTCACAAAGACATCACACACAGCTGACCCGAAGTCAACTTAGAGGTAAGAACCTCTCTCAAACTCAAAAGACTCTCATACTAACCCTAAGTCAGTTTAGAGGATAAAACCTCATCATACTTGATCCCAGATCAAGGTGTTGGACACATGCCATCCTAGACATAGAGAGTACGGCAATCTCTTATGCGTTTATCAGTCTTGCTATGGTCTCTATCCACATTTCCCACCTCACTGGCCAAATGAGAGGTACTTCCCATGAGTCTGAAACTTCATGAGTAGGATGTGTGCGGGGCACAGATCAGAGAGAGGCGAACCAACTCAATATCATAATGGTGGGGCAGAAGCACCACAAGGTTCGGCAAGCCTAGCCCCGTGAGTGGTTATAGCTCCAAGAAGCTATCCTCAAGCCCCCTAGATATCCCAGAGCTCATAGTCCAACTCAAGCAGGACCCTCAGAATAGGGTCTTTCCATGATTCCAAGCTTCTCAAGGAACGTTAGGAACTTGACCTTCCCCAGGGGCTTCGTGAGAATATCCGTGACCTGCTCATCAGTTCCTATATGATCGAGCCTTACGACACCTCATTGTACCATATCCCGGATAAAGTGGTACCTAATATCCATATGCTTGGGTGATCGTGGAACACGGGATTCTCAAAAAGACGAATCCCACTCTGGTTATCACAAAGGATAACGGTGGTATCTAGCACATGCTCGAATAGCTCACTGAAGAGATTTCGCAACCAAACAACTTCACAATAGGCCATACTCGCTGCAATGTATTCGGCCTCAACGGTGCTCAAAGCCATCGACTTCTACTTCCTGCTCATCCAAGATATTGAAGCAGAACCCACGGTGAAGCAACATCCAAATGTGCTCTTGCGATCCACCACACTGCCAGCCCAATTGACATCAGTATATCCATGGAATCTCAAACTCTCAACAGTCTATCTCAGCCCATGGTTGATCGTGCCCCGAAGATATCTCAATAGATTCTT